>OZ029926.1:15941810-16459310 GCA_964023275.1 Norana najaformis | reverse complement strand
ATTAAACTGCACGTGGTGAAGTAAGCACTACGTTTACCCACACTCTTTAAGTCGAAACAACGGCAATTCCCACTTTTATCGTACACAGCAGATCAATATTAAAGTTACCGGGCCGCACGAATTACGTCACCACGTGAGATTGTCAGTTTCTACACCGTGGCCAAGTCACACGCTCAGTGCGGCGCCTGGATGGCGCCAATAGGGCGGCGCCGCAGCTGATATCAAGCCCCAGCCACTCTTCTCCCTAGGCCGGTGCGTAGTATTGCAGCAGGCGCTGGGCTGGGCTGGGCTGGCCATGGCCCAGCAGCGGACGCTTGCCTCGTGACGTCAACGCCATTATGCTAATGTGATGCTGCGCACCAACCGAGCTGCAACAACATAAAAACAAACGTCAGCGTGCACACGCGTGAGTAGTAGTAAAGCGTCGTTCGAAGGGAGTATTAGTGCGTCGTCGTAGGGTGCTCGTTTGTTTACGGTTTAATCCCTCCCAATCGCTGGTTGGAATATTTCGGCGCAGCCGGGCCCGACGGAAGAGCCGAAAAATGAACGTTGCGCGATCTTTCGTTGAAGCGGCGAACATGCACGGCTGTGTGAAATAGGTCACCTTAGCCTCTTTTGGGTCGTTGACCGCGCCGGAGAAAAACACTAGAGCAGCACTTAGAAGATCGTTGTGGGTTGTAAATTTTCCAGAGAGCGGCCAACAAGCCGCTTCTGTTTTGTTCTCACGCCGTTGCCACCTATCCAGCCGATTCTCCCGGATTGACCTTTTGCGGTATGTGCGTGTATTTGAACCGTCGCTAATCGGTGAAATTCGTGAGATGTTTGAGATTTAGTCGGAGATTAGAAGTTGTTTGTTTATCAGTGGCGTCGTTAAATGTCATGTTTTACCTTGTGACATTCAGCATCTCGTGGCGCGCGGGGCCATTGTAGAAACGCAGTAGCTTTCCTGACTGAAATATTATATTTACATTTGCCAAGTGATTGCTTGATAGGTTGACAGCAACCATCTTTAGGATCACAAACATACACGCACATCACTCACAGCCGCTCCCGGCTTATCATTGCTTTTTAAACACTCGTGGCTTTTGATCCACCTCATATCTTGGCAGCTGTAAATTTTTTATACGATATACTATAGTATATTCAGGTAGCCCTAAATCATAGTATATTTTCTAAAATAGCTCTTTGCCACAATTTTTTCACAAAGTAAGTTATGGTGTTAATGCTATTTATTTAAAAATTTATATCACACTTGTAAAGCCTTGGTGGTGGTGGTGGTGGATAAGGAGAATGGAATAGAAATTATTATTAAGGTGGGGATGCATTCAGGATTTTGTGTATTTTGCAGAGACTTTAGTTTTTGCATCTTTAATTTCAATATTCATGCTAAATAATGCTAAATCATGTTATGTTTTGTTACTAAAGCTACTGTATTAAATGTCTTGATACATGCATATGTATGTGCATACATACACACATATACATACATGTACATACATACATACAAACATACATACATTCAAGCTTGCACACTCATACATACATTCATGTGTTCATGCTTACATGCACACATACATACGTTCAAGTATACACATGCATACATATGTTCACCCACACACACATACATATATACATAATTTCAAGCATACATGCACACTTACATACTTTATAATAAAAGAAAATTTGTTCATATATGCTGAATATGGCAACACAAACATGGTCTACTGTTGTCAGAGGAGAAATCATTGAAAGCATAAATAAAGGTGAAATATACGACCCTTGCTCGCCTAGCGAAGCTCCACCCTGACTTAACCAGGATGACTGTCTTTGAGGTTTCCACGTGGAAGTCTATGATCCCTGCAGCAAAAGATGCCTGTGGTTTGCAGTCAGTTGACATACACTGAGGCATCACATTAGAAACATTTACTTGCTGCATTCAATTATCCTTTTCTGTAGTTTTATATTGACTTGAGCGAGCAAATTATGTGAATCATGGCTTTCACAAGTTCCACCTGACTGTTTCGTCTTATGCTGAACTGACTCATCCTCGGTCGATTGAGCGAATGTGCTTCTCCAACTCACTGTCTCACAGTTGCCCAGATGAACCGATTCTCGCTTGCTAACTCACTCTTCGCTAGCTGACACGCTCACTTGCTTACTCGCTGTTACTTATTAACATGCTTGCCTGCTTAATCACACTCTCTCCCTCACTCACATGCTAACTTGCTTATACTCTGGATGGTCTATGAATGGCTTATGGATGGTCTATGCATGGCTTATGGATGGTCTATGAATGGCTTATGGATGGCCTATGCATGGCTTATGGATGATCTGCTGATGGTCTCTGGATGGTCTGTGGATGATCTAAGTGAATCATTGCCATTACGATGCAGTGTAACCAGTTATTTTATGCTCTATATAAATCCAAGGTAAATTAATGCTCTATGAATTGTCGTCTTTGTTGCCTCTTCAACTTTGTCTATGGTTTGTGGTTCGTGATTTTTCCTGTGGTCTCTGAAATGTTGGGAGGAGTCATCGTCAAATTTTGGATGTACTATGTTTAAGCCATGGGAAAGGGCCAGTCATGAGGGCCATGTGGCTCCGACCTCAACCCTTTTGAGACCTTCTGGTTGTGTCTCTTATACAGGCTTTTCCGAAATTTTCTCATAATTCATTGTGTTTGTAATTGGGACCAAGAGGCCTGAAAATATGGCAAGGGCCTGTATGTATGTATGTATGTATGTATGATTGCATTTATGTATGTATATATGTATGCATGCAGGTATGTATGTATGTATGTATATATGTATGATTGTATGTATATATGTATGCATGCAGGTATGTATGTATGTATGTATGTATATATGTATGATTGTATGTATATATGTATGCATGCAGGTATGTATGTATGTATGTATATATGTATGATTGTATGTATATATGTATGCATGCAGGTATGTATGTATGTATATATGTATGCATGCTGGTATGTAGGTACGTATGTATGTATGTATATATATATGTATGCATGCAGGTATGTAGGTACATATGTATGTATGTATATATGTATGCATGCTGGTATGTAGGTACGTATGTATGTATGTATATATGTATGCATGCAGGTATGTAGGTATGTATGTATGTATATATGTATGCATGCAGGTATGTATGTATGTATGTATGTATGTATGTCTGAATATATGTAGGTAATCCCATGTGAAAGCATGTCATTTGTTATCTTTGACTAATTGTGAGGGATGGTTTAGAGGGTTACTAAGTGCAGGATGACTTATTTGGGTGGAGCTGCAGCTCTAAGAGGTTAAATATGTTTCCTTGGGAGGGCGCTTTATACCATGTAGGCCACCTCTACAGCTACCCTTTGGCTTAGTTATGTACCTTATATGCAATTACTTGTCTTTCGTTTGGCGGTAGATCAATACTTACGCCCTTATAAACTATCCTTCCTGCTGGGAAATTTTATCATTTGTAGTCGTAGCTTTTTTTCGCCGAAGGGAGAACGGTGAGTAAGTAGTAAGTGGATGGTTTTTCGGCTGGTAAGAAATCGTCAGGTGTAGGTGGGACCTTGAGAGGTTCTGGAATGTTGCACTCGCTGGGTGCTTTACAATTAAGCGACGAGATTGATCTCAGCTGGCTGAATTTATCAGGACAAGTAGATTAATTCTCATAGTTGGCCAAAAGAGCTGATATAATGTTTCATCTTCATCATGCTCAAGTAGGCCAAAAGAGTTGATTTATCGTTTCTCTTGCATCTAGTTGGCCACCTGGCGTCAGTGGCTGATAATCTCCACCCACTTGTTCTAGCACCCGCTGTACATCACTCCTTGAAGCAATGCCTGCTTGTGGCAGACACTACTGTTTAAAAATTTAACCTAATCATAAACTGCCGAGCATTTACTTTTTTCTGCATATCGAGAATGGAAGACCACATCACTGTCTATCTGTAGGTTACATTGAAGCCAGTTGCTACTAGAAAATCTGCCCTTGCAATTTAGCAACACTGATTGCTGCTGTTACTAGACATTGCTTGTATGTTATATATGCTATGTTATATGCGTGTGTTTTTTTGTGTGTGTGTATGTGTGTGTGTCTGGCGGTGCATGTATGCACAAGTGATGGCAAACGTACAGAATTGGTGCATGTGAACTAGTTCAGCTGCCTGTCATTCGAGGTTGATGGTGGAGGTTGCCCTCATTTTGACTCATCCCAGTAAAAATTCAGTATTTAAACCAGGATTTGTCGCTGACAGAAACACTCGTGGAAATTTCACTTTGCTAGAGACACCAGAAAAAATGTATGGTATGTTGTTTTGGGTAGTGGAGCCTGTAATTGCATTCTACTGCACACAAAATAATAATTCTTGTGTTCTTTTGTTCATTCTTTCATTCACCCATTAAACCACTGGTCTTCATTTGTCTGTGCAGTCCGCCTGCCCCGTTATCAGCCCCCATTTATCCATTTTGTTATTATGGTGACAAAAATAAAATTTTACCATCTATTATCGAATCTATGAATCCATCCGTCCAACCGTCCATCCATCCATCCACCCACCCACCCATCTGAATTGGAGCATTTTAGAAGTGCAGTGTTGAAGCTGGAATTGAGTTGGGCTACATGTAAACAGTGTTTTTTAATGCAAATTTGCGGAATGTGCCCTCAACCTTGATTTCTGTATGAAACTAATATGCGTTCATAATTTGCAAGTAAAATTTTATGCACTCGTAATCTGCGGCACTTGGCAAATGACCTAGAATCTTGAAGCCTACTTCAGACTCTTGAGTACTTTAAAAATAGATGATTTTATGATTAGTGAAGCTATTGTAGTATTTAAATGAGGTACTAAATGTTTGACAAGAGAGACAGAGACACTGATAGAGACAGAAAGCTACTGTAAGTTAATGGAATCGTATTTTTGTAAACGAGACTTGAGATATTTGTCTGCTTTATCTCACCTTACTGTACCTGTCTATTTAAAAGAGAAGCATGGTTTTACAGCTGCTACAGGTTTTAGTTGACATTTATGGTATGTAAACGTAAACATTCAGGCATTAGCCTGCCATGAACCACGTCCTTACTTTATCACACCTTACCTTGCTGTGCTCAACTTAATTTGCTCTGCCTTGCCGTAACTTACAAGTTGCTTAGGGTTGTGCTCAACTTAATTTGCTCTGCCTTGCCGTAACTTACAAGTTGCTTAGAGTTGTGCTCAACTTAATTTGCTCTGCCTTGCCGTAACTTACAAGTTGCTTAGAGTTGTGCTCAACTTAATTTGCTCTGCCTTGCCGTAACTTACAAGTTGCTTAGAGTTGTGCTCAACTTAATTTGCTCTGCCTTGCCGTAACTTACAAGTTGCTTAGAGTTGTGCAAATTCTTAAGTTGCTCTGCCTTGCCGTAACTTACAAGTTGCTTAGAGTTGTGCTCAACTTAATTTGCTCTGCCTTGCCGTAACTTACAAGTTGCTTAGAGTTGTGCAAATTCTTAAGTTGCTCTGCCTTGCCGTAACTTACAAGTTGCTTAGAGTTGTGCTCAACTTAATTTGCTCTGCCTTGCCGTAACTTACAAGTTGCTTAGAGTTGTGCTCAACTTAATTTGCTCTGCCTTGCCGTAACTTACAAGTTGCTTAGAGTTGTGCTCAACTTAATTTGCTCTGCCTTGCCGTAACTTACAAGTTGCTTAGAGTTGTGCTCAACTTAATTTGCTCTGCCTTGCCGTAACTTACAAGTTGCTTAGAGTTGTGCAAATTCTTAAGTTGCTCTGCCTTGCCGTAACTTACAAGTTGCTTAGAGTTGTGCTCAACTTAATTTGCTCTGCCTTGCCGTAACTTACAAGTTGCTTAGAGTTGTACAAATTCTTAAGTTGCTCTGCCTTGCCGTAACTTACAAGTTGCTTAGAGTTGTGCTCAACTTAATTTGCTCTGCCTTGCCGTAACTTACAAGTTGCTTAGAGTTGTGCAAATTCTTAAGTTGCTCTGCCTTGCTGTAACTTACAAGTTGCTTAGAGTTGTTTAAATTCTGTACCAACACAAATCAAGATTTTTGTATAGTGCTTTAAAATATTTCCGAGAAGCACTCGTTGCTGGCTTAAATGATTATAGAGTTTGTTAAGAATGGCGTGCTTACCCATAGGCGAGTGATGCTGGAAAAACATGGAGTGCATTTGATGAGTTGTTGAAAGATGCTGTATCAATGCCCAGATATATGCACATAGTCGGCCGAAGATCTTCTCGAAATACAGCAGAATGTTTCAGTAATATGCCGTGAGAAGCTGACACAGAATTATTACTTCGTTGTTTTAAACTTTCTAAAGAGAAAATAAAGAGCTAATGATGGGAACTGATTTATTGTTAGATATTGGTTTGTCATGTTATATAGTGGACATTTCTGTTTTCAAAATGGTCATTTTGCCTTTCTGCTGGGGTCGTGTCTGTGCTATAGTAAAAAATTCTTCAAAACCCGTCACCCTGCTTATAAGAAGTTTCTTACCTTTGCCATTACATCTGAGTTTACATTTATTCTGTTTCAGTAGATCAGTTACTTTACCAAAATAAGTGGAATTTGTGTTTGGACTATATATATATGAAATAAAAAAATTCATTAAAATGCAATTCATAAAGAAATATTATTAAAACGCACGACTGCACGATTATCAAATGTTGGTGTATTTGGTAACGAGCCAGCTGAGTTTACTTCATGTAATGATCCAGGACCTGTGGCTCAAATTCAGATTTACTGACCTTGGGTCATCCAATGCACCGGAACTGGGCCACGAATGTGAGGACTGTTCTCGGCATGGATGCCTTTTCAGTTGCTGGCAATTGTGCTGCCTGCTATTTACTTCACAGTAGAACTTTCTGAGATGACTTGAGTTGTTTCTGCGTGAAGCTTTGAGAAAGAGAGACTGAGAACTTGGCTTGGTTACTAGTTTTAGGCAACTCCCACTATTATAAACATCCTCTGTGGTACCTTTTTTATCACACCCAGATGTCCGCACATGGCGGGCGAGCGAGAGAGCGAAGAAGCGGACGGACGGACGGACGGACGGATGGACGAACGGAAGGACGGACGGACGGACGGACGGACGAGCCGCGGCTTCCAAAGCCCAGATAGACCAACTAACTTCACCATCTTTACTGTTTTCTCTGCAATGCTTCTACCGTGAGCTTACATAGGAAATTGTGAATTTTTCAAACAGTAAGATTACGCGGGGCAAATTCTTTGCATGAAATGTCATATTCGTAACAAGCTGTAGCAGTTATTTTTTAAAAATCTGATCGGCACCTTGTTGATTGTGTATAGAGTTGCCGACTTGATAAGTCGTAGCCTACCTACCGCCCACAGATCACAGATTCTGTGTCAGGAATCTTGTTTGTACGCTGGAGTTTAGCTGAAGGAATACCATAGCATGCTTTTTTCTGTGTTGGAATGTTTCCGTGTTATGATCCTGAGTTATGCAATAACAATACAAAGCAGATTGGAAAAACTTCATAATTCATAGGGAGATTGATACGTTGCATTAGGAATTACTGTGCATCAATCTGTGCTGTATGCACTTTGATGTATATTATTATCTTCTGAATATAAGATATTTCAGAATATGTCCATAAGATATTTCAGAATATGTGCGCTCGTATGCGCATAGTACATCAGATTCTTTGTGTGTGTTTGTGTAGTAGTGATTGTGCATTCAGCAAACTGGTTAAGCAGTGTGTCTCTGAAAAGTTAGCAGACTGCTTGCAAAGTATGTCTGCTTTAGTGTAGGATCATTTAAGTGATGATTTCAGTGCAGTTTTTAATTCCTCTGTGGTTTTTTAAGAATATTTAGTTTTTCATTAAATGTCTGTGGAGTAATGAAGAACCACATGTGGAAGTGTTTATGTATGTATTTTAACATTGAGTTATACATATTTTAATATTGAAATATATATATATATATACATATTTCAAGATTTCCGTTCCACTAGTATCCAACTCAGGTATACAATGAGTTCATCAACTGTACACTGTTCTTGGAAGATCAGGCAGCTTGGGAGAGGACTGGCCAGCCACCGTCATATGCTGAGACTGAGAAAATGAAGTTGCTAACACTTCTTGCAGATGGCAGCTCCTCAGTGCTCTTCGTACACACACACACACACACACACACACACACGCACACACACACACACATATATATATATATATTATATACATAATATGTACATGCATAATATGCTTAATGTATTAAAATATACAAACACTTTAAGTCCTTGGACTTGCTCAGTTGCTGACTTGCCAGCTGATAGATCAGAGTTTGAATCTGTAAGAGGACAGAAAAATACCTGATAATTTTTTTGTTATTGTACTGAGTGACTTGGCTACAAGTACGTTGAGTCTGTGTGGTCAACACTTGATTAGAGAGAGCTGACCATCTGCCCTTGTACGCAGAGACTTTGAACCCTTGTGTGCTGCTTGAGAGATTATAAGTGAATAGACGTTCTTGTGTTAGCAATCTTGCTTGTCCTACTTATCCTAATGTCATTTAGTCATCTTTTTGTGGCACAGTTTTTTCTTTATCCATGTTTTTGTACGATGTGTCCTGTTTCTTAGCTGATTAGAAGTCTTTGTTACCTGTATGAACTGTCTTTCAATTGCACTTATAAGTCTTTCAGTCGAGTATTTCATTTGTATCATTCAGATGAAGCATGGTGAAGATGCTTGTAATACAAATTGTTTGCTGATCAAAGAGCCGGTGTACATTTACTCTTTGACCGGATGGTAATTTATTTAATTTTTTTATTTAATTTTTATTTATTCTTTTAAGGTTAAAGTATGCAACTAAAAGCCAAACTTGTTGTGTTTCTTACTACTTTGTTAATTCAAATTCTCACAGTTTGACAGATTCTTTCTGTGATATGTGTGTTTGGCTTTAAAATTGTATGTTCTTCATGGGTGTAATTATTTCACACACATATATAACCAAATCTCATATACACGTTTGCAGTTTATATTTATGTATAATTATATACATATATATATGTATATATATAACATATAAAGTAAATGGGACAGAAGTGGCTGAAATGGATCAGTTCATGAGGCTGTTTTTGTGTACACACACATAATACATTGCTGAAGTAATCGGCGATTGGCTACTGGGAGCCTTGACACATGACCTCTGCAACCTGGCTTCCCGAGCTGAACATTTTAATTATTAGTTGTTGCCTGCAACAGGATTACGATTACATCTTTTGCTGATTGACGAGTGGCAGCAGAGTTTTCTGATCTGCGCAGATTTCTGTGATGTAACCATTGGGAAGGTCCTGCTCGAGCGCTCGTCTCTCGCCGGTCTGGCATTTCATTGGTGGCATAAAGGTGGCTGTGAACTGATTATTTTGCACCGTCTCTCATCGGATGCCCTGTCGTAAAAAACGAGATGCGGAATTTCTTCAGTGACTGTTTTATTGCCAGGAGTTCGTGGCGTATGTTGTAAGCAAGATTGTTGTGTTGTTGCCGGCTGCAATTTACAGCATCTTCTCGTGTTTTTGCGTTGTTTTATGTCCTCCGAACACATTCTTCGCTGTCTTTCCAAGCAGGAAAAAGCTGCCAGAAGTTTACGGCTCGTTGCACCTCGGCACCAGCGGCTTCGGCAGCAGCCGACCTTGACGATACACATGGCCGATGTTTACTGCTGCCTGCCAAGTGTCCTGTCACATCCTGTTGTGTGTCGCTGTGTGGCCGGTGAACCCCGTCGGAAAACTCTGTGGGGAATATGGCCTTCTTGCGGTCGCCCCAAGAATCCCTGCTGATAATTAGTCTTAGATGGGCTGCCAATAGCACGTGGTTTGACGATGGGTTTTCCCCATAGACTTATAGATAATTAGCTTAATTATCTAAGAGCCCTTGATTTTGGCGGGCAACGGAGGGGGAGGGGAGAAAGTTACATTAAGAAAAGGAGAAAGCGGAGGGGGTGGAGAGGAGTGAGATAATTGGGGCACCTTTGCTGATGTTGTCACTCGGCCGAGTGCAGAACGATTGGTATTCTTTCTGAGCAGAGGTCGTAACTGTTGTAAATATGAAACAGTAACAGCTATTAACCTTGAATTGGGTTAATTTGTTTGTAACTGAACTGCGCCAAGAGAAATAATGTTTGGTGGGCTGTTGATGTCCCCTGTTGTTCAGGACAGGTGACTGGCCTCCATCCAGCAAATGTATTTTTGCACCTGTTGGAAAAGGTGTGGAAGAAACGGCCTACGTGATCACTGATGTTGGGACCCTTTTGCGCTGGTCCATGTAATCAACCTGTCGATGGAAAACGATAAATGTCAAAATAGTGCAGCTGGAGATGCCTTCCACCATGGTGGCCTTTTTGTTTTTAATTCCTGTTTTCTTGTACTCATAAAGTAGAGGAGAAGAAGAAGAAGGAAGTGGAGGAGGAGGAGGAGAAGGACAAAGAGAAGGAGAGGAATTTTTTAGTCTTGCATATGAGGCTGGGTGGCTAGTCTGCTCCCTGACTATCTGTTCTTCCCTTCAAGGGTCATATACTAATTTTATTGTGAAGTTTGCTAGAGGAACAGAAAATCCTGAATTATATTTTGTCCTGCTGGGTATTTGAATTCCTAACGACTGGACTGAGAGTCCTGCACATTAACTATTAGACTTTCGACGTTGCTACATAGCGACTAGGCATATCTGAATGGTACTAATCATAATTCCCCAACAGCAACATCATATGTAGGACGTATGAAGCCCATATAACAGTATTTCCATATGGGCATCATATGTCCATATGCGGCCTTATGTTCTGCATATGATGTCGTCGTTGGGAATTGGGATGTTAGGGACTTGATAAAGGTCCTTGCTTCTCAGCTTCGATCTAAAGGAATGTTCATACCTGCACAGTCCATGTTGCAAAGTGAGGGTGTCATATGGTAGCAGTGTATGAATACGTTGCTGCATTGTGGAGAATCCGGCTTTTTCAGCAACTGTTAGACTGTTTTCTGACCTGACTTTTTCAACAAAACCATTTGCCAAGATTGGAACTGATCTTTTTCTCGTTCCATTCATGATAATAATAATAATAATAATAATAATAATAATAATTAGCAACTTCTAATGCGCCAGTGTCTAATGCACAAGGCATCAACCGATGGCACACCAAAACCAAGCCACAATCAGGTCGATATCCAGAAGGTCAGTCCGCACGACAGAGAGGCAGCCTATGGTGGATAAGCAATTTGAAACAGGTAAGATTAAGTTGAGTACGAAATGACAGGAGTGACTGAGCGGAACGAACAGACACAGGGAGGGAATTCCAAAATTTTGGTCCAGCAATCGAAAATGCTCGTTTACCAAGAACAGTTCTAGCCCAAGGTATGACCAGAGAAAGACAATCAGATGACCTTGCAGAATAATGGTAAGTCTGGGGAATAAGGATTGATTTCAAGTATTGTGGTTGGCCATAGTTCAATGTTTTATAAACTGTAAGTCCTAATTTGAAACAAATCCTTTTACTGAACAGGAAGCCAATGTAAAGATTTAAGCACATATGATGACGTAGAAATACCATTTACATAGTTGGTGAGGGACATGGTTGAATCGAAAACAACACCCAAGTCACGAGCAGTATCAGTCATCTCAATGAATGAATCACCCAGTTTTACAGATTTAAGCCATTCAAGCTTCTTAAGTTGCTGAGGAGTGCCAAGTAGTAGAAATTCAGTTTTCGAGGGGTTAAGGAGAAGTTTATTTGCTGCCATCCAAGACTGCAGCTCTTCAAAGGCATCAGACAACAGCTGCACAGACGAGTGACAGGTCAAACTGTCAAATGAGATGTAGATTTGGGTGTCATCAGCATAGAAATGATATCCCAGTGAATGATTGTCTAGCAGAGTACCTAGAGGTGTGGTGTACAATGTAAACAAAAGAGGACCAAGTACAGTACCCTTCGGAATGCCACAGGTCAGTGAGGCACTAGCTGAATAATGTCCTTTTAAATATACAGATTGAGTGCGAGGGCTGAGGTAAGTAGCAAACCAGTGCAGAGCAGGACCAGAAACTCCAAACCAATGTTGAAGACGATGCAAAAGGAGAGAGTGGTCGACAGTATCAAAGGCAGCAGACAAATCAAGGAGAACAAGTGCAGTCACCTTACCCTTATTCATGGAGCACATGATGTCGTTATGAACAGCAAGCAGGGCAGATTCTGTTGAATGAAATTTACGGTATGCAGACTGAAATGGAGAAATTAGTGGGTTGGAAGAAAGGTGAGCTTGCATATGATTTAAAACTACCCGTTCAAGAATTTTAGATATAAAATTCAAAGTTGGGATGGGTCTGTAATTAGACAGGTCACTTGGATGGAGAGAAGGTTTCTTTAGCAGAGGATGCACTATGGCATGAGCAAAACCAGAAGGAAAGGATTCCTCAAGCAATGAGAAATTGATAATCGATGTAATGGTTGGACCAAGGACATCAAAACATTCTTTTAGGTAAGAAGTGGGAATGGTGTCTAGGAGAGAGGTTTTGTCAGGTGAAGAAAATACGAGTCTGCGGACCTCCACAAGAGTTGTTGGCAGAAAGTAATCCAAGACTGGAGGAGAAGAACTAGGAAGAAGAAATTTATCACAACAAATAACCATTAAATTTCAGCCTTAAACCAGAAATCTTATCAGCAAAAAAGGTCAATAATTTATTTACTGGCTAGCTGATCTTTTTCTCGTTCCGTTCATGATAGGTGGAATCCAATATTCGGTTTCTGATAACTGCAAAAACCACGAGTGCTGAAGGTAATTTTAGGTTTGCTGAGAAAGGTGACAACGTTTTAAGTCATCTGAATCCTGTGGAATTCGAGTCTTATTAGGTACACCTATATGCACCGACTCAACTGCAGATTCAAAAAGATAAGCAGTGTTGATCTACAAAACATTCACCATTACAAACCTGACAAAGAGAAAAGAGGACTTTGTGATGGGTGACTGTGACCCTGTGGGAGAAGGACTTTTTTACCCCATGAAGGTGGCTTTTGTTACCCCAGTGAGGAGGGTTTTTTGTGTAGTTGTAATAGTTTAAAGCAAACACTTGCTAAAGATAACAGGTAGAGCTGTAGTGTCTCTAGTAGTGTTGGCATTGTATTGTTTAAAGACATTTTGAAAAAGCATAGTGGCTCATTGCTAACGTGTTCACCTGTACTTTGTGCTTCAAATCTTGGGGCTTTATGAGACTTTTACATTATAGTCATTAGACTTTTCAAGGTGTGTGATAGGCCAGTGGTTTAGCATGCTGGACTGTAAGCAGAGAGGTTGAGGATTCAAATCCTTGCCAAGGAAGAATTTTTTAAAGATTTCGGCTGCACTTGTGCCCCTAATGAGCTTAGCTATAGTAAGTATACTGACTGTATACTGTCAGTGGGAAGATCAGATAGCCTGTTGCACAGATTGCTCGGCTTGTGAAATGGAAAGTACTGGTTCGAGCCTCCTCTTAGACGGTTACTGTGTAGGGATCTTGAGCAAGTCCATCACTCACATTTGTTAGCAACATCAGTTGATGCTTAGTTATTAGATAGTGGCGCTTAATAAATGAAGAAATATTAATAAAAGGTGGTGAAGGATAGGACTGGTCACCCACCCTCATATGTCAAGGTTAAGAAAAATCAGGTCACTAGCACTTCATACCCGTGGCTGCCTATCTGGGCTAGCACGTGGGACTGCTCGTTTTTGTTGCTGGATGTATTGGTAGCAGTTTGTTGTGGTTGAATTACTGGTATGGTTCTCTGCCAAAATATTCACATTCCCACAGAGGTAAATAAATAAGAAATAAAAGCCTTAAGGAACGCGATTTTGTGAAAAAAAAGTGTTTAAAACATGATAAGAAATGTTGGCAGTCAACTGATTAGTGCAGTGAAACCAGATTGGCTTTTGTTCTGATGGCGTCTTACGTGTAAACATCACGGTCCGGATAGAAAGGAGAAACAATGCGATATGATATGCATTATGACCGTGCCGGAGAGAACCTTCACAAAGTTGGAAAAGTTAATTTGTGAGAAATGTGCTCTGGAGGCAAGTAGGCGTAAAACAGGTCAGAATGAGTTCATTTGCATGTTTATATTCCTTGTTCTGTTGAACATAGGTCCTTATGTAGAATGTTTGCTGTGTTAAGTATTTAATTTTAATTTTATTATGATGCCTTGCAACAAGACTCAGTTTAACTTGTCCTCTTGATGGCCTAATTTGAAGTTATGCACTTTGATTATTATGCAAATGATCAATTCCTGTAGCGGGTAAACATTTTTAATAAGTTTTCATGAGATTTTATTGATGACAGCCATAAAGGCATATGAATATGCTACAATTTACTAAACTCATAAACAACATTCATGTCCCCTAGCGACTTAGGTTGGATCGCAGTTATCGTAAACTTTAACTGCCGATTTCTTGACAGTAGTCATGAAGAGACCTACATCTTAAAAAATTCTAATTTATCTAGTATTTTTGTGATATTTGTTTTATATTTGTTATTATTTTTGTTTATATTTGTGATAGAAACATATGGTTTTCGCCTAATTATTCAGCATTTCCAGCCCAGTTCGATGCAATATCACACCTAGTTTTGATTTTTCCAACTTTTTGAGGGTTTTCTCAGGCACAGTGAACCATATACTGCACAAATCATCTTCATTATAATGCACATTTTAATCAAAACAAATCTAAACAATAAACTGACATGAAAAATTTCAAAATCGAATAATAAAAAATGTTCCTGAAAATAAAAAACACATATTTAAAAAAATAGTAATAAAATACTCTACGTCTTTGCAACCTGACTATATACATACTGTACATGCGTGTATTTATAGTTGGGTTGCAAAGATGTATTGTTTTAATGGAAAACGTTTGGTTTTCTTTTACTACTATAGTCTAAAAGAATTATAACAGCAATCCTGGTTATGAACCAGACTTTCTAAAGTATTAATGTAATCCTGGTGTTGAAGGTTAGCTGGATTGATTTGGTAAGTATTTGGCTTGCCCTTCATTCGGTGAACAGGAATATGTTTCTTAAACAATGCAAACCCATGTTTTTGTGTTTTCTAATTCCCAGTTCCAGTTTCTTCATATGTAGTTTCCATCTTCTCGTGCCTGATGGCCGCACGTGCCACATGTCTTGGATACAAAATTGCTTTTCACCTCCTGCCTTCTTACTTTGCAAGCCCTGTTTTTCGGTTGTTGTCTTAAGTTGCACTGTATGCAGTGCCTTGCATTGGGTTATACCCTGGGCTTCTGTTTCAATGGTCGTCTTACTGTGTTTTGGGAAACGTAACTATTATCAGCTTCCGAGAACGTTAAGCTGTCTTTTTATCTGCCATGTTTTCTAAATTATTTTGTCAATTATTGACACACGGGTACAGCCTGACATTTTAACGTCGGACTAACTAACACTGAAACGTATCAGGCCTTAATCTAAGTGCTGTTGAAGCTTGCAATAACTTGACTGCTTTTCTGCACCAAGACCTCGTTTTAGACCAGTTCTTTTATTCTAGTAAACCTCAGCGCTATCACACGGGCCAGATTATACAGGGGTCTGTGACTTTATCTTCCTAAGAGCAAGTAATGTTCAGGTGTGATGGAGCTACATTAGTCTAAGAGAGGGAGACACACACAGAGACGCAGACAGAGAGAAGGACAGAGATTGAGGCAGCAAGAGACAAAGAGAGACAGGAAGAGCCCTAAGTAGTAGTAGTAGCAGCAGGATAGTAGTATGTAGTAGAAGTACGATTTCCACCGCAGCACCATGTCTTCCGGGCTTGACTCCTCCGCCGGATTCTGATCTGGCACTAAAACTGACCAAAGAAGCGGACTTGGTTCGATATATCCATGGTAAGTAAGCTGGTCTCCTTGATGTGGCTTTTGTGTGGCGCAGAACAATTTTAGAGATTTACATTTTGCATTCACAGTTACATTACAAAGTAGTAGTAGTAGTAGTGGTGGTGGTAGTATTAGTAGTAGTAATAGTAGTAGTAGTAGTAGTTGACCTGGAACCGAATCTCTTGACCTGGAAGTGAACTCTTTTGCCTGTCGATTTTGTTTTGACTGAGCGCCTGTAAATAAGCTGGTCCCCATGACGTGGCTTTCGTTGGGCGCTGTAGAAATCTCGGAATTACGATTACGATTAGTAGCAGTAGTAGTGTTTAATGACATTATGAATGCTAGGGCCGTTGACGTCAACCTGACGTCATGCATCTCAGGTGTAAGTTTTTTAATGTGAGAAGTTGCAGCAAATAAAGGGTAGGCAGCCGTGTCTGACTGCCTGCTTCAATAAATGGAAATGCAGTGGCTTCTGACAGTTTTTCTCCAACAGTCGTTTCCTTGTTTGCAAAACACATTGTCGCAGCCTGAAATCTGGTTGATGCTTTATTAAGTAGTTGACTTAAAATCAGATGGAGTCTTGCTTGCTGGATGGCTGTGATACTGAAGGACATCCTATGTTTAGACATAAATTTGTTCGTTTGTGGTATTATCTGTTATTTGTTTATTAATTTAGGAATTTCATTGTATTTGATGTTAATTTTAGTGCTGCTGCCAGATCCCAAAGTTTACAAAGGGCTTTGGGGCCAAGTAGGCAAAATTGGCTATAAGGCTGTGAATTTATTTATTTATAAAGAAATTTAAAGTTAACATTGCCAAAACATTTAGTAATCAGGACTTCATTTGCTTCTGTGAAAAGTTTTTCTAATCTGTTTTAGTAATTTTGGATGGTTAATTCGTACATTTTTTCTGCGTAGTCATGGGGTGACCATTTTATGTTGCAAATTGTTTTTTTTTTTCGTCAGCAGTTTTTTTATGTCCTTTTCTTAGTTTTCTTTCTTAGTTTCTCAGATTTATTGACTTTTATATTAATTCCCGGATTTGTTGTTGTTACCTTGTTTTAGTTTCTCAGGTTTTTATGACTTTTTAGTTTATGAAGAGATATTGTTTCAGCTTCCCACTTTTACTACCATAACCTTTTTTACATACAAGTTTAGTAGACCAACTTTTGTCCAAATCATTTTAGGGGGCTCAGTGCTCCTCCAAAGCCAGATGGGAGCCTCTGGCGCCCCTGCTGCTCTGTGGTTCATTAAACTATTTCTTGACTTTATATTAAATTGTGTTTTTGCTAATTTAATTTTCTCATAAAAATTTGACTATCTGCAGCTGCATACATGATTTAGTACCGCCTTGTTTTCAAGCCATCTGATTCTGAGTGGGTTGATTTTCTACGTGTCACCTGTCTTTTTTGAGGAAAAACATTGGCCTGGACTTTGCGAACAAGGGCGCCACCCACCATATATTATATCCTTCCTATGACAGGAAGAAGCCTGACAAGGACACCAGTTGCTTCCAGTTATCATTATGTTCTTCTGTTGATCTAGTTTTAAAACACTGTCCCACCTGCTTGGCACGTTGTCTGGGCATTTATTTAGCGCCTTTCATCTGAGGGATATTGTCTTCTCTTTAGCATCTTTGATATCTATTGTTATCAATTGCATTTTCGTCTTTCGTTTTCATCATTCTTGGAATAAATAGAAGAGGCGGTCTCCCGTTGTCTTCCTTTTCGTATTTTTCACGAGACACCTTGGCATCATATGAGGGTGGGTGATCATTCCTCTCTCTCTCATTGTCTGATCTTCCCATCGACAGTGTCTAGTCAGTGTACTACTCATTTATAAATCGATTTCAGTATAGGGCACATATGGAGCAGAATTCTTGAAACCTCTTTCTTTCCATGCTAGGATTTGAACCTCTGACTCCTGTGCTGACAGTCCTGTAATGCAAACTGCTAGACTTCTGTACACCTCAGTAGGAAAATAATTTTAAATGTGGAAGATTTGGCTAATGTACATGTGGTATGGGACCTGGTTTTAGTTCAGATGGCAAGAGAGCTTTCTGTGATTTTTTGAGCGAATTACATTGCCTTACGTTACATTACATGTTCCTGCTTTTGTTGCACAGTAAGACTTAGATACAAGAGAACAGGGCTGCGTATAACACGCGGTGTATTCAAAAGTGGTAAATGTATTTTATATATGGTCCGGTACGTTGTGATAAGAGAAACCTTTGAAGTACTGTAGCTACCGCCAAGTTGGAAGTTCTCCCGGGAAGGTTGGAAGCAGATTGGTTTAGTAGTGCTTGTTCCCATGGTAAGTGGACTTCAGAAGATAAGGGCAGAGAGGAGCAATCTGGTAGGAGTCAGGTCTTGGATGTGTAGTAAATTTAGCGTAAATGAACGGAGCTGTTGTGTTTAGCAATGGTGTCCTGCCATCGAGTTTGTTGGTTGGAGGATGCTTACCAAGAGCTAATTTGACCCCTGTAATCATTTCTGGGTCACGATTAGTGTTCTCCACAACCGGCCAGCCTCCAGCACCACACTTCCTCCAGCGCCACACTTCCTCCTGTCGGATGGTTGTGGCCATTTGGTTATTCAGAGTTAAGACTGAGTTTGGGTTTAATCTGTGTAGGGAGGCTGATTCTTGCGGTTTGTAACGCACACTTTGGCTTAACGATTTCAGCTTGACACACATTGGCTTAACCACTTCAGCAGGTTTCTAGGTCACGTTTTGTGTTCTCCACTACCAGCCAGTCTCTGTCATCCCACAGCCTCCTGTAATTCTTGCGGTTTGTACCACATACATTGGCTTAACCATTTCAATATAACATGCATTGACTTAACCATTTCAGCTTAATGCACATTGGCTTAGCCATTTCAACATAACATGCACTGGCTTAACCATTTCAGCTTAACACATTGGCTTAACCATTTTAACTTAAGTCTTATTGTTGACCTTTCTTTCTGTTTGGCTTCAAGATTTGCTTTGACCTTGAGATGTAGCCATACCAGTTCTTGCAAGACCTCTGGAGCTTCAAGATACCTTACCTTCTTCTGCTGTCTTCTTCGTCATGTATAAACGTAGTGCTTGCTTTATGCTAGTTTTTAAGAGATGCATAAATATTTTTATGATATAATAATGTTCTTTAGCACATTGTGTATTTTGAGCATAAATAGCTTCTGTGGACTTTCTTGTTTTTATTAGGGTGTATTTTGTTATTTAGTAGGAGTTCCATTTTATCATGAGAACTAAGAATGTGTTAAATGTTTGCATGTGGCTAATGAAAATACCACAGAATTACCGGTACATCTAAGTTGTTTTCTTACATAGCTCAAATCTCAGCACATTCCACCTGGATTTCCAAGGAAACTGTATTGTTCCTTCAGCCATGGAATCTTGATTATCTTAAATTTTATTACCTATTAACATTGTTAAGATGGCAGCATAAGAGATTTTCCAGTAGGAGATATTGACAGAGAACTTCCAGGTATCGTTCAGGAACTGATACTTGGATGCACTTTGCATATTCTGTTCGATTGTGTTTTCATGTTGGGTGTGCCCTTTAGGAGTTTCTCTGTAAATGATGCTATATAAATTTGTGATTACCATTATGAATACATTACGGAATACAGATACACTACACATTTTACTCATCTAGGTAAAGTTTGCAAATTATAGGTACGTTGCACATGTTTAGGCACAATTCACCCCCTTACATAGGCTTAATTATAAAGACAGGATGAGATTCTGGAGTCATAATCAGCATTTAATGTGCGGGTAAATAGTTACATTACATTACATTGTATAATTCTTGGTTCGTCCCTGCCCATCTTGATTATATGCCCCTCAGACCAGACTCGTACATGGTGAACTGCTAGAATGTGGCATCCATCTGGAAATGCTCTTCCCACCATGCAAGCAATCCTGGAGCCGCCACTGAACCCCAGTGGGAACCTTAAGATTAGAGCAGATTCGTTGTCTCCTGAGGTGATGAAAGAGTTTGCAGAGGAGGGAAACCTGACAATAAAAGTACACAAGTAGCCCCAGCAGGTTTGTCCTGTTCCAGATTAAGGCAATTAACTAACTCATAAATCCTCTGTTTACTGTCTAGGAATCCCTGTAGAATTTATTAATAGAAAACAAACTGAAAGCAACAGATTGAAATATTTGGATAAACTTAGAGACGGGCGATATTATTAGTGTTGTTGTTCAGTGTGAAATATTGGTCACTGCAGTGGAGAATGGCCAATCGAGATGACCAAGATAATTTCTTAAGAGAAAATAAACTGATCTATATATTTGTTTATTTATTTATTTATTGATAGTTTAATATCTTGTACTTTTTGTAGTCACACCATGTAATAACAAGCATCAGTCGATGGCACTTGGCAGTCCTGTGTTTATGACATGATGAAGGTTCCTATGTATCAGTGTCAGTATCAGTAATGTGATGTAGAGTAAGCAGCATGTTTGTTGATACGTCGTAGTATGTTCTTCAGCTGAGCAGGAATTATAGGTGAAACATTTGGTAATGTAATCATAATCATAATCACGAATTTATATAGCACTATTTCAAAGGGTACACCCATAGGGTGAAAAGGACAATTTATAGGGCATCGTATTTAGCACTTCTGTGTTGCTTTACATTGTCAGTTGTCAGCATAAATGCCAAAAGAATTAAATAATCAGTGTTTGTAGCTTGAACCTGCACACACACACTCCATCACTTGGTGAACGCTTAACCAATCAGCTACTGTGTCATAATTGTATTGTATTGTATTCAGTAACATATATAGCACTTCTTACAGAACAAACTACTCAGAGGCGCTCCAAGCATTGAGAACCCGGGGGAAATAAGAACATCTTTAACCAATGAGCTGACTGAACTCTATCACCAACATAAATACAAGAAATTTGCAGCGAACAAAATGCCTTAATTTTCCACTTTGCAGCCTGCAATAGTTGGTTTAAAAATGGCTTTGCTGATTGCACGGACTGGAATGGATGTAGTTTAAGATGTCCAGGAAATCGCTTGGCACACCTTTGCTAAGGAAGTTGTCCATTTTTCTTCTGGATCAATGTGAAGCAAATCCAGATTATTCAGCGAAAATGTAGATTAATGTGCAATTATCCCCAGCACTGCTGGTGCGTGTAAATCGTGCCACAATGGCCGGCACTAACCTTATTAAGTCTTAGCTGAAACATCAGTTATCTGCAGCTAAATCCACCGGTTATTTCCGTGGATTTGATGTTGGTAATTTATAGATCGATTCCAGTGTTTTACTGGACCTGTCAGGTTTGTTGAGGGAATAAGACTGTGCTTTTTGACAGCAAATAGTAAAACAATCTATCAGAATTATAAGAGGATTATTATATTGTTATAAGATTTATTAAGTGCAAAGTATTATGACTAAAACACTGCAGATGTGCGAAAAGTAGTTCGGCCTGGCCAGATGACATGAACATTTGACTCTTCCGTTTCTTTCAGAAACTTATGACAGAAAGCTCTGGAGCGCAGAGTTTGAGGGTTAGCGCATGCCAGACTGTTGGGCCAGATGCACCAAATGTTCTTATATGCAGCACAGTGGCTTTTCCGGAACATACTAGGTCATAGCTCTTTCCCAACGCAATTGGGACTGACCCAGAACTGAAGAAGCTGGCACTCAGTCTTTGGCTGAATATGGTAGCACCATTTCGTGTAGACACTTGTAGACCAGAGTCGAAACTTTGAGGGGATCATCTTACGAACGGGCAGCCAATGCAGATCTCGAAGTACAAGGGTGATATGGCTGAAAGTAATTTGTGTTGGTATGGAAGCCAATGAATAACATGTTTGTCATAATACCCGTCCTATGCCTAATAAAGTTCTCTGGTAAGTTATCTGATACTAGTTCCACTGAATGCTTCTCAGTACAAAAGGTCTTGACTTTTCTTGAGCTGTTTTACTGGAAAATTTTAATAGTGAAATGTAATCCGGGCTTGGCAGTTTGTGTCATTTTCTTAAGCTCGACAGTTTTATCAAATCAGTATATTCTGCCGTGTTTGCGTTTGCACTGAACGAAGAAGAAGGGCATCTGTTGCTGTGAAATTCATATTTTTCTGTGTCTTTATTTTCCCGTCAGCAGAGAAGGTACTGTGAACTGCTATTTGGACTTTGATTGTAATCAAAGTTTTTGCGAGTCTATAACCTAACTGTACCTCCAGCTCTGAGTGACAGAGATTTAACAATAGGATAGAAATTTCAGTAAGACCATAGAGCTTGAGAACAAGTTCATGTATGAATTCTGATAACGAAATCTAAGAGAATAAGGTAATAAATATTTCAGTAACAAGACCAAAGATACTGTGAAAATAAGTTGATAAATAATTTCAATTAATTATGAGATCAAAGACATTTTTGGGAATTTAATCAGATGCATACCATTTTAAAGTGAGCTAATCCAAAGTTGCTACGATGAGGTTATACAGACAGAATAGCATAATAAAAATAAGGTATAACTGATGTTATAATACGAATGATTTATTGTCATGACAAAAGCTTTTGCATATGCTATAAGTCTTGCCAGTGGATGAAAAAACAATGGCCATGGACTTTGTAACACGTCCGCGTTTGTGTATACTGGAACGTCCCGTGTTGTTGGGAGCCATATATACCAAGTACCACATTCCAACAAGGGTCAAAAAGAGGTCAAATTCTAAAGTTGAATTAAACTTAGTTAGTATCCATGTTACTCACTGTGTTATATCAGAATAATTATTCCTATGACAGAAATGCATGAAAAAGTTGGCTCTGTTTGTATTTCTTCCGCTGGGTGTTTGCAGCCGAAGCTTGCAGCTAAACATAACACAACTGTAAAACTATTTTTGCCCCTTTTTCCTGTATAAAAAGTTTGTTTGTGCATGGGTGCTTTGACGCATAATTGATATTTTTTATGAGGCTACAGTGTGGGTGGCATTGATAAATGAAAATACACCGTGGATTGTGTCATCAACTTTGCACTTGTTGTCCCCTGAGATGCACTTGTTGTCCTCTGAGCTGCATTTGTTGTCCTCTGAGCTGCACTTGTTGTCCTCTAAGCATCATAGCATATCTCAGAATTTAACTCATACCCCATGCGGAGGTAGGCACTGTCTAAAGACCTCAAGCAAGTCCTTTATGCACGACTGCTTAACGCGTATCTGGTGGTTCATCGTCAGCCTAGTTAGTTAGTTACCTTCTTCAAGTTCTCTGCCCTCAGGGTAGGTTCAGACTTCCAATGGCGCCATTCCTGACATTATTGGGCCTCGTCCTTCAGTTTACGGTATCTGTCCACCATCATCCAGTTATCTAGGCAGTAAATACAACGCCTTTTGTGTATCTCACTGTCACTCCAGGTGTTGGGGTTGTATTTAAACAAACAATTCAACAATCACAGCTACAAAACTAATGTTGACCAGCAACCAGCGGGACTATGATTAAGAAATTCCCCTCTGCAACAGGATGTCCAGAATGTCTGTTCCACACACTGCAGTTTGTTAGTAAGTTAATAACAACATTTTTTTACTTATTATTATGCGCTTTATATGAATATGAAGCAGCTTATTATGTTTGTACCTGTAGTGAATTAGCTCTGATATGAAGAGGACTTTTAACTCCTGGATTATGAAGATATTGTAAATTTTATCTTTCCACTTATTTTGGCATCATCATAGTTGTCATCATGATTGTCGTCGTCGTCATCATCAATTGATGACACCAGCTGTTTGGTGACTTTGGATGCAAATGATCTTCAATCTCTTCCTCTCTTGTCAGAGGCAGTGCTTCAGATACTGCATCCTACTTGTTCCTGCCTTGTAGTTGTCTGATAAGATTGTTAGCAGACTTTTCATGTGCTTTTATTCAAGTAGGTCCAGAATGTGATACTTTTATACCAGTTGCCACCTCTAAGCAACAGTAACAGTTTTCTTGTTTTGTTACCCGTTAAATATCATCATATTTCAGGCGTTATTCATTTGAGGCAAGTTGATTGCACATACCTACTTTGCCTGTATTAACAAATCTCTGGAAAATGGTTCTGGAATTGAAGAACCTTTTGACTGAAGGGAATGGGTGATATCAGCCGAGAGATCAGGGCATAAATCCCCCCCCCTTTGGCTGAAAGATGTTTCAAACTTTCTGCTCCACTTGTGTGCACCAGTGAAGTGAGGTATTAAGAGCATACATTAATGTACATTTTAGTGTACATCTTAATGTACATCTTAATGTACATGTAGATCTTAACGTACATCTATTAATGTACATTGTGTGCGTTGACTGTAAATTGGAATATCAGAGGCAAGAGGGAGGACTGGCCACCTACACTTGTGTCAAGTCTAAGAAAAATGAAGTTTCAAACATTTCATACTGATGGCTCCGTCTTGAGGTTATCTTATATCTTCTTTTTCCTCTGCACTGAAGCGCAGACATGATATATAGAACCTTTTGAGTATGGGTAACACGGGGAGTATGGGTTCGAGGGTCCTCAAGGCAGTTAACCGTAGGGACCTTGAGCAAATGCTTAAAGTTCTCATAACTGCTCAGCACCATTGATTGATGTTTAGTCATTAAATAAAATGTAGAAGTAACAATGAAATAATAATTATCGGCTACAATACAAAGTTTTATGGTGAATCCCCAGTCGAACACATTGCAGTGTGAATTAGAATCCAAGCAGCGGTGTTGGATGAAACATTAATGTGTTTTCAGTTAGCAAGAACGTATCCACCCTAGTAGATATATGATGGCTGATTGATAAATACTGATACAGATAAAATTAGACTGATTCTACTGGCTAAGGAATTCATTCAGTCATACTTAGTTCTCCAGTACGAGATGAAAGGGAGCAGTTTTCAGTAGTAATAAAGGATGCATGTGATCTCCCATACCGTAAGGTAGATGGTCCAAATACCTTTCCAGATGGATGGTCCAAACACAATTCCAGGTTTATAGTCAAACCACCATTCCAGGTAGATTGTTCAAGTGCCATTCCAGGTAGATTGTTCAAGTGCCATTCCAGGTAGAATATAATCTGAGTGCAAAGCACAATCAAAATTTCTCTGAGGTTTGAAAAATTGATCCATGATGTTAGCCCAGCCTTGTTATTGGGTGTTATTGGAATGAAAAACCTCTTGTCCATCATATGATCAGTCCAGAAGTTTTGCCTATGTTGGTCCCACTTGTTGGAATCATCTCCCTCGAGAATTGCAACTTGAGCTCTTTTCTCTCCCCCTCTCAGTGTTCCGCAAGCGCCTGAAGACTGTACTGTTCAACATTGATTTTACTTTTACGGGTCGGAAGCACCTCTGTTGAGTTTATCCTCTAAGAGGCGCTTTATAATTCTCAAATTACAATTACAATCTATGCCTAGAGTCTGAGGTGGACTGGATTGAGACATTTTAAGAGGAAGGGTGTGTATCTGAGAATCTAATTGTGGTCTTGGGTTGTAGACCTTATCTAGAGTTCACTCTGGGTGCATTGCCATTTCAAAATATCGTTTGTATGGGAGGTGGTTGGAGTTAGGGGGACTGCTAGGGGAAAGTGAAAACTTCAGGGTCTCAGGTTTGTTCCCATAGGCAACCTGCTTGCCGTAGGTTAGCAGGTTGACTGAGCTGTGTGTTAGACAGCGAGTGAAGGTATGTGTGACTGGTGATATTTGTCACTGAATGTGAGATTAAACAGAGGTCTTATTCTTTGCCAGTCAGAGACATTCAACAGAGCCCTGTTTTCAGGAGTCACCAGTGAACTCGAGTTGATGTTGTCCTCTTTGTTCTCAGCTTCTGGTTTCCTGAACTTGAGATTGGTTTCCGGTAGAGGACTTTCTGACTGGCTAAAAGAGTTTGTTACTTAATCGTAATCCCGAGGTTTCTACAGCGCCCAACGAAAGCCACTACACGGGGACCAGCTTATTCACAGGCGCTCAACTCGCCCCAGACACAGACAGAGGAAGCTACATGCAAACATAGTAAATGTAAATAATAGTAAATATAAGGTAATTCATAATCTATCTACTCGGAGGAGAAAGGAAGTGACTACCATTGACTGATGTCTTTTGCAGTGTGTTGACAGTGCTATAGAAGTTTCCCGATTGGATTAGAGCCAAGTGATTTCTTAAATTCTGATTAAACCAAGTAAGTAAGTAAGTAAGTATATTCTTTATTGACCAGTAGCTAATTGCATATCGGTTTACAAGTATTTAAGAAAACATAATATGCATACAACATCCTAATAATAAAACATTTACGCATTAAATTGTCAGCAGGAGGAATAATACGATCATGGGTGAGGGGCCATAGGGAATAACTGAGGGTTTTAACTGGTGGGAGTAGCTGATGTAAGACATGATTTGGGTTGTTCAAGATTGATTTAAAGAGGCGAGCATTAAACCTAGCAGCCAGTATTAAAATTGTTGCTGTTTTTGAAGTTCTGCATAAAACCAGTTAAAGGCAAAATAATGTTAATTTTTTTGTGGTATAAAAGAGGTTTTTTATTCTGTTGAGTTTATGCCTGGTTTGCTTATTTTCGATATTTTTTGTCCATCTTATATTCATCTTTTATTAATTATATTATGGGTAATTACTGGTTATGAATGTCAATTACTGGGCATTGTGAATGGTGCAGACTTAATTGAAGATAGGGTGAATGAAAGGACTGCAAAGTGAATGCCTACACTCTTAAAAGTAAGGCCTGGAAACGCAAACACTGCAGAAACTGAACAATCAAAGACATAAATTGTCTGGCAATAGAGCACATTCATTGTAGATATTACCCAGAGAATAAAGTGGCCGTTGGAGGAAATTATTGAAAATTATTAGGATACAAGGAATGTGTTTAGATCCCAGACAGTTAACGTGATGTCTTTAGCCACTTTTGTGTCTGCCGTTAGGGGACATGATTTGTAAGCTTGTTATTGTGGACCACTTTACCATTATTATTATTTAGCGGCTGTTTTGAGGTTAACAAAAAACTGCTTTTTAGTCATAATTCTGTGTACAGGAGGAAAAGCTTCCCCCACTCACTGGTGGGTGATTTTAGCACCTCTGCCCTTCAATTTTACCACTTTCCAGATGGTGTGGTAGGATGAAGTAAAGGCATTCCGTTTGGGTGGAGTGCAGGCACTGGAAAGCATTAACTTTCTTTTGCTGTTGTACTTAAAGTTCTCCAAGAAGGAGAATTTTCTGTTAAGAAGGCCAACCAATTGTTCTGCACGAAGAGAGAAGGTAATTGTTTTGTGGGCGGTAAACTGTTTTTAGAAAATGAACTTGAGGAATTATTCGTAACCTTTTTTCTTGTTACAGGTTTATCGGTGGAGGTGCTTTGTAGTTGTGCCGCCAGTATTGGCACCGGCTCACTGTTAACAGCAGCAGCAGCAGCCGAAGAGGAGGCTGAGGGCATCTCTAGCTGACCGAGGAGGCGCTGGGCTTTTGCCGTCAGCAGCAGCAGCCGCTGGCATCCAGCAATGTTGATTCAGTCAACAAGTCTAACACTGATGATTCTGCTACACCTGGCAGCCAAGTGGGGCTACACCCAACCAACTGATCTGGAACATGGTAAGATCCGTGTTCTTCCAACCCACATGTATGGGAGTTGTGTGTGGGTGGGTGTGTTTGTTGTCGTATCGGATTGACCTTTGGAGGACCCAATCCGTTGTTGGGTGTGATTTGGAGCGCCATTGAGTGATACCAGTTTACACCATAATCCTGAGTCCGTAGAGTCTTTGAATTTTATACGATCAATTGGATTCTCTGTTTCTGTGTGTCTACGTTGTGAAGTTCTTTTCTTAGGGCCTTGGAATGTTTGTCTCCCTGCTTTTTTCTGCAAAATCGTAATTCCAATATTTTTAAAGCGCCCAACGAAAGCCGCGCTGCGGAGACCAGCTTATTCACAGACGCTCAGTCAAAACAAAATCGATAGGCAAAAGGGTTCGGTTCCAGGTCAAGATCCAAGTCAGGCCGAGAGGCAGCGTGGCAGCTACGGGGGGTGGTGTTTGGGGTTGGAGAGGAGAGAGAGATAAGAGGAAGAAGGGAAATAGCAGGTGATCACAAACTTCCAGATGTACCGAAATCTTTCCACTTGCGTATGACGACCAAGGATTTCCTCAGATAAAAATTCAGGCTTCACGGAAATGAGGTTGGGTGTAGCGGGTCGGAAAATGGGTCAAGCAGCAAAGTTTTTAATTATTATTTAGCAACTTCAATAGCACTGGTGTCTAATTCACAAGGCATTAACCGATGACGAACCAAAATCAAATGCCAAATCTGTTCACAATTCATTGTGATTTTTCCGTTTTATTTTTCAACCATTTCTTTTCAATGAAATTTCTTTCACAACTTTTTAATGTACATTAAGCAAAGTCCTATATGGCAACAAAGTTTCTGCTGATGCCTGACCATATCCTGTATTCCAATTAATTGGAAGGTAAGGTAGTATCAAGTATTACAGCACAGATCCAGTACGCTAATATGCCAAAGAATCATTTAACTTAAATAGGATCTACTGTATACAATGGGTTAATGCCATTAAAACATGCACTTAGAATGGAGACTATTGACAGTGATCGCAAAAGACTAAAGTAGTGTAAATGGTAACAGTTACATTTATGTTAAAAAAGAACTTGACTGACAAAGTCACGAGTGTGAAAACGAAGTTGTCATGGAAAAGGTTTTACTGACTGCAAGGTGAAAACTAAGCAAAAATAGCAGCTTGTGGACCTCAGAGGCGTAGTCTGGGGGTTGACCTATCATCAGGCTTAAGTGAGTCCCCAAACAATCTGACAACATTTCTGTTTTGCAACAGAACATTTCTGTAGCACTTTTGAAGAGCCGCTCATTGCTCGGCAAAGGTTCATAGTTTTGCTTGGTTGCACTGGAATTCTCTAGGTATCCGAGTATTTCAATTGTTATTGTAATTGGACATTGCTTCGTGACAAGAGGAACTAATCACAAGCATTATTTGCTTCTGATGAACTTCTGTTATTAATAAACTATAAAACATCATTTAGGCTAGCGTAGTTTGGCTTGAAGCGTTGCTGTATAAAATTCTGATTACAGTTACTGTTACAGGATTTGAAACCCAGGGAGGCAGAATTGAAAAGTGTTAGAAATCTGCCGCCGTGCCACCCAAGTTTCTAAAGTTCATACTTGCAATTACTAGTTCTCACAGACAAAGAACCAGTGGTTGCTATCACTTTTCCTTCCATGTCACTTAACCAGACCATGATGTCATCTGGGGACCATAACCAGACCATGATATCATCTGCAAAAGGCTTTTTTTATTCGATTCACATAAACAGACTACTAGCACCTCTCCAGTTGAAACTAACCTCATGGCCGCTTTCTCTCTGTTTTTCTTATGACCATCCGTTAAACTGACACACTTTTGAATAAGCTAAACTTCAGTGGAGTTTTTTGTGAACTTTTTTAATGCACATTTAAGAAGGTATTTTTTCTGGGTTTATTGCTAAGAAGTTCCCATATATTTTTGCGTTCTATTTGGAGTAATTAAGCTGTCTGCTTTGTGAACATGCGCAACAATGGTATTCTTAGGTCTTTGTGTAATTAGTTAGAATTAATTAATTATGGTTTCCTTAGGTCTTTGTTTAATTAATTTGTTTAATTAATTAGAACTTATTAATGATATAATCCCATATTCTTTGCATATGTATACTATATATATGCATCTTAGTAATATATTAATATTTCATGTTATGTCCAGTTGTTATTAATATTAATATTTAGTCAGATAGTTAATTATGGCTACTTGATTAGTTAGGTGTAATTACATTCTTTTGCATGGATGTTTTTGTAATAAAAAACTACTTTCTTGTTCAATCTTGGCTAAATTTTAGCTTTGAACTCAAAGTTTACTCTTTCCGAACTAGCACACGTGTTTAATGGGGTGTTTGAGCAGTTTTATGACCCTGCATCCTTCTACCCACATGAGGGGCGTGGGCTTCGTATTTAAGAGCTGTTGACCACATTCTGAACTTACTGTTATGTGGGTCACAGTGGAAAATCAGAACTCTGTGGGGCAGAGATGAAGTACAATGACACAAATTGCTGAGAATGCACTGGAAAATCTACTTTTTCCCCTTAAGAATGACAGTTTGCAAATTTATTTCAATTAGTTGAATGCTTTGTACCACAAATTGTGTAGTTATGAGCTCTCCCGAGATAGTCTCTGTGTAGGAACCATCAGCAAGACGAAACACATCAATGATTATGCTTCTGCAAGATGTACCACATAACTGCTTATGCTTATGCAAAATACAAGACATACATGCTTATGGTTATGCAAGATGTACCAAATGACTGCTTATGCATATGCAAGATGGAACATGTACATGCTTATGCAAGATGTATCACACAACTGCTTATGCATATGCGAGACATAACACATTAATGCTTATGCTTATGCCAGATGTGGCACATATCTGCATCATCTGTTCTTTAATGGTTGTTCATGAACTAAGTGCACTATACAATGGAACTCAGAACAACTTAATTAGTCTTAATGAACCGGTTTTATAGAGTTGTCAAGGCTTACATACACTGGTGGAGATATGGAAGTTTGAGTTGGATTGGTATTTGTCCCGTGATGGCCACTGATGACAGCGACAGTGCTCTAGCTTTGATTAGATTAAACTAATCAAGGCTAATCTAATAACTTCTATAGCACCAATATCATAATTCACAAAGCAGTAATTCATGGTCGCTTCAAGTAAAATTGTAATTGTTAGAAAAGCCCTGTCAAATGCCATTAGATGAGAGAGATTAGATTCAGCTATATATAAGAAATACAGGTGTACATATATACATGCACGCATGCATGCATATATACATACATACGCACACATACATACATACACACACATACATACATGCATATATACTGTACATACATACATACATATATAGATACATTCTGTCATACATACATACATACATACATACATACATATATACATACATACACACACATACATACATACATACACATGCACATACATACATACATACATAGATACATTCTGTCATACATACATACATACATACATACATACATACACACATACATACATACATACACATGCACATACATACATACATACATACATACATATATACATACATACATACATACATACACATGTACATACATACATACATACATACACACATACATACATACACATGCACATACATACATACATACATACATATATACATACATACACACACATACATACATACACATGCACATACATACATACATACATCCATACATATATACATACATACATACATACATACATATATACATACATACATACATATATACATACATACACACACATACATACATACACATGCACATACATACATACATACATCCATACATATATACATACATACATACATACATACATATATATACATACATACATACATACATATCTGAATACAGTACAGACCCACTTACGCACAGTTTACATGCGTTTACACGTGAATCTGCTTAACGTGCAGCTGTGCCATTCCTTCAACTGCTACCTATTTAGCACAAGTGAGACGCTTTAGCACATAGAACAAGAACTAGCTGTGTACTGCTACATATTTGCTCATCAACTCACTTGAATTCTGCAGCAAACAGCACTAGAAGTGTGTGGTTCAGGTCAAATGTGATGCTGGGATCCATGTTTGTGACCGTGATGCACTATAATTTGCATCATACTCTTTCCAAGGTCTAAAATTAACTCATGGGCTGTTAACACACGGGCGCGGTGGATCGGACTCCCAGCGTCTGTGAGTTAATGGGTCTGTACTGTATTTAAAAATCATGTGGTATTGTATTCCTTCCCGCCTTGGGCCTTTTCCCGTGCAGTCTTCAACCTGTGTTATTTCAAGTCCTTATTTACTATTCAGGTCCGTGTGAATCTGGGTCCTTTGAGTCTTTGGAGCTTCATGCGTTATTCATTGTGGCCCATAGTATCCTTCAGTGTGGTGCGTCTCTTCCAGCGGAGCGCATGTGACGACTTGTCCATTTAAATGCAGCCTACATTCAGACACTGTGACAGAGATGTTTCTCTTTCTTGTGCTGATCTCTTTGTTGCTCAGCTGATTTGCCTCTCCAAAATTATCTTTCACATCCTTAATGGGACATCTTTTTTGGGTTGGGGTCCTATTGTACCTTTGTTTATATCAAGGCAATGGTGCATTTAAGTACCTTACAAAGCACTGCTCTACATGTACACTTATATATATATATATATTTATTTATTTATTTATATATTTATATATATATCCATTACAATTTAAACTAGGTACATATATATCTGCTTATATATATGTATTAGAGGGTATCCTTACATTTCCCCATGACATTCCCCCTCTGGATGTTCAACCCAGACTTATTTCCACCTTGTAATGCATGTGGTCTATATTTACAAAACTTACCGGTTGGCAAAACATATTTGCTACAATAGCTGTATTACTTATTTAGTGTGAATACTTAATTAAACAGGTATTTGTTAGCAGTACAAGACTGAGTAGGCCTACAGAAAACTATAGTTCTGTTAATGAATTATGGGTTAATTGATCTGCCATGTGTTGATCATGCAGAGAGCTTATTACTGTTCCGTCTTTCACCTTGCACTCATGACAACTTCGTTTCACACTCGTGACTTTGTCAGTCAAGTTCTTTTTTAACATAAATGAAACTGTTACCATTTGGACTACTTTAGTCTTTTGCGATCACTGTCAATTGTCTCCATTCTAAGTGCATGTTTTAATGGCATTAACCCATTGTATACAGTAGATCCTATTTAAGTTAAATGATTATTTTGCGTATTAGCATACTGGCTCTGTGCTGAATGACATAATCATGGCGCTTGTTACAGGCACTGATTGTACCTGGTCCAGTGTGTGGCTGTATATGACACCGTTTGTATGTGTGTGTTTCTGTCCCTGTTACTACTCATAAAATATGGCAATTTATTCTACATGCATCCGGAGAGGGGATGGCCAGAGGGAATTGCCCTATGGGAGAAATGACCAGAGGGAATGTCCAGGTGGAAATATCCCAAGGGAAGTGCCGTAGACCAGTATTTCAGCTGTACCTAGTAGCAGTTTTTACTATTCGGCCAGATACTACTATGGATATGAGTAGTAACTAACAGAAAAGTAGGATATGCTAAAAATAATTGTTTGGTAATTTTAAAATTTGATTAAAAAGCTAGGCATTATTGTTTTTTAAATTTTTAATTTAACTCACCTTCTACAGTCTGAGCTTCCCAAAACTTGCAATTTAAGGTTTGAATGTCTTTAATTTTCAGTAGAAAGTGTCAGTCTTTTGCTTTTTTGGCTGCTTGAGGCCACTGCCTTATCAACAATATTGCCTTCACAGTTTGTGGGACAAAATGGGCACTACAGGCTGCAAATATCAAATGAAAAAGTAATAAGTAACAGAAGCATATATCTTGTCAATAGATGGAGAGTGTATGGGAATCTGGAAAGTTTAAGAAATGACATATTCATGCCTTCTGCTGTGCATGAATGGTCCCAACAACGCTGAGTTGCACACATAAAATTGTGGAGAACACAGGGATGAGAGGCAAGGAAAAATGGAAAAGACAATTTGGTGCAGTTGTTTAATTGTTTCCAACATATCTCCAGCATTTTGCATGGTGCAGCACGTTTTGTCGTGAGAACATTTTCTCAAACATTTCTTATATGTTCTGCTTTCTCGATTTTATAAGTTATTTAAGGCAACGAAAACAGTTTGAAAACCTCTTGTGTTATTCTGTTACTTACTGATTACTTACTTATTCATTTGTTATTAGATATTTGCTGCTGTGCATGCAGTTCTCCTCTGTTTTTCTTTTCCAATCTTGGTTGGCCCTATCGTTGATAAAATAATAATTACTTGTTGGCCGCATACTGCCGAAAACGAAAGCTTACCCCTAGAAGGGCTTGGGTACATGTCCTCAGGTTTCGGTGCATCATGTGCCCATTCTATTGCCCCTATATGACTAGTTTTTGATAGCAACTTTCTGTTAGGCATATTATTATTACTTTCAGTTTCCAAGTCTCTAGTCGCTGATTAAGTCTCGTTTCCGAAGTGCACTTGAGGGTGAGAGTAACTCCATCCTGCCCACAAATCTAAGTCATCTGGAGAACTTTGCTAGCACAGTTTCTGTTATGGTGGTTGGTTCTTTGAAATAAAGAGACACAAAGTCTATGAGTTTTTGTTTTTGTCAAGTCGACTTTCCATCATCGATGACATGCATTTCAAGTGCGTGATTCTATATTCTTCAGCATGCTTGTACTTGGAATGATTATTTGAGCATTTTTGTAAACGTTTTGAATGGCCATTGCCACATGAAATCGATACCCTGCACATGTGGTTTTGCTCAGATCTGTGTCCAGATTACCTTAAAATATTTCCATACCGGACTTCGCATATCCGTGGCTAATTACAATTTTTTTGATTTCTTTATAGACTATATAAGTTAATTTGAACATAAATCTTAGAAGTTAAAGATCGGTTTACTCAAAAACATCAAACCAGAAGTTAAAAATGCAGTTCAGATAAACAGTGGAAATTGCCAGTGAAAATGGAAATTTTGTATAGCACATTTACTAATAGTAGATGCTAAAATTTATACATTGCATTCACTGTTCATATTTGAATTCCAGAAACCATTTGGCCATATACGAATAGACTATTTGGAGTACCATTCAGGTCCAAAGCAAATCAAATATGAATATTTGGTACAGCACTGATACATATATAATATTTCTACTATATACTGTGCAGTTCTGGGGTATATAGTTTATATGTCAGATTACTCTTCCTAAAGCCAAGCTCTTTTCATCAGAAAAATCCTTTTTCTAGCTACAAAAATGGAGGAGATTGAATTAAAAAGCCCAATACATTACTTCATAGTCCAAAATTACTTAAGTTTTAAATTTTGTTTGTTATTAACAAATCTTATTTAACTTTTTACTTGATAATTTATTTTCAGAAGTTCATTCTGCTTCGTCCTAAATTTTCATTCCCTATTTATAATAATAGGATCGTCTGATTTTTAAGGCAGTTAGTTGCTAGGGAGCTGCGTCTCGTCAGAGACCTACAACATTGCCCATAAATTCTCCTTTTCTTCCACTAATGCCAACTTTAGGGCTAAATAAAAGCCAGATTTATTGCATGTTTATATTCTGCTTGGTTTACTGGTTTATGGGGCAGGAATTTGACTGCTTAATTGTAGTTTGTTTATTCGGTGCCGTCCTGATTGGCAGTTGTTCTCGTTACAATCGACTGATACGTTCTGGGGAACTGGGCGTAGTTCTGGTCAGACTTAATCAGCTTCAAGTGTAAACTTTGTGTTGGTTTCTGTTGCTTCTGCACATGAATTTTATGGTAAAATGTTTGCTTTGCACAGCGCACTTTATATGAAATATGGATTCCTGTGTTTCACTGTCTGAATAATTAATTAATTTTGAATAATTATTAATTTTATAATTGAATGAAATTTATTGACATCAGAGCACCAACGTACAAGAGAGTATAACATGAAATACAAATAAGCCATAGCATATGCACATTGCTGGTGCAGGTCAATGGGTCAACCAAAAAGGGTCAGACGGACCTGCTTAAAACTCGACTGGCCCACTTACAACGTTAACATATGGCGATTATACAAAGATGGTAACTTTTACATATGACAAGCCAGGTTTGTCATCATATGTGCGTTTAGTGAAAGGGTTATGTCCAGGTTCTAGGTACTTGGTCACGTTTGGTTGAGTTCGGGGCACCACGGAATGAAAGATGTGTCTGAAAAGATTGAGTTTAGTAGGCTTCTGGTTTGAGAGAGAAGGGACTGACAGAAGGAAACGAACTCGTGTGCATTTTAAATATTACTAGTGATGGAGTAAGAATGGTGTGACACAGTTGTCTATGGGTACTCGTTTGGAACAGCAGTGACCATGCCGTTCCAGTTTGACTGCGTGTAATGACCCAGGGCAAGTTGTTTGCGCGCACGTGCTTCTGTAACCAAGCAGGATAATTTGGTACCCATGTTAGCGGGGAAGTAAACGGCAAGTTCTGCGATGCGCTGGCCCCGTGTCCAGGATCTTGGGATTTGTCCATTTCCGCTTCAAGGGCCTAAGAGAAGGAAATGAATGCCTCCCCAGCGTTCCTCATGGGACATGGGAGCTTTACTTACCATGGAGTAAGAAATGGAACTTTTTATTTAGAACTATTTGGTTAGGAAAGATCTTGGCAGTCCGTGTGGGGAATGGAAAGAAAACAGTTTAACAAATGTTTGAAGTTCATTTGTGACAGATAATTAGTTTAGGTGATGGGAGGGGGGTATGCAGCAAATGGAAAAGATGAGATAGACTTTGTAGCCAATGAGAATGTGCAACAAGTAGAAGAGAATTGAGAGACTTCTCTGCTGATGAGGATGTGAGCAGGCAGAAGAGAAAAGAACCCCTTCATAGGGTGTGCAGCAGACTGGAGAGAAGAGAGACTTCTTAACTGATGAAGGCGTGCATTCATCATTCTACTTATGTGAACATATTGCTTAGTCTTAGTTTTGTAAGCAGAATTCTAAATTGTTTTCAAGTGCAAAATGACATTGAATAATCTTATATTTGAATCATTTCTTTGGATATATTTTGAGAGTGTAACTAGTAAAGTAACAGGTTTAAGTAATTTTGAAATTTTGACAAAGTTTTCTGTTGACCTGCTCATGATGTAGGGCTGCAACTTCTGGGCGGATGGAATGATGGTTTAGTGATGAGGTCACAGACCCGTCACATGCTTTACTTTATTACATTCTCCAATTCACTTCCTGCTGAGTCAATACCAATTGACCTCTGCTTCTTAGTCTCCCTGTCCTACTGATGGGCTTTGATTCCTGCGGTCAAGCTAATTTGTTTCATGCTAATTCATGTTTCCAGCTGTGGAGGACAGAGGCACGCATGGTGCAGTTGTTCTTATCCACTGGATCTGTGGCCGGGGCCATTTCCCATTACATCTGATATGGAAGTAGGGGAGTATCCAGGGAATATTTTACCAGGCTGACTGGGAGGGGGTAGGCAGGCCTTGCTTTGCAGAGAAGGAAATGGCTTGGTCATTGTTGGGGGGCCGCGTTCCATGCCTACCGCGTGCTGTTCAAAATTAGTTCCAGCCTGGCCAGCAACTGCCAGAGAGAAGGCAATTTCGCAGATAAGCTGGTGGCCGGATTAACTTGGCTGGGATTCTGTCCATCTGGCCACGGCTGGACGTTTGCTGTGTGCGCGGCCGTGGCCGTTTGTGTTTGTGTGGGACTGGAAATCTGATTCTTCTGTTAATTTTCTGCTTATCGGTTAGTGCCATGGGAAAGACGTCTGTTTAGTTCTGCGGAGATCAGAAGGCGGATGCAGTGTTGCAATCAGCTGGGACTAGATATTCTGGCTCCATTTCCAGCTAAAATTGGAAATATCTGGCAATGACCGGTACGGCTGTGTAAACTATTGGTAACCTTCTGTTGGTGGGGTGACCATAAAAGATCATATGGTGACTATCAGTAACTGTTGTTCAGGTTCTGTTGCTTCCCACCCAAAATTGTATGGTGTGAATACGGAAATGCTGCTCACTTTTCCACTTGTGAAGATTTCTTCTGAAATACTCGTTGCTGACCATCCCTGATTATATGGTATGTGGAATGGCAGTTAACAATTCCAGCTGATACCGTGGTTTTAAAAATACCTATTGCCAACCTCTTCTGATTATTCAGTGATCATAACTCCCTGTTGTTGACCTTTCCAGTCCATTCCACGTCTCTAGGCAGATGCTTAATGCTACCGATTCCAGGTCATCGAGTGTTCTGACTGACCGATTAGGCATGTTTCCGTGGGCTGGAGGCAAGGCAAGAGATAAAAGCAGACAACCGTTTACATAAACAAACACAGAGACTGATGCAAAGAATGCTGTATAAGATTTCTCTGGACCTCAGCTGACTGCAAACCAGCACAGGCAAAGGAAGTTGAATGCCCTCACAGCTCACTACTTTAATGGCTGCCTTTGTGAGTTCATTCAGATTGGCAGGTAACTGCCAACTGCATTCCTCTGTCACAATCCATCTGCCAACCCTATTCCTCCATCGTACTCCATCTGCCAACCCTATTCCTCCATCGTACTCCATCTGCCAACCCTATTCCTCCATCGTACTCCATCTGCCAACCCTATTCCTCCATCGTACTCCATCTGCCAACCCTATTCCTCCATCGTACTCCATCTGCCAACCCTATTCCTCCATCGTACTCCATCTGCCAACCCTATTCCTCCATCGTAGTCCATCTGCCAACTTCTTCCTGTATAGCAGTGTTTCTGCATATTCCTTTGCCTGTCTATTCAGCCTGTCTGCCAAATTTTTCCTGTATCACAGTCTATCTGGTACAAATTCTTATTGCTGTGACAGCTTTTTCTTCTAATGCAGTTGATTGTGCTTCTGCTATCTGACATAAAATGATGTGTGAAGTGACCCAAGTTTTATGATCGAATGCATTTCCTGTCACTGGCAGACTGCAGGTTGACTTTACTGAGTTTTCCAATGAATCACGGATTTGGGGCTCAAATCCACAGGCAACTCAGAATAAATAACTAAAATGACTAACTAAATGAACGCAGTTAAAAGTGATTCATGGAGAAATCTGGTTAAACTGCAGCTAACTGAGGATACACAATAAATGAAACAAAAGACGGGTGCAGGACAGGAGTTACCATGAAGTGGCATCATATAGTTGCATGTTCACTTTACATTGCATTACTTTAAATGCAAAGGTGAAGATTCATTGTTTGCAAATTTAAGACCGTTTCATTAACAGACACCAAATTTGTTGGGGGCCTGGGACATCTGTCTCATATAGACACAAGGGCGACTGTTAATTAATTTATGCCCAAATCCAGTGGGCAATTCAGGAGTTGAAAGTTCTTTTTGGCTGAAGCACGTGCTCTGCAACTTAAGGCCAACAGCTGCACAGACGGCCTGTAATGTGCATTGCTTGGCTCACTATTTACTTCTATGCATCTTGTGTTGAACCTCCTCTGTGGTCTGAGAAGACTGTAGGTTTCCCTTTTTGTGGGGCTGAAAAATCCTTGAGTTAGTTTTTGATGTATGCTTACTTCTTTACTTACATAGTGACTGACTAAGTTACTTAACCCTTTGAATCTCGATTTCTGAAAGTGGCCTTAGATATGAGAGGGTTATGGTCGGCAGGTGGTTTGAATTGGTGCTGATGCCATTGGTCCAGTGATGAATTAATGAATGGAGGCTGAACGACCTTTGGCATTGAATCAGAAATGAGGAGGGATGGCTTACACGACTTCAGGGATTTGGCTGCCCGTCGCTCCCATTCCCAGGCAGATTCAAGAGCTGATATCCTAAGGCCGAAAGCACCTTGCTGCTATCTTGCAGGACCCGTCCGGGGAGTTCTTTTGTTGGCCCCTCATGGCTGTCCCTACTGAAACTCTTGACCTTGAGGGATGACTGTAAGAATAAGTTTGAATCTGGCAGGTGAACCAGTGACCTTTTGCACTGACATCATCTTCTGTTTTGGAATGAGATGTGAGAAATTCTTTGCATTCTTTTTTGCAGGAATCCTAAGTTTGAACAGATATTTAGCAATATCTGTATACATAGCTGTGTGATTCTCGTCAGAGAATATTCCAGGCATATTCCGGGCAGACTGATGTTATTTATATCATTTTCTTTCTCCGCACTTTGATATCGTTTTCTTATTAGTTTTCCTTTTGTAATCTTTCCATCCACTGAACAAAGTCTTTCTGGTTGTTTTGGTTGCCGTGAATAATCTTTCTGTATTTGTAATCTGATAAAGTTTTTATTTTAAGATGTGAATGCCTTCATGTTTAGGTCTCTATCTTTTTCTGTTCTGATCAGATGTGATGTGAATGCTGTTATAATACCACAAAATGCATCAGTTGATGGTTGAAGTGAAACCACTGTTTGTAGAGATGATTGCAACAATTTAGGATGCTTTAGGAACCATAACTGTTTGAATCATATCATCAAAGGCATTTAATATTTGTTGTTTAAATAGTTTATTTCTGTTATGCTGAGTGTGAAAGTTGTTCTTAAACTGTGAAATTGTTTTGCATTAGTTTTTTAGTAAAGTGTTTGGTTAACTGATGTTGATTTAGCTGGACTTGTATAATAAATTTGTTCATGTATATGTTTCAGTTCCTTAGACCAAGATATGTGAAAGTTCATTTAAAACTAGGATGTGATGCAGCTCACTTCACTTCTGTACATAGATGAGAAAAAAACACTTCACTTCTGTACATAGATGAGAAAAAACATATGTAAGATATCACCCACCAAAATTGGGTTCACTGAGGGATGTCTCCAACTGACTCAGTGCTCTTGAATGAATGAGTAAAATAATGGGTGAACACTTGACGGTGGTTTATCGATCCATCAAATGCATTATTGTGTAAGATAATTAACCGCCCACTGAGCATTTGTCCAAATGCAGTGTGTTCCATTTTCCGTCAGAGGCAGAGCCAGAGGTAATTCCTCTGTATGGTGGCCACAACAACCACCAACAATCTTTCAGCATAAATCAAAGCCAACAACTACGTCATTCATGTAGAAACTGTTTATATAAATCCTAATCAAACTAAATAGTGTGATAAGGGAATGAGAAATAACCTAGGCAGCTCTGGTGAATCATAAATAGTGATTGCAGGCGCATGTGCAGAGGTGTACTTACGCACTTCCGCAGCAGTGTACTTACGCACTTCCACAGAGGTGTACTTACGCAGATCTGCAGAGGTGTACTTACGCACATCCACAGCGGTGTACTTCCGCACTTCCGCAGCGGTGTACTTACGCACTTCCACAGAGGTGTACTTACGCACATCTGCAGAGGTTTACTTCCGCAGAGGTGTACTTGCACACATCCGCATGGATACCCAGTTCACGCAGAAACTGCAGCTCTTCGAGTTTAGTGTTGTGTCGTAGTTTTGTTTATCTGTAAAAATTAGGTTTCTGGATCATGTTGCTAATGTTTTTATTCAACTGTATGAGCATCTGTGATTCCTTACCCACAAACACGTTGAGAGGTCTCCTCGGCCCCTCTCAGCACCATGTTGATGAGGTAAACGAATGGTGACAATGGCTGATTGGTTAAGCCCTCGCCTTTATACCATGACATTGGAGGTTCAGCTCTTCTCTGGCATCAAACAGCTACAAACAGTGTAGCCGGTGTGGTGACTGTAATACAAGTATCAACCTACATTACTAGCACAGGCTGTTACTTATAACTAATAATTATACTTAGATGGATGTAAGAAATAATAAGGAGAAGGAAATTATTATTAAAGTTTGAACGAAAAAATAATAATGAACAAATTAGTTAATCTAATCTAAAGACTTCTATAGCGCTGTTATCGTAATACCCAAGGCATCAGTCGATGGTCACTTAAAGTAAAAATCGCAATCAAAATCATAATCCATATGAGCAGCTGGATCGAATTCCAATAGGTCAGAGAAACCAGAAGCCGAGCTATGATGGGAAGATAAAGTAATCAGAAAGATAAAGTAATCAAAAAGATAAAGTAATCAAAATAAGATTAAGAAAAGATAATGTAATAAAAATAATTTAAAATAAATTAAAATAAATTAAACAAATAAATAATAAAAATAAAAATAAATAATATTTGTAAGAGAAAGTAATAAAAAACCTCTCAGCTATTTGAATCAACAGATGACTCACTGTCATTCGTTACTGTTCAAGTAATTGGAGAGATTTTACATTACATGGAACTGAAGAGCAGGCTTTTGCATCCAGCTGTATCGCTAACATACTCTTGTTATTGCAGTTTTAGAATGCTCTTATTTGCTTTGATTAGGCTGCTCTTTTCCTTTGCATGGCTTTCCGCTTTTCCATTCATCGTGAAACCAACTGGATTTGATTTGACTTTCTCCTCCTCTGCATCCTATTCCGTTGGAGTGGATCTTTCCTCTTTTGTGCCGGAGTCCCTCTCCGGTGCGGCTGTTTTTCGGCACATCAGAAACATTTAGTCTTCTGTGGGTGGGACAGAACATTGATCTTAGCATGTGATCGATAACCATTCGCAATCCCGTAATCTGCGTTGATAAATTGTTGTTTAGTTCAGGAGAACGCTTCTTCCTCGATCTTCAGATCGCAACAACAGGTTGTGATTTGGCATCAGGCCTAAACCATATTAATTGTATGTGTGGCGATTAGTGGTTCAATAATGATGAAAAACACAGACGCTACCAGAGGAGAATATGATGTGAAGGACATTTCTCAATCAAGAGTTCAAGATGTATGACAGTTCGATAGAATTTCAAGATCAACCAAGCGGACCTCGGCTTAATTGATTTTGTGAATGATTGATTGGGTGATTGATTGCAGTCAAAGAACAAGTCAAAAGAATCGCTTGCTGTGGGACCGGAGGCTAACTGCACTTTAATTGATGCCATCTGTGCTTAAGTCTTCTAGATCATTCATATATTGCCGTCGTTCCATCATCAGGATTTTTTCCAATGACTGAAGACAAAAAACGTTTCAGAAACTGGGACCCTGGTATAATGGCATGCATCATAATGTAACAAAATGTAATTAAGTTAAGAAATGTAATTTCTGAGAATTACCTTTGTTCAATAGAGGATCTTGGACAATAGTGGCAACACATTATACCAGTGACTGATATTTTGGGCACGGAATATAGGTACATAAAATTTGTACTTGCAATTGAGAAACAGGCAACCGTGTTTTATTCTAAATTCACGCGATCGATCCTTGGAATCCGCCGGATTTAATGACGGCATGGAATCCTTTGCCTTGATCAACTGCTACATAGAACACATATCGGCTGCAGTCTTCATCGAGGAATCGACTGCATGTCCCGATATCTTCCAAGAGGTTCGGCATATGTTCCTTCTCAGTCACTGGACCAACTGCTTGGAACAGTCGTCCTGACCATGTGACAAATGCCCCATCCCTGGACACATTCAAGTCACGACTCAAGACACATCTTTTACAGATATCTTATGACTGTTGTTGATATTTTAACTCGTACAGCGCCCTTTTCTTCTGCCTCGGCCCTGCTATGGCGCTATATAAATTGTCTTATTATTATTATTGTCTGTCTGGCCTGTGATTTTGTGATCCCACACTTCTTACTTTGTTTTCCATGTTTGTCTTTGAGTCAGCCTTTCCGCATCCATTTCGCCCAAAACTTTTATTGTATAATTTCGTCAGCTGACAGGTTTTTAATTTTGCAAAAACAACACCTCATCTCCCCTTGTGGTGCAGGATGTGCCCAGGTCAGCCAGTCCTATTGTTTCTCCTGAATTATTAATGGCAAAATATTTATGAGATCTGATGAGGAATTGGATTGTAGCACCTCAATATGGGCTCCCTTAAATGCTCACGGGTGTGACTTTGTTGTTAGTCCAGGACGTAAAGAGTTAAACGACACCAAAGGACAAGCAGGGCTTATTGAACATTTGAATCTTCATAACGTTCCCCGAAATGTTTATGGTGTACTGCCCGATAATAAAGTTATTTAATATTGCCTGATTTATGAAGGTCTCAGTATTCATGGTCAGTGTAGGTTTGAATCGCTGTGAAGATAACACAGAAGCCTTTCTCGGTCTTTGATCTGGATTTCGACTGCATCAAGGCATGGATCGTTTGCTGAAGCGCTTCAGAAAAACTGCTCTGACGCAAATTTATGGAAATAAAATACTTTGTTGATCGGTGCAGAATCGTTAGTCATGCATTTCAAGCCCCTGCTGGTCCTACGAAAACTACTACATCAAGACTTGCTTGTGGGTCATGGGAATACAAGCTGGTGGAGATTAAATGTTACCATAATATGTGCAATGCATTGGCGTAACTTGTAATTTCCTGGAGTTTGATGCTAGAAACTAAAATTCAAAATCATGGTGCTTTTTATTTGGTGGTAGGGCACGGTAGCTGATTGGATAGAGCGCTTGGCTTGTGATGCAGAGAATACGGGTTCAAGCCTCCCCTGAGACGGTTACTGTGTGGGGATCTTGAGCAAGTCCTTCACTCACAGTTGCAGCACCATTGATTGATGCTTAGTCATTAGATATAGTGGCGCTTAATAAATGCAGAAATAATTATGGAAGTCACTGTTTTCAATGAGTTTAAGATGCACCTGTAGAAACCCTCAGAAGAATAAAGGTAAAGATAACACACTTGTTTGCATTCACATGCGGGACCCTCTGAAGCATAAAGGTAAAGGTAACTCACTAGTTTGCATGTACCTATAGAAACTCCTCAGAAGTAAATGTAAACATAAATTTCTATAATTATCATGTAATTGTAACAGTTACGACTGATAGTTACAGTTGAAGGCGATATTTTAAGTGCCTTGATACGTAAAGACGTACACGTACATATTTGCTCCAACTGTTATTTTTAACATAGTGTTATTAGTGACAGGTAACACGTGAAAACGTACATTGTTTCTAGATACGGGTAAGCATCTAGTGTTACAGGTGACATGTAACATGTAATCAATTGTGCTGTGCATTGTTACGTATGGTTGCTGACGCTTAGCTGTTGTGTATGTTTTCAGATGACTATTACAGAGATGTCTGTGAAATCCAAGATCCGTTTAAGTCACCGTACATTAAAGCATTTTATGAGCATCCTCTGACCGCCACGGGCTCTACCTGTGAGGAGGAGGATGAGGATTCAGAGGATGACATTAAATTGCACACTACCTCACCAGCTCAGGAAGTCCACGTCGTCAACGTGCTGTCCCCTGGTGGCTCTGCTGGGGAGAATCATCATCATGGGATGCGCATCAACTTCCGAATCAAGCCGCAAGAAACTTCTGGTAAGGAATGACTTAGTTAATTAAGTGCAGTTGCTTTCTGCAGTTGCTTTTAAATAGGTTGTTTGGTATTTTAAATGTACAGGAATTAATTATGAGTTTTCATGTTTCGTACAGTGTAATACAGTTTTATGACAGTTCAGTTAATTAATATTAGCAAACATACTTGAATGATTAGACTTAATTAAAAATTTTGTAATACATTCACTCAAGTATTTTAAACTTAACGTAGTTCTGAAATAAGAAGCCTGACGAATAAAACCTTGTAAAATTTTTCCAGGGATCCTGGAGAAGAAGCTTGTCTTTGTTCTGGTGTCAAATGTGTCGATCAAATGGAAGATACACCTGGAAAGAATCAGACATTCGTCCGAGTTACACTTTTGGGTATCTGATTCAGTTCGTCTTATTTTTCTGGTTTGATGGTTTGTGGTCATTTATGAGGAACTGCAATCACTTGAGCTATGGAAACTTTTGAATGTTTTTCCTAAACAAATTGCCCATCGTATCCTGCTGTTCAGCCATCCACATTTGCTTGGAAACACCGTGGCTTTTACCACACCCCAGTCTCTGCATAGGATTTTATTATATGTCTTTTGTAGGGACATCTTCAACAGCAGTGTCATATATATGTTGACGAAATGGTAACAATGTGACAATATTGCCATACGAGCTCCATATGTCCTACATATGGGCCCATATGTAATGGGTGTATGGAGCCCATATGGCATTGTTGTCATATTCCCATGTCAGTATTCCTATATGACAATATTTCCATAATGGCAGTATTTCCATAATGGCAATATATGTATGGGTCTCACCATAACTTAACATAGGACGTTGTTTTCGGTAAGCTGTTTGCAGGGACAGTCAGTTTCCATGGACGTGGCATTTGCAGGGTCATTCAGTTTGCAAGGGCAGTCTTAACTGGAGCAACAACCATGATTTCTTGTGTTCAGAAGGCTTATATGTCCTAATTCCTTGGAGGGCTTTCTTAAGTGCCCACTTGACAACCAAATCTGGGCTCATGATTTTCTTGGACTGGACCGACCACTAACGACTCTTTTTGTTGCTTCAAACCTGACCTCCGATGACCCAGTGACCATTGTGACCTGGCAGTTTCGCTGTAACGGTTGTCTCGTGGCTGAGATATCAGGTTAATAGCTGTCATTTGGAGCCAGAGCTCACACGCTTACAACTTAGGGTATGCTGATGCACTTTGGTTTAATACAAATTTTACGGTTGTGGTCACTGGCCTTCTAATTGTCATCTTTGTATTGCAGGATGTGCTGTTATGTATCGTGCGATGTTGTGACGTTTATTATGGGACACTGTGTTATAGTTCATAGATTTCTGGAACTGATTTTATGTTCCTTTCCCTAATACGAGGTTCACACGAGCCAAAGATGGGGCTAAGCGGCCTGCTTTCCTTTAAGGTTGCGAATGGATCTTTCGTGATACCTGACCAGCGGCTGAACATGAAGCTACACCGACTGAGTGTGCTGTCTTCTTCCACTGAGCCACTCTTGGACTGGGTCTCCCAGGCCCTTGGTCCTATTACCACCATCACAGAAGCCAAACCCAGTAGGACAGTTGTGCATACAGTTGGAATCGGTAAGCAGGCTCATGGTTCATTGACTTGGTCCAACACCTTTTCTAATCTAGAAAGACCAGGTATTGTGATGTAATTTCTTGTGCATTTTGCCAATCATTTTTATAGTTTTAATTAATGACTTTAATTAAGGAAGTAAAACAAATGCATGTTGGTCAGTGCCCCTAACACGGGCAGGACGTAACTTAATAAAAACAGGAAATTAATAATTAAAACCTTTCTCAGCAGCAGAGGAAGACAAAATAATCCAGAAAGTGAAGAAATTCACTGGCCAAAACTGATAATTTAAATGTTTAGAAGAGAATTTTATGTGAAAATATGACAGTAATTAAAATCAACACATCCAGAGAAGTGTGTAACATCAAAATTAGATAGTGGCACTGAATATGATTAATACAGAAATTACAATATTAATAATAAAATGCATTGAAGTTGATTTTGTTCACACTTTGCAATGGCATGCTGCTATCACTGTGTGTGTGAATGACCACCAGTTTGATAGAAATGATGATGCCAATGATGATAATAGCGAAGATGGCGATGATGATGATTTGGGCTTTGATAGTATTTTTAACAGTGTGCATGGTATCGGTTGCTAGGATATGCTTTTGTTGTTTATATTAAATATTGACATGAACAACAACATTGGTTGTTTGGCAACGTTTGGCATTGTTCTTTGGGATCGTTGAGCCCCAGTGAATGATGGATATTCTGCCGCTGAAGCAGCTTTGCGGAATGTGATGCAGATGTTTTACTGTTAGTTAGCATTCCATCTGAAGCACGCCCTTCATTAAACGCACTCAAACCTTAAAGGATTTTAATGGGCCTTCCCAAGATATGAAACCTGAACTCAGTCGCCTCTGCTTGACTGTAAACTTTACAAAGGCCTTGAGCAACAGGTTTTGTTTACAAGGGAGTTTCCCCTGGTGAGGGTGCTGTAAGGGCACTGATGGTAGTGATCTACGATGCTTTTCTTCTCCCTTGAGAGTTGAAGCCTGTCAACTTGTGAGGTGGTGCACTCATGAAAGTTTAATCGCTTGCTTTTGCTGTTCAACGTAGTTGACACAGCACGAAAGTGTCCAGACTCAAGTTGTGAAACGACTGCCAAGGACATCAGTGGTTGCCTGGCAACTTGGAGTAAAGGTCGGAAAAACAAGTAAGTAAATGACAAAACTATCAAAATCTAACAGAGAAATAAGTGATAACATGATAACAGCCTTAAAATGTCAGTAATGTTGAGGGAATAATATTGTGAGTTTATTATGCTTCTGCATTTTAGCTATTTTTGTTGAATGTCAGTCATTCGAGGTGTAGTAAGCATACACCTCCTCCTAATCATGGCGGACTGACATTTTGTTTGTTTTGACACAACACTTCACACCATTATCACTTTGTTGCTCCTCAAAGACCTTGATCCACTTCTGGTAGTTAACATTCCAACATTCCACTGGAATGCCTTTGTGAGATACTTAAGAGGCGCAATATTAAGAGTCCTGATACACAGAAGACTCCGTATAACATGCTTCAGTATGACTTGAATTCTGATATTAAATGGCCAGGGATATTGGATCCCAAAATTAATTCACCTCAAGAAAATAAACTTGTCATAATATGACCTTATTATAAGGCAGTTCTTGATATGGCTTCCAAAGACAGTGTTATTACAAGTTTCTTGTGTAGGCCCTACATACATACATACATACATACATACATACATGCATACATACATACATACATACATACATACATACATACATACATACATGCATACATACATACATACTTATGTAATACTTTATTATGCTAAAAGGAGCTTAGTTCTGATTGGCTGATGATGATGGAATAGGTTGCCTAGCAACATAAGGCAAGAGCTCCTTGATTGGCCTTTCTTTGCCTCTTTTTAGTGTGTGGTAGAACCATTCTGTTTGATGGTGGTGGTCTTGCGTTATTGGAGTGCCATGTAGGAATTTTGTTGTGATGGTGCAAGCGCTTGATTGCGATACATTACGTTTAACTGTAAAGGATAAAGACTTGACACAAGCAGAACTGATTGCGATGTGAATTATGCGGTTACTCTTTCTTACATTCAAATGTTACAAGTAGCTGTGGTTTCAACATAATTAGACATACATTGTCTAATGTTGTCGAAGCACTTTTGATGCTGTCAGTCAGTTTTTGTCTAATTACTACTGAAGGCCACATTATAATCTGGCCACTGGCCATGACTGTGTGGCATTGCTATCAGACAAACGATGTTTATGACTGTGTTGGCTATGTTAATAATGCCTGCAGTTTTCCAGACTTTAAGAGAGTAACTTTTCCAGAAGCGTTTTCTTCTAGGAATACTTAGCTTGTGGAAAATGCTTCTATTTTCAGGGATGCCCTCTGTGTACTCAGTTAGCCTGTGGTTGTACTGATGCTCATATTTCCATTGATTGTGGTTATACAGCCATTTTTCCTTTTGCTTGGTGTCATATTCTTGTCATTATTACATTACATAGCATTCTGCAAAAGAACGCCATCTGACTCTTATTCAAACATTTTGTGTGCGTTTTGGTGTGATTTTCTGCCTTAAGATGCTGCGTTTGAATCAAATGATTGTCAGAAGGTGACACAGTAACACACACACACCTACACACACACACACACACACACACACATGCACACTAGCACACTAGTATGCACACGCGCATGCACACTAGTATGCACACGCGCATGCACACTGACACATGCACACGCGCATTCCCATACACAAAGATGCCAAAATATATCGGTATGCTAACCCTAGAACAGTTTGTGTTTATGTTGCATGAATATTGATATGTAAATATTAGATCCTTTTGGGATGCAGCGTATCTGTTTTCGTGCCGAATATATATGTCCATGTACATGTGTCGGTATATATGCATCTGGAAATGTATGGCTGGCATGCCCTTGCTCGGCTTCCTCTGGGTCGACTGCAGCTGTTGCGGCGTTTGTCACCAGAGGGCCGTTGGAAGCGACGCTGCTCCGGGATGTCATATTTGCAAGCGTTAATTTTCATGAATAGATGAATTTCATTGGTCAGAGGAGGAGCGCATTTTTATGCTGGCACATAACCGTGACTTGGTTGTCTTCGTGACAGATGTTGGATTATCATCCTGAGAGCAACACTGAGGTGGGATTTAGAGTGAGACAGAGGGAGGGAGAGAGAGACATAGGGAGCAGGGGAGAGACAGGGACAGAAATGAGCAGCTTTTAGTTTCTTTATGGTTCCTCTGTGCAGGGATGTCCATGTTCTCGAGTTGCACAAAAATATGGTCGACACCAACACCCCAACCATGACGATGACAACAATGTGTCCAGTTGTCATAGACATTCATCCAAAGACTAATTCGAAACCACTGCTTCGAAAGCATCTCCTGCTGGTGCTGAAATCTCACCAGCCAACGCAGTGGAAGGTGCGAACAGCTGGTCTACGAGGAACCCTCGATATTGTTGTAAGTACTTCCTGCTGCTCATGGCTCCTTAGGGACCTTGTCTTTTACATGGTGGTAACATTTTACTGAGCAGGTGTAGTTAGTTAAGTATTAAAACCTAATTAAAATGGATGTATTTGGACTTGCTTACAAAAGTTTAAGACAGAGAGAGGCCCATTCTTTATTTGGGAATGGGTAGCAGCTTATGTTTCGTACATCCCAATTTAAATGAGGAATGAAACCAAAAAAGCAGCTTACAAGACACTGGTCCACAAACCTTGCTGTTTAATTATTAATGTATTGTTACAAAAGAGGCAGCTGAGTTATAATTTATTCTTGTTTTTTCATGCCTTTAGCTGTTTAGATGTTATATAATAAAATATGTAAAGAGGGCACTTCTATGTAAGATTTATTCACAGATGTTCATGTTATTTACCACTGTAGTGAAGAAGCATATTTAAAGTGTTACTGTAATTCATAGAGAAGCGCTTGAAAATTAACACTGGGCACATGAAGTCAGTTCAGTTATTGTTTCAAAGCCAGATTTTGGCCGTTCCTTGGGAATCTTCAGAATAAAATAGCGGAGATCAGGTTTTTTCGGAACAACCGAAGTTAAAAGCACTTCGTGTGTTGCATGATAAAATTTCCTTGACGCTGCGGCTTACGGACGCAGCGAGATTTCTCTGCGATGCGGATCACCCCGTTCTGCATAATGGAGACGCTCTTGCATTTCATTCGATGTAGATCAATGCTTGATGCTGTTTGTATTGTAATATCAACCCACTCTACGAAGGTATTGTTGCATGATAGAATTCCCCTTGGCCAGGATGACATTTCTGCGCAGTGTGGCTCACTTGCAGTTTCTTGCTTTATAGCAGAGACTTTCATTCACTGCATGCTGGACCTCGGTGAGTCACCAGCTGTCCGTCATGCCACTGGCAGATGATAAGCGACAATGTACTGTTCCATCACTCAGATAAATATCTTCATGTTAGTTAAGACAGTGCCACTGTTAGAACAAAGGCAGATCACAATGTCTTTACTTGCTATTAACATTTAGTAATATTTATGCCTTATAGAACAGAAGTTAGCTTAATATGAAATTATGCAAGTGATCGTGAACAGGTGTGGCGGCTCCAGGATTGCATATGTGGGAAGGCAATAGCATTTCCAGAGGGGTGCTACATTCTGGCAGTCCACCATGCACGGTTCTGGTCTGAGGGGCACCGGCATATAACCAAGAGGGATGTGGGGAGGACATAACGCCCCCATGTGTATAGCTAAATCCGTTGCTAGCTATTAACTAATTTACTGAAGCATTAGTTAGTAGTCTTTCGGCGGCTAATTTATTAACCACTAGGTTGTCATGTTACGATATTTATGCCTTATAGAACAGAATTTACCTTAATATGAAATTATGTAGGTAAGTGATCATGAACAATTATGTTCAGAAGTTGTGAGTGTTTGGACCATACTTGATACACATAGTGTCAGTTTTTAGAACTACTTTTGGAACTGCCATTGGACAGGATGCTTGATACAAGTAAAAATAGTTTAACAATAGTTGCTTCATAATAAGTGATTTACAGTCTCATTGACAATAGATCTAAATGAAGTATAAGAGTTGTATATTTATTATCGTTCTTTTAACTTGGTTTTAAACATACGTACTTCTGTTCCTGGCAATTCCCAAAAATTTTTAAAGATCAAACTAATGGTCGCTTGTCTTATGGGGTGATGAAATATACGATGAAACAGTGCATGATATTAAAAGTTTTGGTAAATAAATGTTTGGTGAAATGGCAAGTAATCAGATGGCAAGTGGTCAGATGGCAAGATGGCAGATGCCAGGTGATCAAATAGCAAGTGGCAAGATGGCAAGTAATCACAGGGCAAGTGATGAGATGGCAAGTAGCTAGATGCCAGGTGATTAGGTGGCAAGTGATCAGATGGCAAGTGATCAGATGGCAAGTTATCAGATGGCAAGTTTTCAGGTATCACACCTGGTGAAACACAGTATAATATACTGCATAGTTATGCAAAACTCTCACCTACATATCAATTGTATGATAGCAGTTTTTCCCATTTTCTCCCCAGTAAATTTGCTTGTAGAATAAAGGGAGATAATTATTGTTTTATTGGTTTGTGATTGAGAGGGTCGTTTGACAGTTTTTCTCCCTCAAGACCCTAGCTAGTTTTATCACCAGATAATGTTAATTGGATACCAAGTGCAGCTGTGGACTAATTCTACATCAACCGTTGCTTCTGTTGAGTGGTGATAATTCCACTGTAATTGTTCTGTGTGGTCTTATTTGAACAATCTTCCTATTTGCACTGTGTATTGTAAGACCACCTTATATATATATATATATACAGTATGTACGTATGTATAAATGTTATACATATATAGGTGTAGTTATATATCAATAAAAATATATAATCATATTTTCATGTGTATATATATATATATATATATATATATATATATATATATATATATATATATATATATATATATATATATTGTTCATCATTGACTGGGCTGTGGAATTTGTTGCACCTTGTCTGCTTTCTAATTTGCAGTCTTAGGTGTACTGTAATTCATGGGAATTTTATTTGCGTAATGCAAATTTATTGCTTTGCTTGATCTTTGTGTTTGCGTGTATAGTGTATCGTTTTGTTTGTATAAGGTTGTCTTTTTGCACAGTGTTGCCTGATGTGTATTTGTAGACAGTAATGTATGGTCTTGTTGGTATCTGTGTCTTTAGTAAGAACGGCTTCTTGTGTTCTTGAAACTAAATCAGACGCGGTCGTCGTTACATCAGCGGATGATGTTGATCAATAAGTCGTAAGATATGAATTAAAGGGGTTTCTGTGGATTGAGTTATGGTTATGCCTGACCTACTTACTGAATCTGTTTTCGAAAAGGATCGGTGCAGATGGGTTATCGTCCAACTGTCGGGTCTTTGTTTCACGTGGTCGCATGATTCGCAGGTGTCTTCCCTGACAAGGATACTGTGTCTGTGAGCTAAATGATTCTGTATTTAAAATGTACTGTTTGCACGGGCCGTGGAGGCTAATTAAAATGGGGATTCAAGACTCAAGAGTGAGCATCGTAAACAGTTTTGAATCATATGATGTCTACTTTTATGTTGAAATCGACTCCTTTTGCAGCAAATGTGAATGCACAGTTTGAGTTCTGGCATGACTAAGATAGTGGCGGTACAGATGTGGGGTCCCATGCTGTGTCAGGACCTCATGCGCTCAGAAGTGGTCGGTCAGGTGACCCCCCCTCACCCGTGGCTCCATCGCCTTTGACGGTTTGAATTGGTTTTCACTCTGTTTTGGTTTGCACAGGATCACCTTCGTTGTCGCTGTCATCGTCCTATCTGTTCGAGAGTGTTGTATATCGGAGCAAATAAGGCTTCAGTGAATGGTCGTTTCTAAGTTAGACCAGTCTGTATATCAGTAATCCTTTGAACAGGCTGGTGGATAAGAGATCGGGGATTCAAGAGATCAGGGAGGATGGGCTGGATAAGAGAGCAGGGAGTCCAGAAGGCAGCTACAGGGGATAAGCAACTGGGAAAAGATGATTTTAGAAGAGATAAGAAGTCAGCAGCAACTTCGAGGGAGAAGAAATGATAACTCAGTACAGTCATTCATTCATTCTTTCATTCAATCATTCATTCATTCATTCAGTTGATCATTCATTCTTTCATTCAGTTGATCATTCATTCATTCGTTCATTCATTCATTAAGAGCATTTATGAAGTGCCCCTTCAAGATGTCTACAGAGAGGCACTGGAAATTGTCCTGGTTCAGTGTATTGCTAGAAGCAGGCGTCATCATCGTTGTCATTGTTACCATAATAATCCTTATCGTCATCATAGAAGCCTAGTTAGCATCATCATCGTCATCATCGATATCATCGTCGTCGTCGTCATCATCATCGTCGTTGTCGTCATCATCATCATCGTAACATTAGCCTTACAGGATTATCTTTATTGTCAGCATTATCCTAATCATCATCATCACCTTCATCACCACCTTTTTCATTATCTCATCATTATCATCATCGTCATCATTGTATTCATCATCATAGGATCATCTCATCAATGTCTGAAGATGTGTGAAAGTGTGGCTTCACTTATTCTTTCATTTTTTATATTAAATTTGCTCAGTATTTGGCTGTCATTTGTTTCTCGTGTCTTTTCATGAGTGAAAGTGTGGCTTTGCTTATTCACTCACTTGGAAGCACAACAGATGCTTTACGTTTCTACAGTTATTTTCTTGGAAGCTACAAATCATGAGCTTTCGGATTCAAGACCGATAACTTGCTGTTAACTCCTAACTCACGCTGTTCTCACACTGTGCTTCTTCGTGACAGTTTGGAGTCCCAGCAGGATGGTTACTTAAAAGCTGAAATGCAAGACAATTTTTTTCCAGCTGCAATGACACATGAACAAGGAAGAAGCTGCTTGTGGCTGGTTACTTCCAGGGGAATGATGCAGTGCAATTCCTTGGAGGCAAGAGTGAGTTTGCCTAGGGGATCGTAAAATCCCAGAAAGGCAAAAGTCGCAATGCAGACACATGTATAAGGTCCTTCCAAGGTTAATTTTGGTCTGCTGGTTGGTTTCCCTGCAAGGAAAATCTATGGATGTAATTGCGCACAGTTTTATGGCCGACTGCCATTTTTGAAATCCAGTTTATTAGCAAGCAATTGAAAAGAAAACGGTCATGTTTTAATAAAGCTCAAGAACTGTAGTCTTCTGCTACGACTGGGAGTGTTTCTGATTAAAGAGCTTGAAATGATGCTACATAAATTTATTGGTTATATAAATTCACTGGTTATATAAATTCACTGGTTATATAAATTCACTGGTTATATAAATTCACTGGTTATATAAATTCACTGGTTATATAAACTCACGGGTTATATAAATTCACTGAACAAATGAGTGACAATAATATTTTTGGCAAGAACTTTTTGGATGTAAACACGTGACCTGCTCAGTGTTTAATCAAACTGCTGCTACTCTGTTTATCTGAAATTTATCCAAAAGGCTGCTGCATTCGAGAAACTGATTCAGTCGATTTATGCACAGGTAATTTTCTAGTATCACGTCTAAGTACGTGATGCTTGATTTACCTAAGTGGTCGTTTTTCATTCATCTTAGAAACTGCATTCCTCGGACAGAAGCGTTCGCATTTTTCCATCTTTTTCTGGTCTTTTTCCACCCTAAAACAAGCCGAGTCACTGTTAAATAAATGACGCATTGCAGAAGACTGACTTGAAATAAATTTCTGCCGTCGTCTTGGTGCTCACTTGACCTTTCTGACCCATGAGGAGGAATGGGATGCATGTAATTAAGGAAATAAATCCCCATAATCCTTGGCTACTTATTACCAATTCTTGGGGTTTTAGCTATCAACAGATTGGTGTGAAGTCCTCACCAGATATGTGCACATCAGTAAGGTGTTCAGCACGGCAACCTTCCAGAAATTTGTTTATTGAGTGGGAAGGTATACATCTTTAATGTAAGACGAGAAGTTCTGATAGCAGACTTGCTTCTTTTGGGGATTTTTTCCGTTTTTTACTTTTTACTTACTTTTTAGTCTTTTTTACTTTTGGGGATTTTTTTTAGTAATTTGCAGTCAATGAATAACGAGTTTGAGTCATAAGTGTATTAACAGAATTTTGAATTGGTTTGTGAAATTGCTGAAGACTGACTCTAAGAAAATTTTCAATACAAATTGACTATGGAAATTTTGTTTCTGAGGTAGATGATGTGCTTTTCATGCATAATCAAAACTGATAGTTTCATTCCTGAACTCGATTTGCTGTACTTTTTCCATTTTCCCAACAATCTTCTAGAGTATCTCCTTACTCTTACATGTACTTTAAATTACTTCAGTCAGATGACTTAATTTTTGAATTGTTTTTAAGAGGTAACAGAACTTTTCTGAATTGTTTTTAAGAGGTAACAGAATTTGGCTGAGTTTTTGTCTTGCTACTGTACGACTGATGTTTTTATTTTTGCAGTTTGTTTTGTTATTCAGAGTAATAGCATTTCATACTTAACGATGCCATCGATGCAATTTTGAGTTAAAACTTTCCACCAGAAAAAGCCCAAGAACAATTCCAGCTAACCAGGCTCAGCACTTCTAATAAATGAGGCGTAAATGATTGCCTAATCTAATCTAACGACTTCTACAGCGCCATTATTATAATGCACAAGGCATCAATCAGTGGCTGTGTCAAATGAAGCCGTAGCGAAAATCGCAATCCGTTGGAGAAGCCCGGTCAAAATCCAGTAGGTCAGAGAACGGGTCAGGTGTTTACATGTTCGGATGTTTCTTCAAAATACTCATAGATGGTTTTGACTTTGTTTTTCTATGCAGACTGACCACGTTGTGGACACAAACAGAGTGGCAATGCAATCAGTGAGAGTAGTCAACGAACGGCTGATGTCTCTTAGCGGAATGGACCTCGTCATCTGGACAAGCGAGAAGTACGGTGAACCCATCTCGTACACCAACGCCCAACTAGCAAACAAATTCGACCTGACGGTTGACGGTCGAGGTGAGTATTTTACCAACTCCAGCCTTATTTGGCCTCACAGTTCAGCCATCTGTATATTTGCCTTCAACTCTGTGCCCAGGGTTCAAACCCTGATGCATCATGTGATGTTGCCTAGGTGTTGAATTGCAGTTGTAATGTAATATAACAAACATTTATATAGCGCCCTTGAGAACCTCCCTGAAGTGCTGTCTAACTGATCTAAATAAGTGCATCTTTAACTGAAATGGGTGTTGAGCTGAATGAAACAGGATGTTTAATTAAAAGAAGACTGTTCCAAGAGGAAGAAGGTCCAGTGTGCACTGAGCTTGTAGAGATGTTTGGAAAAGAAGAACCTGTAAATCTCCATCAGCATCAGGGTGTAGTGATCGGTACCTGCCTGACTCAAAAGTGGAACACAGCTGTTGCCGCATTTGTGCCATTAGAATGCTTCAATGTTCCTACCACTGAACTAAACCTCAGCCAAAGAAGCTGAATCACACAGCTTGTTAAACTGATTATAAGAGAAAGATCCGTCAAACCCTGGACCCTGCCTCGGCAAAAACTAATGTTGCTAGAGGCCTGACATTATCTTATTAGTTTTGAGTGTACAGTGGGTTTCGAACGTCAGTGATCACCAATTGTAACAGGAGCCAAATTTTACTTTGCAGCATATAAAACAAAGAAAAAACTAATTTTGATTTTGGATGGGTTAACAACTAAAACGATTAGTTACCTAACAGAATTTTACTGTGTTTGTACCCCATCAGCTGAGACTCCAGGCACTTGAAACTAGGACCAGCAAATTCAGTTTGCAAAGCTCATGTCTTGGAATAAATTCTGTTGATTTCTATTTGAGAATTGTCATACAGTTATTATTAATATGGGCAGATATATCAAGTTGCTTGACTCATATTAGCCAGGAATCCACTGGGGTTTCCATTCTTTGTAATCAATTTTATGAATTCATGAAATGATAGATGTCTAATTAAGTGAGCTTTCGTGGAGTGAGTGTTTATTTGTGTCATCCTGCACCTGATTTAGGGCTGTGCTTTGTACCTTCTGGGGCAACAGGACTTGGACTAACTTCTAGCAGATCGATTCGGGGAACTTATGAATGCCATGTTACATGAAGCCATTTCCAATTCAGATCAGAGCTTTGAACAAAACCAACACTAAGTAGTCATTCGTCCACTGCAAAAACTACTGACTGATGCCCAATGTGAACAATTCCTAATAATCAGTTCTATAAAATATTGCACTTCTTTGGCTTGAGTTCCGTTTTATAAAGTGACAACATTAAAGTGTTTTAATTGCACATGCTGGTGTGCTTGCTAGCTCTAGCCATCTTTTCATGAGGCAACTATGCTCTTTGCAAGACAGGATGCCCTTTTATGCTACCTGTTGTTCATTATAAACTGTTCAAAATTAGTTTTGTGAATCAATATAGTTATATTTAGTTGTGCTCGCCTGTCTATTATATTTGCTCATATTATAGTAATTCTTCTGTACCATGTAATGCATGTGCAATTGTCAGATGCAAACAATGGCTACTTGCTTGAAAAATCGCGACTTCCCTCCCAGAGCTCTCTCCACCATCTCCTCGACTAGTTATCCGTTGAACTTGTATCTGTTTCCTGGAACTGATCTGGCACTTGTGAGATAATTAACACATGCTGTTTACATGATGAATTTTAGCCACAATCCAGTACAGGTGTCGGCAGAAAACAGATCAAAAAGGTCACTAATGTCACTCAAAAGCTCTGTGCTCTTATATTCTTATGACCCTTAACGTCCAACATTTGTCTCAGAATTTCACGTCTGGAGTTCTTCTCCAACTGTGAGCTGCTGAATTGTAGGAAAACACATATATTTGACTGTCTTCTATTGTTGAGTATCTTGTATTGTTTAGTGTTTTTGGTGTGTAGTGTAATACAACTGAATGTTTTATTACACTTTTTAAGTCATATGTATATAGTGCTTTTACCTTCAATCTTTAGTGTTTAGTATTTGTTATTTTTGTCATTGTTACTGTAATCACTAAACGTTACACAGACTGGACCTTCCCGATTTTATGGGTCATATGAGAGCCATATGGGAGTCATATGAAAGTGAGTCATGTGAGAGCCATATGGGATCCATATGGGAGTCATATGGGAGTCATATGAAAGCCATATGGGAGGCATATGAGAGCCATGTGGGAGTCATATGAGAGCCATATGGGATCCATGTGGGAGTCATATGAGAGTCATGTGGGAGTCATATGAGAGCCATATGAGAGCTATATAAGAGTCATTTGAGAGTCATATGGGAGTCATATGAGAGCCATATGGGATCCATGTGGGAGTCATATGAGAGTCATATAGGAGTCGTATGAGAGCCATATGAGAGCTATATACGAGTCATTTGAGAGTCATATGGGAGTCATATGAGAGCCATATGGGATCCATATGAAAGCCGTATGGGAGTCACATGAAAGCCATATGGGAGTCATATGAGAGCCATATGGGATCCGTATGGGAGTCATATGAGAGCCATGTGGGAGTCATATGAGAGCCATATGGGATCCATGTGGGAGTCATATGAGAGCCATATGAAAGACTTTGATATAATGAGACTGCATTATATAAAGGACTCATTCTAAGGCTGAATTAAAATTCAGAATCACATATGTGTGTGTATTTGGCTGGTTTTTCCGTGTTTCTGGCTACACAGTATTTCATCAGCATGTGCTATCGTGATGCTTATTTTAAATAGCTTTCTGTTATGAGTAGGTGATGATGATAAGGAGGAAGATTAGGATTATGATGACGACAATGATTAGAAGAAGTTAATGAGAAAGACAAAAAGAGCACGGAGAGGCAAGTGAGCAAATGGAGAACTAAACTACAAGGAAAGGAAACAGTAGAGCGGGTACGACTGACTTGTAGAACGCAAAGAAATGAAAATTTGAGATGTGTGGAAATTGTTGCAGATGAAGAAACTGTTGAAATCGGTCAGGTTCAGCAAGTCTTCTGCAACCAGAGACACATGGCTGTCAGTCTTAGCAAACGCTTTCAGGCAAGTTCTCGTCTTACTTACTATATCGTCTAATTTAATTGGTCCCAGTGCTGACACCAATATAAATATACATGCAAATATTTATTAATAAGCATACATATGCAGTCACACACCCACACACACACCCACACACACACACCCACTCACACACACACACACACACGATGTATACTATTTGTCTGGTTGAGAGTGGGTTCTTCTGTGGCTGACTGAAAATTTGGTTGAGCACTGTTATACTTATTTTGTCTCTAACTTGTCGATTTAATCAATTATTTATTCATCCATTCTGTTATTTAAAACTGTTTAATACACTGAATTCGATGTAGTAGTTCATTCAATCATCCATAGATTTATGGATTTCATATTTTATTTTATGGATTTATGTTTTTTGGATTTATTTTTATATATGGATTTTATTTATGGATTTATAGATTCATGCATTTATAGATTCATTCATGGGTTCATTATTCACTCATTCATTCTTCCATCTATCCATCCTTCCCTCCATCCATTCGTTTATCCTTTCATCCATCCATTCATTCATCCATGTGTTCATTCATGTGTTTCCTCGCATTCACTTAATACCTTTGCACGCATATGCATGCTAACGATACATCAGACGCAGAGATAATTGCGCATGTCCAGGATTACATTCGGCGCTTACGTGCGCACCTGCTTATGCGCCGCGCTTACGTTTGGTGGCAAATGTGATGAGGTTGTTATGAATTCAGATCAACAAGTTTGCCACGATGCAGCTGTCATTAGTCGATCCCTCGTGCCGAGCGCAGGAGAACAGGACGCACTACTACTGGACAGTTTCGCTGACCGCCTGTGGAACTGTCCAGCAGACCCTGCAGACTGACCAGATCACCTACAAAAATGCCGTCAGTATTCTTTCAAATTCATTCTGATGTCACACACTACACATGTATCTGCATATATATATATATATATATATATATATATATATATATATATATATATATATATATATATATATATATATATATTGTGCATGCTTTATGTGCATATATATACATTTATGTATATCTATATATAAATGGATATTTATTTAACACTTTTCAGAACCTCACAAAGGTGGTAAACATGGTAATGTAAAGAGTTGTGATTTATATTAGCTATTTGTGTGTATATATTTATATATGCTTAGCAAATATTGTCCAGGTTTGATATATTATTTAGTTCTTTGCACATGCGTTTGTATGTTATTCCTGTTTGATACATAATGTGTATGTACTTCATGGATCATTGCATTCAACCAGCTGTTTGGGTTAAAGGAGATTGTGATTTCATTATCTTGGCTTCTGGTGGGTGGTTTGACCTCTCCCTCCCACCAGTTCTGAGATAAAGTGTAGACCTAATGTTCACATTTTAACTTGGTTTAGCTAAATCACGCAAGTGGCACAGGTATTTCTTAGTCATCGCCCTTCTGCCCTGGCAGAAGTAGAACCTCAGACCACCGGGTTACATCCAGCCACTAGACTAATATGCTACTTCCTGCTTATCAGCATCATCGTCGTCGTCGTCATCATCGTCATCATCAGGTCCTGATGCCAGCTGTTTTGCGGTATGGGTGGGACTGAATTTTCCATATTCTTTTTGTTCTTTGCCAATAACAGTCCTTTCTCACGCTTAGTCCAAGTCATGTCATGCATTCATTTATGTTGTCTGCTTATACAGTCATCATTTCCTTTGACTCTCCTCCCTTTATGTCGTATGGGGCTGTATTTGGTGTGGGATCAAGTCAACTTATGTTCTTTCCACACGATCAAAACTTTGGAGTCTTCTTTAAGCAACTTTATCCAGCAGAGTTGTTCCATTTTAAAGCTCTGTCTTCTTCTCACATTTCTGTTATTTGTGGTCTTAAGTTAAGATTTGTGCAATTTTCCCTATCGGTTCTCATTTCTGTTGTAAAAGTTTTTTAACATGTCTTGCATCTTTGCACATGTATATGCATATGTATAATGAAATATATGTATATGCAAAGGTAGAGATTAGCAGAAAGTATTCGTATTCGATACTGCCTGTGAGTTAGCTGGTTTTCGTTACTTAGTTTTTTGTGTGTGTGCTGAAGAAATCCTGAGATTACTGTGTGTTTTTGCTTCTTCCAGTACTCTTCTGCCTTACAAAAGTGTCACCTTTCTGCTTATGTTGTTGAATTTACATAGTTTTTGGCATTCTGTTGGCATGGTGACTGATTGCTAACGTATTGAATTTTCAGTCTGATGTGCAGATCAAAATCCTATTTGGCAATTTTTTCTTGCAATGCAATATTTTATGAATTGCCATGTTGGTGGATTGATGTTGTCTCTTTACATCTGTAAATGACTCACACTACTATGTGTATGACTGTTGTTGATAACGGTGCTTAATATATGAGTATTTACATTATTTTACCTTACCTAACCTTACCTCACCTTACCTTATCTTACCTCACCTTACCATGCCTTGCCTGACCTTAACTTACCTCACCTTACCATGCCTTGCCTTGCCTTGCCTGACCTTACCTGACCTTAACTTACCTTACCTTACCTTACTGATCTTACCTTATTTTCTCTACCTTATCTTAATTGACTTCATCTTACCTTAACTTGCTTTAAAGTATGAGTAGCACACACAAATGGCTAGTTTGCACTAGTGCTACTTTACTGAGTGTGATCGAGTGTTTAGCATATCATAATGTTATGGCAACAATTATCTAGCGCCAGTATATGAGATACGCATAACTGGAATGGTGGTTGGTTGGATATGTGGCTGTACTGCTTCTTGCTGTCTACTTGAATGGATGCCTTTGTTTGGTCGACGTTAAGTGAATTTGTTTTCTGTGTTTGTTCTTTGCAGATCATAATTCGAGTGTTGAAGAACGTGGGTGGGCAGCATCTTGAACAGTCGGGGTCTGGGTTTGAACCCCCTCTTGACCAAACACTGGTGGATGATGAAAATCTTAATCAGGATTTGCCAGGAATCATTCGACTGGACTTCCAGTGCACCTATCCAAACGAGAACAAGGTAGATTCATCAAAGAGTCTGTGCTTTAGCCTGTATGTGCATGTATGTATTTATGTATGTATGTATTTATGTATGTATGTATGTATTTATGTATGTATGTGTGTATGTATGTATGTAAGTATGCATGTACGTATATATGTATGTATGTGTGGTGTGGCCGGGTCGGATGAAACCCTTCCCATGTGGGAGTACAATGTGTGTCTTTGCAACTACCTCTGTATCAGCTACAATACCACATGCACATTGTTGCTTCAAGCAAACATTTTTTTGCTGCTTACCTTAAAACGCACTTGTTTCGATCAGTTATGTGTGTGGGGGGCTTTTGGGGGCTTTTGGGAGGAACTTTTGAGAGGTACAGAAAAGGTCGTATATTAAGTGCCTTGGTACATGCATATATATAAACATGCATACATATATACATGTATACATGCATAGACATATACACACACGTATACATACTTCTTTGCATTCATACACACATGCATACATACATACATGCATACATACATACTGTACATACATAAATGCATACACATATACACACATGTATACATATTTTCTAATTTAATCTAATGACTGAACAGAAATTACTGTATACATATATTCTTACATACATACATACAAACACATACATACATTCATTCATACATGCACATATATATATACATACATACATTCGTACACATCTACACGCATTTATACGTACATACTTACATTCGTGAGCACATACATACATACATACTAGCATACACACATACATATATACATACATGCACGCACACACATACACACATGCACGCATGCATACATACACACACACACATTCATACATACATACACCACACCCCATGTTGTTAAAGACCCTGATTCAAAGCAAGGGGCAATAGCCTTGCAATGACCTGATACCTCGTACAGTTGATATGGCTGCCACAGAAGTCACAATATTAGATTTGATAAAGAAGAGAAGATAAATAAAGCAGTTACTGCCATCTGGCAGCCAGGTGTGTCCAGGCAGAACTCACGCAAACACCACAAGGAATCAGATGTGATAAAGCCACTTAAATTATGCCTTTGAAATTGAATGAACAATAAAGACCTGATTTGTTTGGATTAAAAACAGAGTTGAAAGCTCTGAACAGAAATTACTGTTTTAATTCCAGGAACCAGGCATCCATTATCTTTTGAAGCTGTACAAGGATGCAAACTTTCAACACGAAATGCTCCTGTTTCCTGCCCTTATCAGTGATAAGGAAAAACTGTATGTGGAAACCAGCATCACACCTGGTGAGGCCACTTTTGGGCCTTTTGGTAGGCCTGTTATTGTTTGTACTCCAGCAGGTGACTTAACCAGATTTAATATCAACAGAAATCATAGTGCTAGATCATTCTTAAGCTTAGAATTGAATTGCAATCTAGAATTGAATTCTGTTCTAGAAGCGAATTCTACAAGTTGTCTAATCTAATTTAATCTAATGACTGCTATAGAGCTGTATCATAATGCCCAAGGCATCAATCGAAATCATGCTCAAAATCATAATCCATTGGAGAAACCAGGTCAAATTCCTACAGGTCAGATACCAGAAGTTAGGCTACGGTGGGTAAGCAAGTTGAAACAGGTGAGTTTTAAGTTGTAGTGCAGAGTTAAAAGCAGTTCCAGGGAAGATTAGTTTTACATTAGACACAAGGTCGATGCTTAACCAACACTTGCAAAATTCAAGTTATGCCTATGATAATGAAACTGATATCTGTAGACCGCTGTTATTGACGTATGTATGGATGCCATTTGACATTTAAGTGACATCTGTTATAACCTTAGGGATTAAAGTATGACTGGAACACAAATAAAACCTTGAAAAATTAAATGAGCAAATTTCTTAATATTTTAATATAAACAGATTTTACTTATGTAGCACAGAATTATTTACATTGATGACAGGTGGCTAATTGTGTGTGTTTGGCTATTTTTGTGGTCCCTGAATTGGCTCTGAATGGTTCGCATTTGTCTTTCCAGAGCCGGGGATTCAGGTCATGATTCAGAACTGCACATTAACCTCTCCAACTTCAGAACAGCCTGGCTACTATCTTATCAGAAATGGGTGAGTTGTTTTCAGAAACCCTCACCACAGTACAGGGTAATGGAATATAATGCAGATAGTCAACCTAAGGATAGAAGAAAGATTCAATAATCTCCCGGATTGTTATATTACATGTCGGTGATTAAGAATTTTGTACTTCTGTATATATCGATATATGATGGTAAAATTCTTAGTTATTTCTAATTGTTTTATAAAAGAAATGATGACATTTTCTAAAATATATTCTTTAACAAGTACTCTAAATACTAAGTGCATTCTCTGAAATGTCGTCAACGATCATTGTAATCATATGATGACAATAAACGATTGAACTGTGTGTGTGAGGATACTGCAAGTTTACGATAGCGACATGGATATGATTCTAAGCTTTCTAATGTACTGGAGCAATATAAATGAGTGCTATGTGTAATATACGTTTAGTCCCAAAGTGTGGGCTGTTGTTTGCTGATGGACTGAATCACACATTGGCAGCGGTTTTGGCTGAATGCTTTTTGGGTGTTTGTTGTCACAAAAGTTCAAAATTCATGAGCGTTATGTAAGCGGAGAACATAGAGAGACAGACAAACAGACAGAAAAACAGACAGACAGACAAACAGACAGACAACAGACAGACAAACAGACAACAGACAGACAAACAGACAGACAAACAGACAGACAGACAAACAGAGAGAGGGAGAGAGAGAAGTCAGGGCAATAATGAGAGAGAGGAATGGATGGAGGAAAGAGCATGAAAGATAGAAACAGAGGAAGAAATAGACAGACAGGGTCAGCGACGTAGAGAGACAGAGAGAAAGTTGACTCCTAGGAGAAATATCAGCAGATCTCCAGATCCGTGTGATTTGAATGCCAGATCTTTTACTACTGGTTTCTAAGTTATGAAGTTTCCATTGAAGCCTTCAAAAGCTGACTAACCGAGTCATAAAATGTTTATTAAGGTTCCTCCGATATCTCGGCGTTGGTTCTCAGTTAGCCTGGTTTGTGAATGGGGTGGGTGGGAGGGAGGTGGGTAGTTGCATAGCCCAGCAGAATGAAGGGATACCCTGTGCTGTGGTGAGGGTTTTTAGGTTCATTTTGAATGGAGTAGGGGTCTGGTCTGTGCAGAGAGGGTGGGGAGAGATTAGGCAAGGAGATAAAGCCCTTGGTCACTTAGGTATGTTTACTTGTTTTTCCGGAGTTTGTTCTGTAAGCCTGTAAGGTCACTCGGTGCAACAGTTACGATTTCTTGAAAAATTTTCTCAATTCTTTAATATTTTTTAATGGTTAAGGGCGTCTTGTGAAACTAGGAAAACTAAGATTGCTTAATTCGTTGTTGACTACTTTTATTTGATTGTTGATGTGATATCTGGAGCCAGTTGGAAACTTCAGAAAACCATGGGGTTCATTCCAAGACTAACATATCTGCACTATGAAAGAAGGATTTGGTTTAGAGAAAGACTTCGAGAGCCTTGATACTGGCAGGTTAAAATGGCAGTAAAACGTAGAAATTAACTTTTCAGGCAAATGTTTGAGAAAGAACTCCATAGATAAGAAATGGAAATTGTATGAAATTGTAAAGTGGAAGACGAAAGCAAATAAAGAAGGCCAACAATATAGGAGGATTCAAACGAGGAATTGGTTTAGATATGAAAGTTAAACGATGATTGGAAGAATTCATATAGGAGATTGGGGGATGAATTTTCAATATTGGGTTTAGATACGAAAAGTGAAAGACAGATTGTAAAAGGTCATAGAAAATTGGGAGATGAATTTTCAAGATTGGGTTTTAGTCATGAAAACTTAAAACACAGATTGTAAAAGTTCACTGGAGATTGGAAGATGAATTTACAAAGGTCAAAAGATCAGTCCATTGGGGTTGACCCTTCAAAGTAAAACACAGAGTGCATTAGTTAATTGTGGGACTAACTGTGGAGAAGTGAATTGGGATTTGAATTTTCAAAAGTTAAAAGTTGGAGTGCAAAAGAGAAGTGGGTTGGATCTTTTTGAAAATTGACAGATCTTCAGCAAAAGAACAGAGACAAAACAAAGACGTTGGAGTTAATAGATCCTTAATAACATACCTAGAGTTTTCCTGAAAAATCTTAACCCTCAGAACCCCAAGTGAGCAGAAACTAATAGGGAGGTATTGTGAGATAATGGCAGTTAACACAGAAATTGAAACTTTGAAAAAGAAAAGTTGTTTAAAAAAATTTAAAAATTGGGCCTATAGCTTCAAAAAGCTATAAGTTTTAATTTTAAAAAAGAAATTAAGTCTGAAAGTTTGCGAGTTAATAAAAAATTGATCAGGGATTAGATTGAAGGAGCCAGTTGTAACAACAAAGCCAGTGGAGGTTATTTATTACCCCTTCCAATCTGCTTCACACTGCCCAGAAAATAATGGAGCCAACGAGTTAGAAACAGATAACGTGGTACTGAATTTATTACGGCCCATTCTAGGGCAAGGGTTTTGAAATGATTGCCTCTATTGAGCTGTGAGTGTTATTACCAAATAGCAAATCTATGCTTTCATATTTGCACTGTTCTGGAAACAGATAGAGAGTTTCTTTTTTTCTCTGGTTTGAATTGCAAAGTGATCCATTTCAGAATTTATGATTCTGTTGTCTGCTTCAGCTTAGGTCCTAAAGTCATTAGCTAATTGTGGGTCCCACCTGACTCCATCTGCCTAAGACTGACTTGCTATCTAACACTTAAGAGGCTTCTAAACGTGCTGTTATAAAAATGTTCTAACAAATACACTCACTGCTTGGGAGCAAAGGGCAGATCTAGGTGGACAGAGGGGTCAGGCCTACACCCATCCTCTGCAGTGTTGGGATGGAAGACCCAGACTAGGGTTATGATCACTAGACTACTTTCCGTTAGCCTTCAAAGCCTGAACCCTAAGAACCCAGTAGAAAGGAAAGGGAAGAAATGCGGATGGGCTACTAAATGAGACTGATGAGTAATGATTGAGTCCTGTGTTGGTGTGTTCTCGTACATGTAGATATATCAGATGTCCACAGATGTGTAGGTCCCTGTATATGAGTCTTAGCATTTGACTAAATTGATTGTACAGTCTAGTAAAAATAGTTCATGATACTAATGCCACTATAGGCCTATTTCCCGAGACTGACGTAAGGGTTGATGGAGACGCCAACGCTTTCTAGACGATGACTCATGAAGTAAATGCAAAATATAATTAGCTGGTAAAATCACTTTGAAAGAGAAGTATTCATTCAAATTCATTTCTAAAGTTAGTCTTTAAGAACTTAAATCTATGATAGCAGTACACACGAGAAGTGAAACACATTTGTCTATTATTATTATTATTATTAAGACAAATTTTAACGCACACAAAGTCACACAGAAATGTGAATCGGAGGTGCGATTAGTTGGTCGATGGGTGAAAACAGATAAACAGATATCCTTATGTTTGAAAGCCAGTGAGAAATAGTGAAATACGTTTATAGATATGTCATGTTAGAGTTTAAAAATTTGACTTAATTATGGGGGGCCTTTGATTCTTCTGTCCAGACTTCTCTGTGCAAGTCTTCTAAATACTGTCACTACTATAGCTGAGTTTAAAATTTTATCAGCTTTTCAGGTTGTGCGACACGTTGTGTATCAAGCTGAAAAATGTAGACTAGAAGACAATGCATAAACTTAAAAATTATGGAAGGAAATTAGCTCAGAATAATGTATTATGTAAATAAACTCTCAGCTTCAACAGGGTTTTGCCCTCTGGCCCCCTACCGGGGCTTTGCCTCTGACCCCACTGAGCATATAGCCCCAGACCCCTCTGTGCTAACCATGTGGCCCCTTCTGTGCTGAAATCCTGGATCCTCTCTTCCTTAAAAGTCGCTATAGAAATACCCAGACAGACATATACATGTTTACCCATAAGCGCTTTTGGTAACTAAGACTTGAAACGTTGGGCACAAGGACTAATCTTGAATGGCCAACCCATGTGACTGACCTATAAATATTGTCTTTCATTTTGGTGTTTCCTAGCTGAACTTGATATCTTGTTGCAGAAATAATACTGTGTTAATTTGTGCAGTAATTAACTTGTCCATTGTCTGTAACTTGTTTCCCTTTTTGCTATTCACACTTTGTAGTGACTGATGCCTTGAACAATATTACAGTGGCTCCTTGAGCATTATTACAATGGCGCTGTAGAAGTTCAGATTATTGTTATTTTCATCAACCTTTTATGGGGTTGAGCCTTTCCTTTCAGCCCCCACATGTTCAGCAACCTTTTCTCTAATTCCATCAGTCGTTGCTTATCTGTTTGCTGTACTATCAGAAATTGACAGATTTCCTCTTAACTTGCATCAGGTTCATAAACTGTGACTGGCATCGCAGTCAGCCATAAAACTTCTGCGCTTTGCATGGTATTTGTCATTTTATGCACTGCAACACAATAAAGCAGTTTATGGCACGGAGGATATAGTTGCTGGTGTGTGGCTTCAATTTCCTCTGATTGTGTCCTGTGTACAGATGTCCTAACGAAAAAAGAGTCAAGTGGATTGAGACTGGTTCTCTGGGGCACACCAGGCGCTTTGAGTTCGTCTTCGATAAGGTCTGGACTGGTAGCAGCATCGCTTTCTTAGAGTGCAAACTGTCTGTGTGCACAAAGTCTTCTCAAGATGGGTCAATACTGCAGGTTGGTCTCCCATGTGATCTGGTCTTGTGATATCTGTAATGACAGCATTTATTAGCCGTAGGAAAAATTGATGCTGAAAAATTGCTTTATTAGATTAGATTAGACTGCTTTTTCAATATGGCACTTTTCCTGTTACAGTGGCTGATGTTTACTTTGTTGCCTTTCTGTATTTAGTGTCCATCAAGAGAACGCGACTGTCTTTTATCAGATCCAAGTGAGAGTTCAGGATCCAGTATCCTCAGTAGGTCATTGTCCATTGGACCTTTGGTTTTGCAGTCAACACTTACAGGACCTGTCTTACCTATCCAAGGTAACGGGATCCACCTACTGCTTCTAAATATTTTACCACTGGACTGTTATCTTCGCTTATGTAAATGAGATTTTACTTTTAATTCCTTTTCCTGACTAACAGGACTATGGTAATAGCTGTTCTTGACTTTGCGTAACAACATTATGTTATGTGCATCTGGTCGCTGGAGGTATAAAAGGTGCACTTGCGATTCTGAATTTCTGCTACTACTAATGTACTACTAATAGTATATTGGATATTAGATACAGAATCGGTAAAGTTTGACAAAGAAATAGGTTATGCTGTAAATATAGACAGTTATGAATAACATAATGAGCTAAATTTTCCAGTATAAGTCTTTAGAAGGGAAGTGACACAAGTGTTATGAATAAAATTTTGTAAACAATGTTAAAGAATTACTTGAAACGAAAGCATAAGAGGTTGAAAAGCAGACGGTACCGGTAGTTTTTTAGCGATTAAAATGCAGACGGTAGTTTTTGTAGTTTTGATGAAGCCATTATCTTAACTCGAATAAGCTGGTTGTTTAGGCTGAGTTTTTGGCTCAGAAGTGATGCATTGTGTATGGTTATGATTACGATTAACCTGTTTGTGCACCTAGATGCTTCAACTCAGGTAACGTTGGTGCAGAACAGACCACTTGAAGAATATGCTAGCAGCGGAGGATGTGCACAAGTGGTTCACATGGAGGGCCTCGATCCTCCAACTGTTGTCGGAATTGCTTTTGCTGCGTTCACAATTGGCGTTTTATTAACAGGAGCCCTCTGGTTCATCCACAGTCATACAGGTAACTCTGTCATTATTATTGCTGTTGTTGGTGTTATTGTTTACTATAAGGTAGCTGTAAATGTAATTGAACATTTATATAGCGCCCTCTGGAGAGAAACTAATTAGAGGTGCTCTCTTTGCTTTCCGAAACAGTGTTAAATGTCATTAAGAGCAAAGCGTTCACCAGTTAAGCAAGCAGTGCCCAGATAAAACTAGAAATGTCACCAGGGGCTAGCTGTGTGTCCCTCCCTGTCTGCTGTCATTCAAGTCTTCATCAAACCTTTTTAAAATTTTCACCTTTTCATGATCTTACGATAGCTGGAAACATTGTAAACAGATTCTTTGTTGCTGTTTGAAATCTTGAGGATGATTTAATCTTTCTAGATGGACCGCTTTGTGCGCTGTTATGGTGGCATCATGCTATGAAGAAGTGTCTGTTTTTTGCAGGTCCTATAAAGAAGCATGCCAAAGGACTTCGATCTGCAGAAACAAGCGGAGAATCAACACCAAGTTCAACTGCACCAATGGCCATTCGTCCCTCACACAATCACCATGTTTAGCCTTTCAGTCTTTGTTGAACTTTCTGAGTCAGTCATTCTGCGATAACGACATCTCCTACTTATTTATTATCCTCCCGTGGATAAATTTGCAATGTCGTTTACCTCAAGCATTTGTTGTTGATGTTACATGAAACAGAATCATCAGTCTCCAGGGAATCGAGTCGGTCCGATGCACAGCTGGGATTCTTCACATTCTTGGTGTTCACTGGTCATAAAGCAGATGCCGAAATCTTTCAAGTAGTTTTTGTCCAACGGAAGATTACCACTTAAGCTGGGAAAGCGACAGAAATGATCTCGGTACGAGATTGCTTTCGATTTTGGCATTCTTCTGTGTGTTGGTGCAGGGACTGCGAAGGGAACTTTTCATTATTACCGTTTTGCATCTGTGAGAATAGAAAAAGCAGATGATCACTTTTTTTAAAATTGATTTTGCTGACCAACCTAGCCTGTCCCATCCAAACCTGACCTTACTTGGTTTACCTGTGAGAGCTTCATCGTTTAGCAGATGAAATACCAAAGTACTGTTGCCAGTTGATTCATTCGATCGATCACTTTTTCAGTGTTCTTTTTGCCTTTCTACTGAGTTGCTATCAGAAACCACGCTACAGTGTATGATTAAGGGAACCATGCTACAGTATATGGTAAACGGAACCATGCTACAATGAATGGTAAAGGAATCATACTACTACAACGTATGGTAAAGGGAACCATGCTACAACAGATGGTAAAGGGAACCACGCTACAAATTATGTTAAAGGGAACCATGCTACTATATGTGGTAAAGGCAACCATGCTTTAGCAAACAGCACAGTGAACTATGCCACAGAGAACGAAGCAGGGAGCCACTGTACTGAAAAATTTACAGGGAACCATGCTACAGAAAACTGTGCACAGGAACTATGCTACACCGGAAGAAGCAGAGGATCATGTAACAGAGAACTTTGCCAGGAACCAGTGTAAAGCGAAAGATGCTACAAAGAACAGTGCAGGCAATTATGTTACTAAGAAAGAAATGGGGAACAGGGTGTTTTTTCAATTGCAGCAGGAGCGATGAAGTGTTCTGGCGTTTTCTTTCGATCGTCCCTGTCTACACGCGAGAAAACCCGAAAACAAAATACGGACCGTTGCAGTTTTGTACTCAAGTTAAATTTTGTGTCTTTATCACGTTTGAAATTATCACTGGGCTTATTATTAATATGTGTTCTTGTTGTCTCTGAAATTACCGATTTCAGTGTTGTTGTTCATGTGCTGTGGATTGTTGCATTGGACCGTTTTGGCGCTGACCATTGTTTCTTGTTGGCGCATTTGGCATTAATATTAACGACCATTTGTCTCGTTTGGTGTTGCAGTGTAGATAATTTGTTACTGATTGAAGACGAATATGGCTGACTTATTTCTGGTGTAGCCATGTTTTATCTGTTAGTTCATCATATAATACTTTTTAGTAATATTGTGAAAATTCAACAATAATAGTTGGCAGGTATGTAATGTAAGTTAGTAACTAAGTCGGATGCCTGACATTATGTACATGTCTAAAGCTAGTTACAATAAAGCCCTGTTTACTGTGGACCTTGCCTTGGAGACATGCAGTGTGGGCCATGGTTTAACAAGGAAATACACCCCTGCAGATGGAGGGAGGGTCTGATTGGATACTGAAAGCATAACCTTTTAGTTGGAATTTACACCTCAACGAAGAAGACTGCTAAAATCCATGGATAAATTTGTTATTATTTATTATTCTTGCTTTTGTTAAGCACCACTATCTAATGACTAAGCATCAGCTGATGGCTCTGAGCAATTGTGAGTGAAAGACTCACTCAAGGTTCCTACACAGTGACCGTGTAAGGGGAGGCTCATTACAAGCCGAGCGCTCTAACCAATCGGCTGCCATGCCCCACCAATAAATTTGGATAAATTTTAAAGCATTTATCAGTAAATATTAACAAAGTGTTGGTTCACAGATCAGTCAAAGCATGTAGCTCTTGATATTTGCATTTTTTTGGATTTATTTGTTTTGTTTAAACACGTGTTTATGTAAATATTTATCTATATGTGCAGAAATCTTTGGCGCATTTGTGTCTGTACATATGTATATGTATCCTTGATGTATGTTTGAATACAGATGTAGCTTGTTGTAATAATTTTGTGCGTGTACAATTATATATTATGATGTATTCCTTGTTGATTTGTTTCTTGGGTTGAATTTCCAGTGTTCAGAGTTTGATACGAACACTTTTCTGTTTACTCCAATGTTACTGCATGATTTAAGAATGAAGAATTTAAAATTTGTTTTTCTCACAGTATGTACACTGATTAAATTTTCATGGTATTTTATATTTCACATAAAATTCTTTCAGAAACTGAAAATTTCTGACATTTTGCAGCATTTGATTTGGAATTCACTTCTCTTTGGTAATTCAGAATTTTGCTTTTTTACCTCACACACTACAGTGACTCTATTAGCGTATTAGTTCTATTTGTATTGTAGATATATATATATGTATGTATGTATGTATGTATGTATATATAAAAGCTGTACACAAATATACACACATATGTACACATGTAGCACTGTATGTGTGCATTCAGATGTGTTAATGTACATGTTGATATGCCAATATTAATTAACGTGAACTGTTCAATAGCTGTTATGCTAGCCTTTGTTTATGTTATAATTAGTGTCGTTTGTGTTTTGTTTTAGTGCTAATTAGTATGTTGATGATGATTATGATTATAACAACTACAACGATGATGTCCTTGTTTCTGTTGTTGATAATGATGGTAACAATGAAGTGCTTTTGTTTTTATAAACTGTTTTTTCTGAACATGACATACTAAGAATGGGAGTTTTGTCGGCTTTTTGTTATGTCTTGATTTTTTCCAAAATTAACAGAACCAAATATTTTGTTGATGTCTGGGGTATTACTACTTTAAACACCCAGATAGTAAAACGTGGCAGCTTTAAGCAGTTGGGTCATCACTGTGGATCAAAATTGGACCACTTCTTGCTATTTGAACTGTGGTTCTGATCAATGCAGATGTGTAGAGGTTTGTTTAGCTGTATCTGAGTTTTATTTTGAATTTGAAGTTTTCACCCAGTTATTGGTTAACAGTAGCTTCTGTTATGGCATTTCAAACTGTTGATGATCAGTTTTGTGGTGGTCAGTCATGCCATGTAGACCCAGCTTGATTGACCCTGATTGATTGATTGTTCCTTGATTGTTGGTGCTTCTGTTATGGTATATTTTTAAAAGTCTCTGTCCCAAATATGACAACTTTCTTAAAGGGTAATTTTGTCGTCTTCTAAATTTTTGTTGGCCTATGTATATAGTCATTTATTCTTTTATAGGCATTCTGAAACACGCATGCATATATAGCATATATACATCTATATATGCATGATGTGTATGACTGACTGTGCATGTATGTAGGAATATATGCTTAGCATATATACCTTACATATATGTTTTATGTATTTGTATGTATAAATATTTTCCACCCGGTCGGTCCATATAGTGCTGTAAATGTTGTCGTGTTGTCTTGTTGTTTTTCTAAACAGTTGCTTTGAATGTGTGTTGTGTAACTTTTGCAATTCTTTTGTCTTCTGGAGTCATCTGTCTCTGGTCTGATATTTGTTCATTAGATGTTTGAGTCAGGGTTTGTGATGCACAGTTGGTCTGTCTCTCAGGTTCTGTTAGATTCGATTTCTTTGTCTCGTAAATTGTCAAGTGGAAAAGTTGAATTTCTTCATCTGCCTTGAAATGGATATATTTTAACTCCTTCTGTTGAACTCCTGCGTCGATGAGTCTTTATCTGATGTGTCTGATCATTGTGGCCTCTTTTGATATGGTTTGTCATCATTCGCCAGTTTTATCTGTTGTTTTCTGGTGCCTACGCGACGCAGTATGTTAGTTTTGTGGTCTGTTCACATGGTTTTTTTGTGGTTCAATCATCTCGAACTCTCGTTTCACTTGCTGCGATGAGTAGTTACCATATTTCTTCCAAGGGACTTTGTTTTTGCTGTTCCAGTGTTTTTGCTCTTCTTTCTGGTATATCGTAATCGTAATCTCAAGATTTCTACAGCGCTCAACAAAAGCTAAGTCGCGGGAACCAGCTTATTCACAGGCGCTCAGTCAAAACAAAATCGATAGGCAAGATATATGAAGGTATATGAAGTTCAGCTGTTGGTCTTGGTGTCACCAAACCATTCTGCACATTGTGCTGCATTCTGTGGAGGTGATTCTGTGTTTCTAATCGTGTGCAAAAGTTCAAGCTTCTAGCGTCATGGAATTTCAGGCGTAAAATTTCTGTGTCCGTTTTCTGCTGTGCACCAGAAACCTCCATGAGGTTGAACTGAAATTAGCTTTTGCAGTGAATTCGTACAATTTAGATGCCTGATTAATGATAAAATAATTATGATGATGATGATAATAATTAATAATAATAATAAAATAATAATAATATGTATGAGGGTAGGTTCCTACTAAAGGAATAAAGTCATGCGTTAATGTCGACCCAGCTGCTGCTGATCATGTTACCCATGATAAATTACTAAGTATTAATAATGTGTGTTGTGATTGATCATTAAATATTGAGTATTAATAAATAATGCATTTTGTGTTTTACAGTGGCATTAATACATTTTGCCACGGTGCTGCTGCACAGTGTGACGAGTGCTTTGCATCGAGGACTTCAAACTGTTGTTGTGTAGTAGTTAAGAGATGTTATTGAATAAGGAAACATGGTCTGTATCAGTCATTTTAATAATACAGTGCAGACCTGTTTACATGCGGTCATAAGAAGACAAAGTCACTGTGACCACGTATTACTGAACCGCAGGTGTAGAGGACCATGCTGAAATACAGTAGTGTATGATATATGTAAGTGTTCAAATTTATTTAATAGTGTGGCCATAAAGCTCAAAGACATAGGCTGTCTGATGTGAAGGCACTTGCACTTTAGCCTGCAACAAGATAATTTTGTCCAGTTACTTTGAAGGCCTCATTGAGCTGTCTTGTTATGGGCAAAAGTGATTTGAAACTAGACAGTTGATGTTTCTGGCTACATTAACATCTGCTGCTTTCAGACATTATTTAAAGTGTGAAGTCCGTGCATTGGACTGCCAAGTCTGTTAATACACAGCCTTTGTAACCATGGGTAGGACAGCAGTCAAGCTCCTGCCGGTGTTTGCTAGACTGGCTGTGGCAGGCTAGGGCACAAGTATAATAATTTATCCCAGTTATAGCTGCTACTATGTGTGGTCCCTTATCCGTTTGGGGAGTGAAGACATGTGCAGCTATATTAAGTTCGAGTACTTTTGAAATCTACTGGCCCTGCAGAGCTTAAAGGCAGTTATAGCCATCAACTAGTGCTACATATTCAGGCAGCTGTTACAGCTGATACAGGCTGTCTAAATTAAGGACAATGAGACTGAATATTAGCTGGTGCAGCGTGTGCATTGATTTTACTAAATTCTACCATGTAGTGCTACACTGCAAGTTCCTGTATCACGTGTTAATGTGTCTTGCTTGTTAAATAAGTAGCCTTGGGAGGCATGTCGCAACCACGCGTTAAGCAGATTTGCATGTAAACGGGACTGCACTGTACTTCTTAATGGTCATGTTAAGGTTGCTTAAGTGTATTTTATGTTTTGCGCATAGCCAGACAATCCTGCCCTGCTTGAACAGTACTTTTTCCTCACGAACATCAGGACCATTGTTGTGAGTTTTGGCAAGATTCCGAGTTATAGCCAATGATACTCAAGATCTGCTGATGCTTCAGTTTTCTGAAACATCATCTACTTTGTGTATGAATGATTAGCTGTGTTAGGGCTAGCAGCTGGTGGTAGTGTGATACATATTCACAGATTTTCATTTCCAGGTTTTTACTGAATTTTTTCAAAGTATATGCTAAAATCTTGTAAAATTTATGTTCTGGACTGGCAATCTTTGTTGAATGAGAAACATCAAGTCTAGAAAACCATGTATACCACTTGTCAAACAAAAAGCAGGTGTAATGTCCTGCTTTAAAGCTCTTCCACTTGAAAAATTTGTGTTTGAACATTTTCTGCAATACGCAGAAGCTTTTTTCATCTTTGAGTGATTACATTTGTAAGAGTTTTGATGGAAAAATTCGACATGTCTTTTGTAATAGACATTATTGGCTTTGGAGGTTATACAGCTTTCTAGTCTGGTTGCATGAGTTGAAAGTGCTAATCTAATCAGACTCTAATCCAATGATAATCAGTTGTGTTGCAGTCATAGTGCAATTCTGTGGTGACAAATAAGCCTTTTATTCTGGAAAATGTTTTGAGACTTTTTATGTCTCCAAACGAAATAGAGAAACAGGAATGAGGCAAAGACATAGTATCATTTGTTTACTTTTCATTGTCATTTATATCTGGATATTGAACAAATCCTGTGGTGACCTATAGTTTCTTCCCTTGTCAACCAATTTGCATTTCAAAATTTGAGGGCAGGTATTCACTTGGATACGCTTATGATAGAACTGCTTCAACACGTCCAGGGATTGCTTCAGTAGGCAGCTGGCTGATGCCAGGTAACCTGAAATAAAGGCAGTTAAATGTTCCATGTCTCATGTATTGTGTGTTTTGGATGTGTTGCTACGTGCATCTGAACATTTATCAACAGCACCTCAAACGAGGGTTACTCATTCAGAGTCGCTGTTGTAGCTTGTGCTTCTAATCAGGTTTTTGTGACTATTTTAGACAAGGTGCCCATTCAACCCAGTCCCAGTATGTGTATTTATGTATGTATGTATCAGAGCATTTATGTAGCGCCTTTTAAGAGCCTCTTGATGTGACAGAACTGCTGTAAATACTGTAAAACATTTACTGTTACTGTGACTGTTGCGCTAAGTCATTTCGAGGAACAGCGGAGTTGGTCTGCGAGATTTTTGCTTTATTGCAATTGTGACTGCTTTTCTGCAGCGTCTGTATTCTGCCAAGTTCTGTAATACGGGTGCTGACGGTTTGTGTTTTAGTTCTTTGTATCTAAGTTATGCAAAACTATTAACCGTTTTTGTATTTATTCTGATGCCTATAATTATGTGTTGTTGGGCTTTGTTAAAACTATATGATTACCTCTATAATCCCAGTAATAATGTCTTCCCTGTAAAGAGTTGTATAGCCCTATCATATTTTTGTTGTGTTTCATAATTATAAAATGCAGACGAGTATTGTCAGTCTTCACGACTTGACCCTTTGTGTCGTTTTTTAAGGGTTCTTTTGGGGAGTTTTTTAAATCTTATTTCCATTTTGATGTATTAATGGCAGGCCTGACTTTCTTCTTAAAACATGGTGACCTTAAATGGCATGGCGCCCATTCAAATGGGCAACGGTGTTGAAGGATCTCACCCGATAAATTCATTGCAAAATGAGCTGGGTCGAGGCCATACGGTCGCTATATAAAACCTGTACATTTACATTTACATTTAAAACTAGTTTGGGAGGTAAGTAAGTAGACTTATACATTTAAATTCAAGCATGGTAATTGTTCCTAAACACAGTGAAGACTTTACCATAATTGTATGTTCCTGCATTTACAATACCTCGTTTCTTCCATTTGTAGCCAGTTGAAGAAGTTAATAACGCAATGATGTTGGTTATGGAGCCAAGGTCATTGATGTTGGCTCTGGCACCATTGGTTATGGAGCCAAGGTCAGGAGCCCAGACTAAGACCATGATGCACTAGGTTTCCAGATACCGATTAGCGGCGTCTAGCGTAACTTCTTGTTCCTGAAAGATACATAACATGTCTAGGGTTTCTAGTGGTTCAGAAGACCAGTTCAGCCTTCTCCGTGGAGATCTAAATACCGATTCTAGTATTTAGATCTCCAAGCCTTCCCTCACTCCGTCGAGTCGCAGTTCTGTCCGGCGTAGGCCTTATATATTTATTAATTCACGGGACACGGTAGTATATTGGATAGAGTGCTCGGCTTGTAACGCGGAGGTTACGGGTTCGAGCCTCCTCCAAGACGGTTACTGTGTAGGGACCTTGAGTAAGTCCTTCACTCACAATTTGCTCGACGCCATCGATTGATGCTAAGTCATTAGATAGTGGCGCCTAATAAATGCAGAAATAATGTGTATTCAATGTTTACCCTGCTAGGCCCTCGATTATATTATTCCTGCTCTTACCTTTGGTAAATGTAAGTGTACATTTTTCTCTATAGCGACCGTATGGCTTCGACCCTGCTCATTTTGCAATGAATTGATCGGGTGAGATCCTTCACCACCGCTGCCTGTTTTGAATGGGTGCCACTCCATATAAGGTCTTCGTGTACGGTCCGTGCTAGCCCGAGATTCAAATCACTGAAATATAGCCACTATCGGTATGCGAACCGGCACCCTCACGCACAAAGGCGCCCTTACGTAAGTTTTAAACTTTAACCACTGTAGCATTCAATAGGGCAGCGGTGGTAAAGGATCTCACTCGATAAACCTTCGTTGTGGCAGGGTCGAGGCCATATGGTCGTATAGAAAAACGTGCACATTTATATTTAGTATTATTTACAGAACGTGGCGTAAAAATGGAACTTCATCTAATCTAGCCGAACAACCGAGAACAAAGACTTGATCGGAAACAGGACATGAACGAGCAACAATGTGATCTACATTAGTAATACATGGAACATGCGGAAATCGAATGTTTTATCCCGTTTCGGCCTAAACATTCGTGGAAAACATTGCAGATTCGTTTTACATTACATTACGTAAAACATTCGTTTTACCCATATAGTTTAAAGATGCGGAAAGTTCAGTTTCTCACATAGTAATCTAATGCAGAATACAAGTCAAGCAAAAGCAAAACTCATGTGCTAACAATTCTTTGAAATAGATCTTATAAACTTTACAAAATTAACTGCTTAACATCTCAGTGAGTTTATCCTGGCATCCATGACTCGTCTCGTTATATTGCCTACGTGCTTTGAGACTCAGCTTTAGGGTTTGCAGTGTTGCATGTTCTCGCATGAATGGCTTAACTCCATCGGCTGTTGCTAGAGTTCATGCTCTTTTTTGCGGAGGTCAAATTGGCTCGACGGACTGAACAGAAACTGGAGTTCATCGTCATTATAGTCATGCTGCTCTTGTTCGTCGATGCCATCGTTGACGTCATCGTCATCACGATCGTCTGCCTCTTGTATCGTCGGAAGGTTAATGCCAGCATCCCCATCCTTGGTCTTTGGTTGCGTTAGATGGTCGTCTGGTCTCCTGGCATCCTCAGCATCCGATGCCAGATGCAGCATCAGAGAGATTGCTTCGATGTGATCGTTCACTTGATTCGGGATGCAGCACAGGTTGGCAGAATGCGTGGCATCCGTTTCCTTCTCTGTGTCCGCCGCTCCCGTCGTTACGGCTGCTGATGTTGTTGCCAACGTTACTGATTCCGCATCGTCGCTCGCGATAATGCCGTGTGACGAGATGACAACATTTGGAATACACGAACTGGATTTGTTTAAGAGAATTCCATGTATCAAATGGCAAAGGTTCAGTTCCTTGTCCTCTTCCTTCTCGGCGCCAATTCCAGCTTTCTTTATCGCAGAACTGACCATATGACGTTTATCACCCTCAGCTAGTTTGCCACTCCCGCCGCCCGCCGACTTGAACCCAATAACCGACCTTCGATCTTCGAGATGCGAGTGGGACTTGTGGTGCTTCTTCGCCTGCCTTCGCCCCCAGACGGCCTGCGGAAGCGACAGCGAATGCTGAGCGACCCAAGAACTAGTCTCCGATCGGCTGTACGTAGCGGCGAAGTCCACGTGCATTCGTTTTTGTCGCCTGGTGCCACCTAGCGGCACATCGATCGGCACAGATGGCCATCGACTCCGCGGGAGTTCTATTGGAATACTAACACTGCCTCCTTCTCCTCGTTCTCCTCCTTCTCCAACATCTCCTCCTCCAACAACTGTTAAGAGTTCCGTAGCATGCTCGTCGCCGTCATGCGTCTGTTTCTTGTGGCCTGAGTTCCACCATTTCTTGAAGCTGTCCATCGAAGACGAGTACCTGCTGTTGACCGACCGAGAAGCAACGAATCCGTCGTCTTTGTTCCGCTTCCGCAGGTGGTCCTTGTGTTTCGCAACGGAGGAACAGACGGATGTAGAAAAGAGCGGAAGTTCCTCGTTCTCCAACTTGTCCCTCTGTCGAACGGCATCGGACGCTCCGAAGTCTGACGAGAGCTTGGCAGGAGAGCGACCAGTTCTTGTGGAGGACTCGTTATTCTCAACAACTGGAAGCAATGGAACGAATTCAGCCTGCTCCTCTGGAATTCTGTAAGAGGAAATCATCACAAGACCGATCAGCCTCACAGCTGTTCACAGACTCCCCATCAGCCCCATTCGTTTTGCCCAAATTGGGCCAATAGCGGGCTACCAGTTGTCACCAGTGGCGCAGCGTGGGCCCGCAAAGTGAATGGTCTCACCCGATAAATTCATTGAAAAATTAGCAGAATCGAGGCCATACCGGCGCTGTAGATAACGGTTAAATTTAAATTTACATTTACATTTACACTTAGGCCAATACGCACGATAGATAAGCTACACGTACATTATATTGGCCGCTGAGCCGACGAAGGGCTCTGAGTTGCGGTAAGGTTCTGAGGCAGCCGTGTAGGGCAGTTCGAAGGTCACTTCGTCCCAGTACTGGTCCTTGACGAAATCTGGATGGTCTGCGTGCATTTCATCGACGATGGCGTATGACATCTGCACGAAAAGAAGACATCGACCTATCAGCCAATTAGGCTAATAGCGTCAAAGATATTAGAGAATGCCCTTACGCTAAGACCTTTGATAATATCAAAGACCAATCAGCTGATTACGCCAATATCAACCAATTGTTTTAGGAACATCGTAGACCCATCCGTCTATTATGCTAATAATACTAATGAACTCCGCCACTGCCTTTTGTCGGGTGGTGCCAGTCCCAAGCCTGGATAAAGCAGGAGGGCGACGTCAACGGCCTTTGATGCCATAAGATGTCGTTAAACATTGGAACTACTACTAATATCAATGACCCATCAGCCTATTACCTAGAATAGGCCTATCAACCTTTTTGCTAATATCGCATACCTATCTGCCTATTATTCTAGTAATACCATAGCAATGGGCTGAAATTGTTGAATGATTACATATCAAGAGACCTGGACTTTGCGGATGATATCGTCCTGCTAGATGGTACATGTGCATGGATAGGCAGGAAAGAATTAACATCAAAGCCCAGGAGGAGACAGCAAAGCTGGAAATCTGCAGCATAAATCCGGAAATGATTAGGATTATGATGACAGGAAAATGGACGGAAATAAAGAGGATCTTAACTGAAGACAAAGAGGTTGACTTCGTGGATGACATCCGCTTCCACGGTAGCTGAATATCAGCAGAGAGCAGTGGTGACAATGAGGTGGAGACAGGCACAGGAAGGACAGATGCTGCATTTGGGAGACTCGCAAAGATTAGGAAGAAAAATGGTTGCAGTACGAAGACCAATATTAGTCTATGTGAAATTTACACAGGGCACCTTTAAGAGACTATAAAAAGAAGCTTTCTCTACGTTACGTTAGCGGTTAGCCTATACGATGTTAAATGTCAAAACGAGCAGAAAGTTAATCAGCCAGCAAGCAGGGCCCATGCAGATAATCAGAAGATCACCAGTGGCGAGCACACGCACACCCCAGCAAATGGATGCACATCCAGACTTGATTTTGATCATAGATATATCTATGATTTTGATATACTGATATACCTATCTGGCAAGATGGCGTCTGCATAGGGTTAAGGTTTATTTTGCAATTACCAATTAATTAATTTGCCTCTTACCCGGAGATGTCTATCGATCAGAATGTTGACATCGAAATCGTCGTCGTCTTCGCCAAAAGGATTAATAAGCGATTCGCCAACCTACCATAAAACGACCACACATCGAATGGTAACCGAATAACAGAACATGCTGCGAAGCATGTGACCAAAAAGATGGATCTTAATGCAGATTTGATTTGATAATACTAGGAAGCATATGACCAAAAAGCCTGGGTCTTAATGCAGATTTCATTTGATAATGCCCCTCGATAAGCTGGTCTTCCTGAAACCGCTTTCATTTTGGGCTGTGAAGTTTTCGGAGATTCACTTCACATCACGTAACCTATTTTAAACAGCGGTCACAGAATTGCATTGGTCCAATGACCCATATGGGTCTCGAACCCATAAACTCTAACTTAGGCGTTTAAAAGTCTGATATAGGCATCGACAGTAAGCTATACCTTGAGCCATCCCATGTAAAAGAAAAACTGGAGGAACGTGAAGGCGGGAAAGAACACGTCCGCTGTGTTGCCATTGGAGACGAGAAACTGACGACCCATCAGACACGACGCAAAGAAAGTATAGACAGCCAGCGTCACCACCTGTTAACAGGCAAACTCAAGTGCACATGTCATGTATATATATATATATATATATATATATATATATATATATATATATATATATATATATATATATATATATATATATATATATATATATATATATATATATATATATATATATATATATATAAGGGTCTACTTACACCTTAGACGGCCACGTTAACTCGCCTTGCCATTGGCGACAAATGGTGGCTAGGTATAGACCAAATACAGGCCCATAGCGAGCCACCAACGGCCGTCAGGGCCTGGACTATATTCTGTGGCCATCGTAAAATGTAAATGTACACTTTTTTCTATAGCGACCTCGCCCTGCTAAGCGGCATAAGGCCTATTTTTTATCGTATTGCTTTTTTGTCTGACCGTTGTGACCTATCCACGCCTACGATTCCTAGCTCAGCCGATGGACATACGGCGTGTTAACAAATGCATTTCTTACTTACTTGATTACTTTTTTCAGAAGTAACTATGAGCAGAAGCAGTAGGGCATTTTAGAATACTCACAATAACGAAAAACCTGGTGCCCAGAGTAGACTTAACTTACTGCATACAGGGACGAACTTAGGCGAGAAATACGTAGTCCACCCATGTTCTCTATGGTAACTTTCTCCTTCGGTGACCAGCAGGGCATTTCAGTATCCTAGACCCTATATTCAAAGTGTTCGTCCTAGATAGGCCTTACCTACAAACCGTAGCTGCACATGCATGGTCTGCTCTGTAGAGTTTTCGCTTGTGAACTATGGCAGAAGCTGCTTCATATGCCTTCCATTCTAGTCCTGATCCCTACTGGAGGCCTTAACATATGTTACGTCATGATGTTACGAAATGTATGAGAACAAAACCAAGTACATGTTCGTAAGCTGATGCATTCGAGTACCCTAATTAGATGTATTTAGTACATATGTCGGCCTTTATCACCGACCTGCGTGTAGACGAGTGGTACGCTGATCCAGTCGTAATGAAACAGGAGTGCCAGTGAACCTCGAAAACTCGCGATCTCCTAAATGCCAACATCAGATAATCATGCATGCGCTCAAAATGCAGCTTCATACTTACACAGGCTTATGCTTTAGGGCCTACATTGAAACCGCATCTATAATATATCATATTCTATATAATATTGCGTACATTTGCACATAGACATACTGTATATAAATCTATAATATATGCATGTATATATATATATACACACACACGTAGACTCGACTTGTTAGATTAATACGCGAAATCCATAGCCTGGTGTCTTCGTCTTTCACTCGGATTTATGAATGGTCCTTTATCAAGATTTGGTTAAGAGCAAGGGCTGCGGAATGGATAAACCTCACGTAATGCTTACCCCTCAGAAGTGCCATAACAACTTTTTCCTTGCTGGCTGTCTTTCTAGTTAGGCCTATAATAGGCCTAGGTAGTAATCTTGCTACTCCCTTGCGTACTTAGGCCATACTGAGCCATTAAGCTAGCCAGATTACTTAGTAGGTCTGCAGCTCTAAACTGTTGGCCTTACAGAGGAATCCGTGACAACCACGTTCGTTGTGCTCAGACTGGGTCAACAGCTGGCCACTAGTTGCTACAAGTGACACAGCGCATGCCGCTATGTAATCCAGACAACGTGGCTGTCTGGAATGCAGTGTTACTTCTAACGTTTTTCCTTCTTATTCCATATACGTGCCACGTACATCGATGAGGGTCTTGACTGCGAAGTCGTCCTTGATTCGACCTTCCTTCCTGGCGCGAGCTACGATTGTCGTCGCCCAGGCAAGAGGCATGAAGAATCGATTGAATGGAGTCTGCATCGCTTCCACGATCCGCTGTTCATTTGGCAACAGGAAACCTACAAACGTAAGAAACTCCGCCATTGCCTTTAATCGGTTAGTGCCAGTCCCAAGCCTGGATAAAGGAGGAGGGCGACGTCAACGGCCTTTGATGCCATAAGATGTCGTTAAACATTGAAACTACTACTACCACTACACTCGTAAGCCATACACTTCATGGGCGTTCAGAGAAATTTGTGCTAAAGGGGTCAGAACATAAAAACGGAACACATAGTCCTGGTCTCATGTGGGCCAAAGGTGTTTAGAATTATAGGTTAGGTCTTCAGGAATTATTGAATAATACGTTAGACTAGGGTGGGCTATCGGTAACGCGTTCGGTCAGTGAACATGCGGTTCGTGTAACGACCCTCGGCAAGTTGTTTGCGCACACCGTGCCTCTGTTACTAGTTGGTACCGGCGTAAGCTGGGAAGTAAACGGTAAGTCATGCGATGCACTGGCCCCTTGTCCAGGACCTTTGGATTCCTCCACTGCCGGCTCAAGGGCCTCAAGAAAAGGAAATAAACGCCTCCCTGACACCTCACTTGTGGTATATGGGATACTTTACTTTTCCTTAGAGACTGTTGATTAAGGAGAGGCCTGCTGGGTGACATATAAGTGTAGAGTGGGCGAATCTGACGGCTGCCCTGAACCCTACCAGCATCTGTGAGATGTTGCAGCGAAGGAAATCTCTTTTTGGCGGCCGTCGAGATGGAAGACACCGTCATGACGAAGGCCAGGCAGAGATACCTCATGATTGTCCTCCTCATGAGTCGTCCTCTTTCGTCATGGCCTTGGATCGTGGCCGTCACGAACAGCGCCATACGGTCAGGCCACGGAAGAGCTGTGAACTGATTCCACCAGCGGCCGATGACCAAGGTCACGAAGAATCCGAGGACAAAGGCCACCGGAATCAGATTGTTGTACGCTTCGCAGTAATTGGCGATCATCTCGAACACCCTACGAGCAATACGACCACGCTCTGCTCAACACTTCGGATATCTGGGGACTGTCTTTCGGTGTGTGTGCGTATCGGTGTGTCTGCCTGTGTGTTTATCTGTGTGCAGATGTGTGCACGTATCTGTCTTTTGGTGTTGTCTGTCTGTATGTATGTATTTATGTATGTTTGTAAACCCACCCACGCACTCTCCCGTGTGTATGCCCACCCACCCTCCCAGCCACACACACACACACACACACACACACACACACACACACACATACATAGGGGCCTACGTATGAATTCAGATAGCATCTTCAATCATCCAGCTGAGCTTACTTCTGTTGTTCCCTGGTCATGGCAAATCTGTAGACGAAGCTGAGGACATAATAAGCCGTCGCAAAGAGAGCAAAGTCCTTCCAGACGAGTTTGTAGATACTTCCTTTCCATCTGTGTACACAAATCAGACAATTTAGCTAAACTGACCACTTTCACCTACTAATACTTCGAACTTAGGGTCCTCAGACAATACTCCACGAAAGTTTATTTTCTATCAACTCCTTCGTAGCCGTCTGGCTATCTGCCTGCCTAACTCTTGGATCTTGACCAGGAACCGAACCTTACTTGCCTCTCAAGTTTGGTTTGACTAAGCGCCTGTGAATAAGCTGGTTCACATGACTTAGATTTCGTTGGGCACGGTAATCTCGAGTTTACGATTACGAATAACTACGATAGGCTTAGGGCAACCATGTATTGCTGTAAGGGTTGCGTTCACAACCTAAGCAGCAGCTTCAGGAAACATGAGAAATTGGAAGTGGCGACTTTCGCAGTGTACGTTACTGTCATCGCTGCAGGATGTTCGAACCAAAGTCTGTCGTTTGCGTTCAGCTGGATCGAACTGATGTCTGTCGTCCGAGGTTAAACGAAAACAAACTACTGTCAGCCGACTCAAAGATTGACTTTGAGTAAGGCCACGCCCTCATTCTTCTTCAGACGGCTACTCACTCGTTCATTAGACTATACGAAGGATTGTCTTGCTGTGAGAATGATATAAAGTGAACAGGTATCTAAGACAAGTAGGCCTATGTGTAGGCAGTAAGTGCGTATCGCATATAGGTCTACATGTATGTGTGCATCGAATGTGAGAACTAGGCGAATAAGAACGGGATAGTCTACTTATATGGATTTACTTGACTGACCGACCGACCAACTGAATTTTATTTCACATCAGCGCAGTGAGTGCCGGCATGGTGACACTTGTGATATTTTGAATTAAAATTTCGAGTTTAAACTCAGATATTCGCAAGCGATATAAAATAAACACTAAGGTGTAAACACCAGTTTCCACCTTCTCACCGCTCCCTTATCCGAACACGCCAGTGGCGGAGCTGAAGAATTTCGGCCCCAATTAATTTTCGTCTCGGTTTCTTAAACATCTTGTATCTGGTCAAAAGGTTAAAAGTAGGCCCTAGCAAGCGTAGTAATGTCGGGCATTGACTGTCTATAACGAACGCCGAAATACATCATTAGCTAGCATGTGGTCGGCGTGGAGTTGTGCATATTGTCTTGTGGACTGACCTTCTGGATATTGACCTGGTTGTGGCTTGGCTTTGGTGTGCCATCGGTTGATGCTTTGTGCATTAGACACCGGCGCATTAGAAGTTGCTAATTATTAATTATTATTTGAATGAAACGCTCGAGCAGTTGAAAGACTCGTGGTGAAAATAATGTTGATCTTGGTCATCGAAGGTGTAAGCAGCGCACGAGGATACATACCCGATTGTCTAGCAGTAGATTCTATCAGGACTTTTGAACGGATTTCTATGTTCATTACTATGGTTTCATTTAAAGCGACAATCGATTAGTGTCTTGTGCAATATAACGGCGCCACAGAAGTTACTACTAGTGATTAGATCCCTTGATCCTATCTGAGACTTTGTTCAGATTGTGACTATATTTCAGATTTCAATGGTCGAGACTAAGCCTTTACTAAAGGGGAAAATGCAAGGAACCAACACTATACTATAGTTGTATAGCATATTGCTTTCACTCGGCCATCCGTGTCTACGCAACTTGACATGTGCGTTTTTATTTTCTAACATGCGATGTATAATTTTTAAATTACACTTACAATCACAATTCATAGATGCCCAAAGAAATTTGTGCAAGAGGAGGCAAAACAAGAAAACTGGGAGTCATCGCAGCCTAATGTGGGCCCAAATGTTCACAAGTAAATTCCAGGGGCAAGTGTCGGAGCCCATTATTACTTTTTGAAAACGTTTTTCTCTATTTTTGTTATTCACATCAATCTCTGGTCAGTGCAATTGGTTCAAAATCCACACCATCCACCGTAGCCATCTGATTATCTGCCTGCCCGACTCTTGGATCTTGACCAAATCTGACCTTACCCGCCTATCGAGTTTGTTTTGACCGAGTTCCCACTACTTAGCTTTCTTTGGGTGCTGTAGGAATCTCGAGACTATATATGAATGTAGAGAACCACAAATAAGCACATCATCATATATGCAAAATTTGGCTGCGCATTCTCAAACATATTGGTCTTCGCAATCGGTGATCCTCATTCTGTTGCTACAGAACCTACGAGCACCTACCTCAAGTTTTCTTACGCTTTTGACTACCTTTAGTAAAGTTAACCGATTTTCCAAAATATTGTGGTGCAGTATTTTAAATGGCATGTACATGAACACACTTCGACTGTCAATAGCAAGTACATTTATTGTCTCAGTCAACTAAAATACCTTCTGTGAGAAGTTCCAATATTTCAGTGAATTTATTGCCAGTAGACCTGTTGAGCACTAACTCACAGGTTTATTAAGAACTAAATAATTTTATGCAAGAAATACTCATGAAAAACTCGACAAAATATTTGCCATTCAGTCATTAACAATCAGCAATAGTTGTCATTATTTATAAACATTCCACAATAATTACTCAATTATTTAGATCACAGGAGCGTAATTAACCTTCCCAAAACTGCATGCCATCTCAGTTAGCATTAAAATTTTTTAAATTCAAGTTTGTTAACAAAGATCAGCAAATCATTAAGAATTCTTAAAATACTATTCTTATATGCTGGGGTTAATTCAGTTTTTTCAAGGTTATAAATTTTACGTGGATCACTTGGTCATATAAAATTTAGTGCTGCTAAAATCACATTTGCATTACCCAGTATTTGGTGTAATGCAATGCAGCAGTTCAGTGACCCATTCAGGCTTTCACTTGTAATCATTATCACTGTCCAAACCCAAACCATATTTCAATATTGTAAAGGCTTACACTTTGAACACATTTTAAACACAAACCTCGAGATTTAAAGTAGAGCAACAGACCGTTTAAAATCTGCCAGGACAGAAAACCTTCAACTTGTATTTTGCAAGAACAATCCTCCAACAACGGCAGAGGTCAAGCATCCTTTTAAATTGACAACTTACTCCAGAATAAAAGGCTGGAAAGTAGCAATTTTTAATATATATGTTTAAACAATGTATATATACTGTACAGTAAAATGTTTCTGCACAAGAAGTAATGTGATAGGGCCAAAAAATTAAAAGAACATCAGGCAATTGCTACTAAGTAGCAAATTATTAGCAAACTGAACATCACTACTTTTTCTCTAGCTGTTTTTGGTATCAAAAGTAAAGAAGCAAATCACTTTTACTACCAAAACTTTAATCCTGTAGGTATCTTGATAAACCAAAGCGGGTTTAAAAACAATACCTTTCGTATGTTCCACACAAAATCAGCTTATTCATCTACTCTGTAAAACTGTGAACCATAAACCATCCTCAACATTCACAGCATTAAAACCATAAACTGCCATTTGCTGCTTAGCATTTCAGTCTAACATGGACAACACGTACACAGCACAGAAAAAACATGCCACGAGCCGTCTTAAGCTTAGCCGGCGACTGTGTCAGAGCGTTGAAATGTTTTTCTGACATTCACATCAATGCAGTTCTCGACCCTGACTAAGAGCTACAGGAGGATCTAATTGTAGCCATAGTCGAGGGCCACCTTTTTCGCTGCCGATCCATAATCGTCTCCACTGCCCTCACCCTAAAAATAAAATGTACACATTAGAGACCTCCCTAATCACCAACAAAACTTACATAAAAGGTCTAAGGTTTTATTGTATTCTGGGCAACAAATATTTCCATTTAAGAAAACTCAAACCTGGCTAGATCTCCTGGAAATAAATGATTCAAGAAGCGTACCACTTGCTACTTCATTACACTCAAACTTACAAAGGCCTAGTCCTTGGTTTCATTATTCCAATTCACCAACTCATTCACCTAAATTCACTAATTTACTAATGTCATCAGTATTTTTCACAAACCTAATAATTGTACTAATACAATAACTGTAATACTTTAATCTTCAACCTCAGAGTAAAAATACCTTTAAAAAATTTAACAGTGAGCTAAACATAATATAAAAGTAATCACACATTTAATCAATAATTATTTAAGATTTACATGGACTTGACTAATAGCGCTGATTGCTGGTTTTTGCCAGAAGTTTTGATCAAACATTGCCCAGATTGCGTGCATTTGTGTCTGCTAGGCAATCGCCATCAGCAGTGGCATTTGGCCAAGACTTTCCAGTGCAAGTCGTGCATCTTGTGCCTCTGCCAACTCCCGTCATCACGCTAAACAGTTCTCTAAACTAGTAATGTAGTAAGCAAAGCTTTATCTGATAAATATACCGGAGCACCATCTGCAGCAGGACCATCTGAAGACTTGAAGGGACGCTTCTTGCCTGGACCTTGCGACTAGCAGCAGAGCACGCCACAAGAAGCAGCAACGCCATGAGCAGCAAGCAGCAATGCATCGCAGGTGGCCAGAAAAGAAAACAAACAAGCATCATTTGAAACAGTGCATCAGAATAACATATGCAGCAATAATATATGCCAGAACGTTATCTCAACTATAGAACGATGTAAGACGATGTATTATGTAATTTACACTTTGTCTTTAATATTACTGTGGACAATCCAGCTCTTGGGTAGAGACATTCGAACGACCCGATATGTCGGGACTAATCAAGGACCAACATTTCACAGAGTCCAACGATCAACCCTGAAAGGTAAGATGGCGGCAGTTAGACTGAACAAAATGTGTCTTAAAATAACAAATTGATGTCAAAGAATCTTACAACTGAGTTACTGATCACTGTAAACAAACCCTTACACAGAATATTATTTATTCACTGAAGAAAGTTCATTCTTCTCAAATTAATTGTTAAATCAAAGTTCAAGATATTTAAGTCTAAATTAACTGACAAATGTAATACTATAACACACACACTAAGGTGGTTTCTATGAAGCCAAAGATCTAAGATAAGTCTAGAAGTTGAGCTGACAATTCATAATGTTATACTAGAGTACAAGACCCAATACTATAAAAATTAATAAATATTGATTATTTTCATGCATCACTAGCAGGAATGATCTGACAAAAGTTAGCAAACACAAACCACAATAAACTTTTAAAAAACTGTTAGTCTGTACCTGTACAGTGAACAGAAGACTTTTTTATGGCAATAAACAAGATTTTTTATGCTACACAGCAACAAAATTGATGAAAATCAACATTTTCTTAGTTTTATGCACTGCAGGTAAGCTCTTTAAACCCTACAGCAATTTGGATTGAGTGAATTTTGGAAAATAGTTAATTAGCATGCAACTCTTAATCCAACTAAAAGCATCTACAGCATGCCTATTGAAAACATGACCAAAAACTCTTCACAGAACTACAACTGTGCTAATGGCAATCCTGGGCTCAAACAAGATTTTTTGATTATCAAGCCACAATTTCACCTGCATCCTGCTTCAAACTTTATGAAAACATTCACATGCATTCATGTGACCACTGTACTTTCTGACTTCCTAAATTTCTCCTAATTTCAGTGAACGGAGAACCAATTTACAGGTTACTACTAAATATACTTTAAATCTTTATATCTGATATTAAAAGAACCTAAGAGGCAAACACTCACCGATCCTGCTCTGTTGAGTCGATCCATCAGGTGTGGTGGTGGATGGAAATAGCGGCAAGAGTCACGACTGCAGCGACCATTAACAAAGTCCATGCAATAGGTCACATAGTTGTCGTAGCCAACCTTAATGCTATCAGGTGGATGAGCAAAGCGACACTCCTCACGGTTACACTTGTTACGCTTAAACTCGCGACACACCTATAAAATTAATACCAAGTCAAATACTTTAAAACAACACTAAACGTTGTTAATAACATATTTGTATCCTGTTGTATTTTGTATAGATGTTAAAACAGGGCCTATGCATAAGTAATAGAAGTAAGTTACCAAAAACTCCACAGAAACTTCTCAAAAGGGCAAAGGATCGATCATCAAAGGTGCACATATCATCACAGCAATGCATAAGCGGGGTACCTTCAAAATATTATTATTAATCAGATATTTATATCATGCTAACTTACGAATTCACCTAAAAGCACAGGTAGCTGGAAAAAACAAGTCTTCAGTTGTTTGTGAAATGAAATAAGAGAAAGAGTAGGGTCCCTCAAAGCTGGTGGTAGTGAACTCCATAGACCTGGACCAGCATGGGAAGTCATGAAAACACTTTGTTGTCACACATCTTTTTTGGTGAGCTGGAAGAAACAGTTGTGTTAGTGCCTGTGAATAAGCCGGTCCCTGTGGCGCGGCTTTCGTTGGGCGCTGTAGAAATCTCTGAATTACAATTACATATTTATCAACCAACAAAGAGATGGAGGGTAGAGTCGAATGGAATTCCACAGAGGTTCAAACAATTAAGTATCTCACTCTATTTATCTTCACTTCACTGTGCCTGCCAGCACTGTATCAACAAAACTGAGGGACCACGATATATACATATTGATTTTTATTCAAATATTTTATTTTAAAAACAGACTTCAAACAAGAAATACAATTATAAAAACACATAGCAACATACTAAAACTGTATGTTCAGAAAACTGTCGTTGACTAACCTCAATTTTGTCTGATCTTGAGTCGAATGAACCTCCATTGCCACTGCCACCACCACCCATGCGAAACGATGACCTCTGCTGATCACCCATCCAAGGTATGGCTGCATCAAGAGCTGCCTTGTAATTACCAAGTGCATTAGCCAGATATGGAGTCAGTCCATAGTTGCCTGAGTAATAAGAATCCACCTAAAATACACCAACAGTTTGCTCAAGGTTTTAATTGTCGTCATCAGAATCTATGTACCATAGATACTTACATACAAGTTGCTGTTGTGTATAAATCGACCCCTAACTTTTCGACCTTGGAAAGGGGATGTCTTATCACCCGCAAACAACGTGACGTGTGTTTTTAAACATGAAGCCGCGCATTAAGAGTGCCAAGAGTGCTGCTAAAATAGCAGAATGGAATGTGTGCTTTAAAGCTGATAATAATGCTAATTAAAATGTAGATACATGCTGGCTTCTTGCAGATATTTGTGTATTTGCCTCTGCTTTGAAAATCCGATTGGAACTTATTCAGGACACGGTTAGAAGGAAACGATGCTATTCACTATTAAGGCATGTCTTGCGCCATGTGCAAGAAAGGAAAAATTGCAATTAATCAGTCTACTTACCGAACCAAATCCACCACCAGGGGGTTTGCTGCTGTAGTAGTCATCATTACGTCTGCCAGGTGGACCTTCGGTTAGCAAATGATCTGGTGGATGAAAGTATTTACATGGGGGAGATGTTCTTTTACATCGATTCTACAACAGCATAAAACACTGTACTTTAATCCAACAATTACACCAGAACCTCACTATAACATGCTATATTATAACACAACTTCTGCTATACCATGGTGGGCACATGGATCTCAAAGTTGGTTGAGCTTTAGAAATCGATCTCTTTATAACACAACCTTGCGTTTAAGGTTCTAGATATGGCTCCCAAAGACAGCGTAATAAGTTGGTTCTGGTGTACTTAGCTTCATTACAGTCTTTAAATACTCTGCGTAAACAATCACAAAAACAATCTAACGATTAGCTACAAATGCATTCTTGCAACCATGCATGCGCTTCTGAGGACTTTTATTCGCCAAAGAACCGATCAGGCAGTCCTTTAAGTTTTTGCCTCAATTCTCCCCAAGATTCAATTTCAAGCAACTAGTGAGGCAAAAACGTAGCAACCACAAAGCCACTTGTTCTACACAAACCCTGTGTAAACTCCCCATAAATAAAGTCATGCTAGAATTTTTCTGGTTCAAAACATCAATTGTAGGCTCTGGCCGCAAAACAGGAAGACCTGCAGCAAAGCCAAATAGAGGCTTATATCATGGTCATATAATTATTACATCAGCTAGTCAGTCAGAGCTATGACATACAGCTGCTTCTATTAATAATGCTAGTCAGAGTATAATAATACTGTTTTAAGTAAAGAATAACTGACTTTTAACAAACTATAGAATTCAGGACCACCTCAAAGACCTTTAAAATCTAAAACTCTTGATATAATTACCTTTGTGTAATCAAAGCAGACAATAACACGCCCCTCACGAACTTCAACGTAGTTGGGTGGATGTGCAAATCTGCAGTCCAAGTCAGATCGAGAACAGCGGTTACGAACGAAGTCACGACACACTTCTAGTGCCCTTTCTTTTATTTCTCGATAATCATTCTTTGAGGAAGCCATGATGGTCAGCTGCAACAACCATAATTATGACAATGATCATTAGAACATGGCAAACAATTTGTACCTTCTGCCTGTTATTTTTTCTCTTGGTTATATTACGGAGCTATAAAAGTTGAAGGGTACGGGTATAGACATCCGCCATTTGTAATCCCGGAGTGTATATCACTAGTCGGAGGTCACATGCAGCGATGCATAGCACTTACAAATGGCGGATGTCAATGTGTGTGCATGAAATCGTATACTTTCAAAAAAATCGTAGAAAATCGCCGGATTGTTTGCAGAAGACGGGAGTAGGCGCGTTCGAATATTCATGTCGAGAACTATCATCAGTTATAATATCATACGAATCGGAGTTGGTCAGTAAATCAGTAGTCGTACCCGGGATTAGGGGCAAAATGTACACCCGTACCAGTTGAAGAACATTCGTGCACAAATAGAGAATGCACACCAACATCAATAATAAAAACTGAAACATCCGTTCAAAAGCGTTCATTCAGTGATGCTTGTTCTCTTTTATTTAAATATTTTGCGGTAATTTAAACCTCTGTGATGTTTATTTCTGACTTCGTTTGCATGACACAACTATAAACGTACACGATAAAATGAATTCTGGATGCTAAAACGATAATAGGCAACTCGGGCGAATAATTAGGGACGCCACATCATTAAACAGAGAACAGCAACGCAGTTTTGCGACGCACGACGTCCACAATTTTACCACTGCCTTCTGGGGTTCGACGTTTAATTACCATGCCCCAACCCAATACATGTAATTTCAAGTCCTTGAATTACAACGGGCACATTGCGTACGCAGTCCTCGCAAACCGAATCAGATTCACAGATTCACGCAAGAGTTTGTATTAAGCAGACATAATACGGCAACAATTCAAGATTAAGCGAGTTTATTCGCTGATTAATTTAATCAATATAAAATACAAGCCCTTGCCTTTAATTCTTCGACTGAATTAAATTCAACACAAAATGGCGACAAAGAAAATCTCGGAGAACATGCTCTTCGTCCCTAATCTTTCGTTGGCACGCTGCCAACCAAAGACCAAAAGTGTGGTATGAAGTGTTAAATGACATCTTAAAATCTTTGGTATAATTCGTATTATATATTATTATTAATTAGAACCTCCATTGCCACTTCTAGAGCGCCGGTATCTAATGCACAAAGCATCAACCGATGGAGCATCAAATTTAAGCCGCATTCAGGTCAATATCCAGAAGATAAGTCCACCAAGACAGAGAGGCAGCCTACGGCGGGAAAGCCAACTGAAAATTGAATCGTATCGAATCGTAATATCCGGATTTCTTCAGCGCCCCAAAAGCTAAGTCAAGGTAACCAGCTTATCACAGGCGCTCAGTCAAAAAATCAGTGAGGCAGATATAATATATATTGCATCTGATCAATGTACAGCTACTCTTGTTGTGCCCCGTACCCGAACAGTGTTGTTCTGTCGGGCCTACTCGGTCGCTTGTCCAAAGCTTTGGAATTACTGTCCAGTTCAGTAATTCTTTGATGTCGTTCAGGTCTAGATTCGTCTCTTTCAACTTGTTTACTTACCGTATCCTGGCTTCTAGTTTCGTCGAACCCCAGAAGGTTGTGATAAAATTGTGGACGTCATGGGTAGGGTAGAGGAGGGCAAAACGCCCCCTATAACGGTTTTTACTAATTTAGAATGCGGGTAACAGTTTTATAAGCATGATAATTTTGTATCGTCTACTACTGAATGTCCCAAATAAAGTAAATTTGTGTTTGTTAAGACTGCATAAAGTATAAAACAGAAATTTAAAAAATTACCAAACGCTTCAAAGGGGGCGTTTTACCCCTACAAAGTCCTATCACTTACCTACAACACTTCAATCTTCCCAACCTTCGTCAGTTATTTATAATACAACCGCTTCGCTCAACCCGCTCCTCTTCTGCCCTAACACTTTTCCGCCCTCCCGTCACCTCATCCTTAAAATCTGGTAATCGCTCAATAGCCATAGCTACCCTACCACTCTGGAATAAACTCCCCCCAGAACTGCGACAGTTTTCTGACCCATCATACAAACTCATCGATGCTCCATCACTTGCATTTCTGCTTCGGCCTTTTACTCAAAACTGAAAACATACCTCTCCTGACACCCCTTCTTCCTCTTATCTCTCTCTCCTCTCCAACCCCAAACACCATCCCCATAGCTGCCACTCTGTCTCTCCGTCTGATTTTTGGATCTTGACCCGGAACCGAACCCTTCTGTCTATCGATTTTGTTTTGACTGGGCGCCTGTGAATAAGCTGGTCCCCGCGACGTGGCTTTCGTTGGGCGCTGTAGAAATCTTGGAATTACGATTACGATTCTCCCACTTGTCGGAATTCAACCTGGTTCCTCCCAGGGATTTTGAATATTTATTTCCATTTTACTTGCAGTGATCAACGACTGATGCCTTGGGCATTATGAGACGACACCACCTAAGTCTTAGATTCGATTAGATGGTATGGTCAGGTTCAGTTCAAAGTTCAGATCCAAAGGTCAGGCAGGTAGATTTCGCTTTTTGGCAGAGGTGAAAGGGTTTTAGGTTTTTAAAAATCTGCGGCCTGTTTTTTTGGCTCTGTGTGGACACACTGAATGTGATGTTTAAACAGATCACGCTGCAACAGCGTGTACCGCTGCCCTAAACTTAGAGTTGACTATTCTTCTAACCTATGCATGTACCACACTGTACCTCGACTCTGGAACATTCTTCCTCCTGAATTTCGTAAATCCTCAGTTACTCTACCCCTCCCATCTTGCACCAATTCAAACGAGCAGTTCACTGAAAAATGAACAGGGTCGATTTCATACGGCCTCTATAGAAAAACGTGTACATTTAACCTGTGACATGAACTTCTCGACCTATATTTGTCGCTATTTCACAAGCGGTTGAAGACAATATTATTCGACGATGGTTTCGTGTTGTAATTACGGAGCAACTCCGAGCCCGAAGACGACAAAGGCGGAGGAATTTTACCATAGTCGTCGCGTTAGACTTCTGCCTTCTAATCGTCCATTAATGATACCTTAAGCCAATAGAAACCGAGAACAGGATATTTACGGGTTCTATATGTGACAGCCGGCAAGATCATTTCCGATGGATTGAAGACGGTTGATTTGGGTGTGTGTCTATGTCCGAGAACAGCGAATTGCAGTGATCTAGTTTGGAAGCAATGGCGGAGGAGGCGATGCGGTTTGAAGTCAGGCGCCTAGAGACATCTAAAGAGGTGTATACGTAAATATATCAAGGATATGCACGAAGCAAGTACGGGAAGTATGGCTAAATGAGCGGGGAAGCTAAAGATTGGTTATAATGTAAATTATATGGACAGGGGAGTTAGTAGTGAAGATGTAAGTAGAAGCGTAGTCCAAACTAAGAGATGTAGAAGTTATTTTCTTGAGCTGATCACATGGGTCAATGGATATGAATATGACAGCGGCCAAAGCCTTAAATACCGCGTCAAATGTAAAGTAGGAATCATAATCGTAATCCCGAGATTTCTACAGCGCCCAACTAAAGCCACGTCACGGGGACCAGCTATCCACAGGCGCTTCCACAGGCGCTCAGTCAAAACAAAATCGATAGGCAAAAAGGGTTCGGTTCCAATTCAAGATTCAAAAGTTATAGGCCTACAGAGATACAGCGTGGCAGCTACGGTGGGTGATGTTTGGGATTGGAGCGGAAAGAGAGCTAAGAGGACGAAGGGGAGTCAGGATAGGATCTATGAAAGATGAATGTTTTCAGCTTTGAGTGAAAGGCAAAGCAGGAATTTGAGTGACGAAATAAAGATGATCGACAGCGCCAGCAAAAAAACAGCGCAGCGAACGAAATGAATAATTAGGTTTACGCTGATTGCATATGCACATGTAGGCCTACATCAGTTTATGCATAAACCTCCTTTTCCCTTTAAGTCCATGGATCGACTCACGTATTGTTTCACGTTGGTGTCGCTTCCGTCCGCCCTTCAGAGAAGGTTGAAAACGGCACGATATCTCTGCGGAGGTCCTTAATTCAATTGCAACTACGGCGCGCCATACTGCAGTTGCTCAATTAGTATGTCAATGCGATCATTCTGTCATAGACCAACGAGGCTGCGTTTCATTTAAAAAAGTTTTTAAACATTATGTAGATTTAAGTTTTTGATAACTTTTAGTAAACTTGCTCAAATGACCTCCTCTTTAGCATAAGCCGCACGATAACTATGACGTAAGCGGTCAGTCATTGCTTCGAACGGCTGGTTGTAATCTTGGCGCGACATACGCGGCTAAAACTTTAATACTGCGTTCCATTGGATTATTAGAATGGTGATTGCTGATGGCGACAATGACTTCTCTGCTTAATGACGTTACATTAATATCACTCATGGTGTGTGTGTTATTTCTTTTCATCGGATTTTTTTACTGTTAGAGGAATGGTTTTAGCGTTGTACTGTTTCGTTGTACTGTTTTCTGTTTCGCTGATCCTATCCTTATTCCTCTTCTTCCCCTTAGGCCTATCTATCTTGCAGATCCGATTCCAAACATCACCCACCTTAGCCGTCTGACTGCCTACCTGCCTGACTTGGATCTTGACCTGGAACCGAACCCATTTGCCTATCGATTTTGTTTAGACTGAATAAGCTGGTTCCCGCGACTTAGCTTTCGTTGGGCGCTGTAGAAATCTAGAGATTACGATTACGACGACGATTACTAGTAGGGCCTACCTCTATAGACATGTAGGCCTACTAGCAAAGTCAATAGCTTATCGTGTCCTTAACTTGCTTAATCTTACAGAGCTATTTGTTCACATCTGACAATGGCTTATATAGGCCTATAGATTGCAAGTAAGATAAAATTAGGTTAAGGTCACGTTATGAAAGGTCAGGTAATTAAGGTAAGGTAAAGTAAAGAAGTAAGGTAAGTTAAGACAGTCGTTCACTTATTATTCGACTCTGTAGAAATACACGAGCCACATGTATACTCTAGTCCCCATTTCTAGTGGCGGCGTTAGGCTTTCCGAACTGGGGAGGACAGAGAGGTTACAAGAACCTCCAAGGTTCTTCAAGGAGGGACCATTGTCTTGGTCCTCAAAACTCACAATGACTGAAAATGTCCAATTTGTCACCCTACAACATTGCGACATTGGTAAATTTACCCCGCTATCGAATTTTTGGATCCACCGACGAATTCAAATACAAGAAAATGTCACCTGAACATAGACTATTGCGCTCACATCTGTACATTAACACCTCAGTGTAACGCATTTCATTGGAACGCGTATATTACGATAGGACGCCATCAGGAGTGCAGATCTCCAGAATTTCATTCAACATTAGACCTCATTATAAAAGTGATACTATTATGGTTACCCGAGGAAGTGTTCTAAAGATTAGGAAGGTTCGAGCGTATTTCCAATTTTTTTATGAAATCATATGCATGAATTTCTGAGCCTAAAACAGTTGTTAGATGCAACGACCTACTATTGTTAGAAAGCTTCAATTTATAAATCCTTTGATTTGAATTTTCTGAGGAAACAGAATGCATAGGATTCAATTTACAACTTCGCAAGTCTATAAGTTAGCCTATACATTAATTCGAATACGAAGCCTGCTCTGCAAACAATATCTGTTAACATTAAAGATTACGCCAAAGACTCGAATCTTCCACGACTGAATTTTCTCGTATGAAAGTAATAAATGGCGATGCGCCTCGATCGCTAATCTCGACGTTACGGGATCAAAGGAATGATGCAGTCGACAGTGCTTTGCCGCTCGCTTAAATACCGTTCGTCGTCACTTCGTAGTGGTAACTTGCATCGTATGGGATATCGATGGCTGTAGTAGGACTACGCTTTTAGGGTCTATACATAGTAGCACTTCCAGAACTCAGTTTGCGACGGTTTTATGTTGTAGAAGTCGTGTATTAAAGGATCAAAAATAGACAACCGAAGAATATGCAGGATTTAAACTGATCTGAGTTTCATGGACCTCAAGTGCTGCTGACCGATTGCCTACGCGTGAAATATTAAGATGGGCAGCATTGTCGACAAGCTTAGGAAGTGTTGCGTGAGTGAATTGATGCCTATATAGGCCTATAGTTGCCTCAGTTTTAATCATTTTCATCCGCGCATGTTGTAGTTTACAGGAAACCCGTCGTTTGTGACACTTATAGACCTACATATCTAGGCCTTCCAGGCGATCAGTGATGGGTAAAATACTATTGAAAAGTGTTTAAAATAGTAGTTAATAACTTAACTTTTAAAATACTATTTCAGATACTTTTCACAACATTTAGAAAGCGTCGAACCAGTCGATTTCTTTTCGCAGTCTCAGTATTTCACGCAATTCCCGTAGGCTCATTTGTTCGTGCCGAGTAGGCCCTAGTCCACCAGCCGAATATAGGCCTACACCAGACCGCGAGAACGCCGGTAGCATGTAGGGCCCATAGGCCTACAAAACTCACGTTTGGACCTGCAGTTTTCCGTTGGGTTTGTCAATTTTTGCTTTGCTTTGCCTGGTTACATGATTTCGTTGCCCCTGAAGGTGATTCAAGTGGCCCTTTTCGACCGTTATCGCGCTCTAAGCGGCCCACTTTCAGAATCGGGCTGGGCATCCGCAGTTGCGGGCCCTGGGGGAACCTAGTTTTAACGCTTTTGCTTGTTGGGCAATCCTGAATAAAAGCAGTATGGAGTGGGGCATCTAGCATGGGTCCAATTTTGGGGATGCTTTAGATTCCTTGAGGTCCAATCTATCGCCAGGTAAAATTGATGAGATTCATAACAGTTCATAAAACCGGACCCGTTCCTGACAACTCCGTGACATGGCCCTCAAATCAAATGGGGGCATAGCTGGATTGACCCACTTGATCCACCCTTTAGAAACGGCACAGAGTTGTATGGCAGAGGTGAGGCCAGAAGGGCTGTGGTGGATTTAGCTATATAGGTGCAGTTGTGGTGGTGGGACAAAGTGACTGGGCCTACATACTGTGGTTTTAAATAAATTGTAACAAATTTAAAGTTTAATTGCAACTGTTTGATTTGCTTTGTTTGTGAAATTAAGACATAAGTTGGAAAAGCAGAATATATTTTGCTGAGTAGTAATGTATTTTCTACTGTGATCAGTGGTGATTAACCCTATGCTTGTACTAGAATGATGTTCAAGGGTCTTAGGTCATAACTATGGCCACAGATATTAAGCTAATAGAAATTTGATTGTCGCCCTATTTTCTCCATCATGCACGCCGCCTTCCATAAATTTTCCGTGTCAGTTACCAAAGCAGTACTACGAACAAAGGTGAATGACATTTGCCCGTTGTTCTTGCTACTATGATGCTAGTTGTATCTTAATGATTCACCTAGATAAGGTGTAATATGAAATGCTTGGCCTATGTACTATACGTAGGCCTGGCCTCTGAATATTCTTAGTACCTGGCGGTGCAAGGACTTTGAAGTGTTCTTCTGATAAGGGAATCATTGATAAGCAAAACTTGTTCTTACGAGATGAGATTGTCATAGATTATGCTATCTGTCTTTGTCTAGCCGTTCGTTATGCCTACACAGTCCCTGCTCAGCTTACAAAGTCCTTGCACTGCACACGTCAAAGGTGTGCCTGCCTGCAATAGCCCTGAATATCGAAACAAGACAGCAAACATTGCATGTGCTGACGCAGTGCCTGGTAGAGAAACATGTTAGCTTAAATGTATATCATCTTTACATGAATACGCATCCACATTCATAGCTATAGACCACTACCATCCTTTTGTGGACAGATGAGCCATCCTTAGATTTACTGACAGTTCGCGCCTATAGAATTATGCTTTACTATGTCCAGTTTTAGCGAAACTGAGAAAAACGATTTTTTAGATTTGCTGATGCAAATCTTTTTTGCTTGGCTATTTATGACAATTTAATTGAGATATTCGGACAACACTGTTTTCTGCTAGTATGATTATGTGTTTAATTCGATCATTATGTTAACCGAGTATGCGTAATTTTGACACAATCATGACAGGGGCGACAATTTTGTGGACATAGAGCTATATAACCCCAACCACATCCCTGATATTCCAGTTGAACAATGTAATTGTGAGCATTTGACTCAAAATTATACTGCTCTGTCTCTATCTCTGAGGATGATGATATCAAAACCAAGCCACTTTAAACTTTATTTTCAAGTAGTTCATTGTGGAAAGAAATACAGTTACTTAAATGAAAGCATTTTCTGTGAGTTCTTGTTGCATTACTTGCAATGAAGGGAGGTGCATTTGAAATTTATCACCATAGCTTATTCTAATTTCTTGCACATATCCAATAATATTATACAGAGATAAGTCCATAATGCCGCCTAGTAGCATTATGTGCTTAATTGGTTACAGGTATTTCCTCTGTCACTTCAGCATTGCAACCAGTACATAACACATTCTTTACTTATGGCCTGGTTCTCCAAATCTGTGTAAAATCGATGTAACATTTTTGTGGTAAAGCAGGAACGATACTAGCACACAATGTGTGTGAACAGAATTTCTGTTTTGTGGAATGCATGAATCTGACCACAGAGAGAAGTTAGTCACTGTAGGCTGATGCTTCAGTACCTCTTCCATGACCTTCACAAGACTACGTGCAATATCATGTGATATGATATCATCTGTGCCTTGTTCAAACACTTGAAAGGCTATGTCGTGCTCTGGTGACATGATGTCACCTGTGCCTTGTTCAGCTGCTTGAAAGGCTGTGTCGTGCTCTGGTGACATGATGTCATCTGTGCCTTGTTCAGCTGCTTGGATGGCCATGTCATGCCCCTGGTGAAATAGTGTCATTTGTACCTTGTTCAACTGCTTGAATGGCTGTCGTGCTCTGGTGACATGATGTCATCTGTGCCTTGTTCAATTGCTTGAATGGCTGTGTCATGCTCTGGTGACAGGATATCATCTGTGCCTTGTTCAGCTGCATGAAAGGCTGTGTTGTGCTCTGGTGACATGATGCCATCTGTGCCTTGTTCAGCTGCTTGAAAGGCTGTGTCATGCTCTGGTGACATGATTTCACCTGTACTTTGTTCAGCTGCTTGGATGGCCATGTCATGCCCCTGGTGAAAAAAAAATGTCATCTGTCCCTTGTTCAACTGCTTGAAAGGCTGTGTCGTGCTCTGGTGACATGATGTCACCTGTGCCTTGTTCAGCTGCTTGAAAGGCTGTCGTGTTCTGGTGACATGGTGTCATCTGAACCATGTACAGTTAACAGATAGCATGCATATTTTGTTTTCTTTGACCAGATCAAGGGATAAAATAAGATTGAGTATTTTGGTTGAAGTAAAAATGAGCAATAGAACAACTTAATACAACTTGATTACAAATTTTTAGGTGTTGTGTGACATTGATTTATTCGAAAAGTGAATGACAGCTGGATTAGCAGTCAGTGGCAATAAGCCAAGACGTTTTTCCATCTTCATTACAACCGACAGTGAAATGAACATCGATTCATATTAGGCATTTGTACTTTTCATTGCCATCTTTCCCTCAATTAAATGTAAGTGTAGATGTACACGTTATTCTATAGCTTCTGTATGGCCTCGACCCTACTCGTTTTTAGTGAATTTATCAGCTGATATCCTTCACCACCCATGTCCGTTTGAATGGGTGCTACGTCAGTTACGGTTCCCGTGTATGGGCCGTGATTCTGTTGTTATGGACATCCCGTTCTCATATCTATTTATGCCAGGCAGCCCAGGCTATGGGCATTTAAAAAGGATAAGGCCATATTTAAAGTGCAGTTTCAAACTGATACGGCACTGTGTACGTGAAGTTCATCCTTGGTAAATAGCAATTTTAAGTGACGTCAGCCTGTCACAGCACAGTTTAGGGTGTACGATCACAGGAAGGAAAGTTGATGGTTAAATCTATCTTATACTTTTATACCGGTACTGCCAATCATCTAAATTTCTTTTTTCACGCGTTGCCTACTACTTCGTCGAAACTTGACCATTGCAACAGACATCAACAGTCTTATAATGATACAAGTCCAATTCACGTGATCAGTAGCGCTTTCTGTGATTGGGCTATGGACATAAAGCCGTATAGCTTAATCAGACGTTATTTAATCGAGGTTACATTGACCATGCACGTGATACAAAGTTAAACACGCTATTGGATGTGGACTTGCACCTCTATAGTTGTAAAATACTAGCCAAATTTGTGGACATAGCAATATAATCCTAACAGACAGCCCTGTAGAAAGCCTCCCTAGACAAGGTAGAGCATTCAGGACATAGCCCATGTCACGCTGATGAAGGATACACTATTAGGTTGATTTTTCAAAAAAGTGGACATTGTGCAGTATAGTTCTATAGTTGCGAGTTGTAAAAAATCAGCCTAATTTGAACGTGTCTGTAAGGTTTTTTATTTTTCAAAAATTTGATGGAAATACAGTAAAATGCAGAAGAAAGAGAAATTATTCACTAGCAATTGAATTTTATTCCTTGATGACTCTGCCTTTTTGCTATGCAGCAGCAGATATTTATGATTTGTATGAATAAATATACGTACATGTACATTTACATATAAACAACAAGGATTCTTTTTGAAGACAAGCTATATAACGTTTTGAAATATATTACAATATCAGTTATTCCATTACATGCTAGCAGTCTCTTTCTGTCCAGGTGTCCAGGAAGAAATTCTTAACTGTGTTGGAGATTGTGTTCGAGATCTATAAGTGGTTTTGCTCCTGTTGTTTGGCAGCCGTGTCGACGGAAGACGCGACCTGAAAATCGAACAGTATTTGTGGGCAACAGAATTCCAGAATCGTGTGAAGTGTTTGTGCTGGAAAAGCATCCATCCAACCGAATTGTATCATCTAAGGTTTGTTAATACCATGATGTTTTGCAGAATGTATCTAGTATATCATATCAACTATAAGGTATAAAACACTCCTCTTCTCCAGATCCTATCCTGATTCCTCTTCTTCCCTTTGTCTATCCTGCTGATCCAAAAACAAACATGACCCACCTTAGCGTTCTGACTGCCTGCCTGCCTGACTCTTGGATCTTGACCTGGAACCCTTCTTGCTTATCGATTTTGTTTTGACTGAGCACCTGTGAATAAGCTGTTTCCCATGACTTAGCTTTCATTGATTGTAGCATCGAGTTTACGATTACAATTATGAAAAGTAATTGTCACTGTTGTCTTCCAACCTAGCTTATTTCTAGTGGCTCTAATAGTTTGGATTTTGATGAGACTTTTTTGATTGTGACGGTCACTTTTAACTGTGATTGATGTCTTTCATGGTATGAAGTCTCCAGATATAGATTAGATTAGATTACTGTTTTTTTATCTTTTTAATATTTCATTTTCCCCACCAGATTACTGTTTAAAAGTATTTATGCATTTGTAAATTACCTGGGGATGAGATTTTGCATGTTTGAATATGATATGAGCGGTGTGGCCTGTGCTATGTCTAGTGAGTTGTGCACAACTAGGCTTGAAGAATCAATATAACTAAGAGTTCTATAATGTAAATGTAAACCTACGTGGTTTTCTGTAGTGACCATGTGGCCTTGACCATGCTAATTTGTCAATGAATTTATCAGCTGAGTGCCTTCACCACTGCTGCCTGTTTGAATGGGTGCCACACCATCTAAGGTCCCTCTGCACGGACTGTGCTGTCTCTGAAATATAGCCATGATGGGTACTTGAACGGACCTCCTCATACGTAGAGGCGCCTTGACAGAGGTGGATTTGTTTATTGTGGATCTTGTGGTTTTAGATGGACAAAGCAACATACTTAACAATATTTAACAAATTCATATACTTACTTGTAATTGTTTTAGTGGATTATAGATTTGTTTTGATTGTAAATGTTTTCTTGACGTCTGTCTCTTGCAGTATACTGCATGGAATTTTATTCCAAAGAACCTCTTTGAACAGTTCCATCGAATAGCCAACTTCTATTTTCTCATTGTGGCTATTGTTGAAGTAAGATTATTGCACTTCTTTTCCTATTTATTAACTATTAATTATTTATTAAGCATTTATCTATTAATTTATCATTTATTATAATTTGAGGATATCAGTGTTAATTAACATTGACCCAGCCTAACTGATGTTATGTTTAAATGAGCCTCCTGTAAAGCGTCCTTAACGAGCAACTGTTTTGCCTGCTGAGCTGTGAATTTTAAGCATTTGTTGCTCAAATCTTGAAATTAGAACTGTTCTGAATGTATGTACTTTGTTTAGGTCTTTGTTTCTGAATGTATGTACTTTGTTTAGGTCTTTAGAACTGTTCTGAATGTATGTACTTTGTTTAGGTCTTTAGAACTGTTCTGAATGTATGTACTTTGTTTAGGTCTTTAGAACTGTTCTGAATGTATGTACTTTGTTTAGGTCTTTAGAACTGTCCTGAATGTATGTACTTTGTTTAGGTCTTTAGAACTGTTCTGAATGTATGTACTTTGTTTAGGTCTTTAGAACTGTTCTGAATGTATGTACTTTGTTTAGGTCTTTAGAACTGTCCTGAATGTATGTACTTTGTTTAGGTCTTTAGAACTGTCCTGAATGTATGTACTTTGTTTAGGTCTTTAGAACTGTTCTGAATGTATGTACGTTGTTTAGGTCTTTAGAACTGTTCTGAATGTATGTACTTTGTTTAGGTCTTTAGAACTGTTCTGAATGTATGTACTTTGTTTAGGTCTTTGTTCATACATCTGTTAGTCCGTGGACGAGCATTCTGCCTCTGATCTTTGTAGTCGTCATTACTGCTATAAAGCAGGTCTGTATATCTTGAACAGTACTTTTTTTGCTGTGACTTCTTGTCTTTAAAAGATTTCTGCTTGCTTCCTTGCACCATGTGGATAAATGACAGCTACAGATATTGGACAGGCACGAAAATGGTTTCACAGGTTTTGGAGTAGATTTTGTAACATCTTCCCTGCCAGCACTACCTTCAGTATTGATGGAACCTGTATGGACCCTACTAAGCAACTAAGTAACTACTTACTACCTACCATTCACCTCAGAATCCGAGCTACTGACTTTTTACCATTCTTCTATGAGCAGTTAAATGTAAATGGAAATGTACATGTTTTCTGTAATGACCATAGGGCCTCGACCCTGCTCATTTTTTCAGTACCAAGAGATATCTTGAAGGCCCATATAACTTCTGTGCTTGATTGAATGAATGACTGAATGAAAGAAAGAAAGAAAGAATGAATGAATAAGTGAATGAATGAATGAATGTGCAATCCAACAGAACAGCAGGGTCCCATATTGGAAAGACTACAGATACTGGACAGGCAAGAAAAGTCAGCTTTTTTATCATCTTCCCTGCCTGCCAGCACAACCATATATAGTAATGGAACCTGTATGGGCCCTACATGGGTGCTGTATGGGACTTTGGGCCCTATATGGCAGGTTAAGAATGAAAGTCTGTATATAAAGAATGCTAATATTGCCCTGCGCTTACTAGCAACTAAATAAACTCACCAACCTTTCCCTGATTACTTCGACTTGATCTCTAGAAATCACAAGTCCATCCCTGAGAGTCTTCAAACTGAACCCTTGCTGTTGTATTCTTATACCACATTGGGGTATTGGGGCACATTTTTAAACCTCAGGCTTAAAATTAAAAATATAATTTTACTTAAATTGTTATTAATTCAAAATGTAGTTGCAGTAGTGAGCTGAAAGGATTCAAATACAAAAGCAGTTTTCAAAATTAAAAATTGTGTTGGTAATGTTTCACAAAAGAGAGTTTAACAGAAAGAATGATTTGTGCATTTAAAAGGAGATTAAAGGGAAGAGGAATGTTGAAGGAGAAAACTAGACAAGGAGGAAGAAGAGGTGGAGGAGGAGGAAGAGGTAGCATAAAAACTGAAGTATGAACTGGGGAGTTTGTTGTGTTGGAGGAATTTGTAGAGCAGAGATTTAAATTGTTTGTATTATTTGAGATTACGTCCAGTTGATCTGTTACAATGATTCAGTAGTTGAAATATAGCATCAATAATCTGAGTAGACTACATAGGCTCTGTTTCATAGGTCTTATCATTAACCTAATTTGCAAAAAATTATTTAGGGTTATGAAGACTGGATTCGACACAAGGCAGACCGTGAAGTAAACTATCGTAAGAGCCTTGTTCTGCGAAATGGAAAACTAGAAGACATCAATGCAAAGGATATACAGGTTTGAGCAACCATTTCCCTACCATCTTCCTCGTGCATCTGGGTTTGGAATCCTTGCATATCATGTAAAGCGTATAACCCACAAGGAATGGTTCTGTTGCTTTTGGTTACTAGAGGCATATTTAGGGGTTACTTCAAGGATGTTTGCTCCTCTCTAAACTTGCCACATTCACTTAACTTGTAGCAGACCCTATCATCTCTCTGTTTGCCCTATCTTTAAATCTTGGATCTGCCCATGACTACAGTTCAAGAGTGGTACTTGAGCTCATGGACCCGCAGATTGTGTCTCACACAAATATCTTTTATATAAATAATTTACTTAAATACTTAATAAATCATCAGTCATTAACCTTGCCTTGCCTTATCTTAGATCATAATTGTTTTAAGTTGCACAATACTAGATTTCTGAATTACAGGTATCTTAATTCCTAAATCATTGTTTAATGGTTTCCTTTTTTTGATTATTTAAATTTCGAACTTGGATTTATATGCTTTGCAGTTTGTTGCTTCCCTATTGATAGGTTGGTGACATCATCAAGGTGATGACTAACAGTGACATACCATGTGATATGGTTTTATTGTCTTCAAGTGAAGCAGATGGTCACTGTTACATCACCACGGCTAACCTTGATGGCGAAACTAATTTAAAGGTCTGTTGATCGCTTTTTCATCTCTAATGAAAATAATCTGGACAGCTCTGCCTCTATCAGAGTTCTTTCATTGTCAAGAGCTTTTCTGTTGCATTGCACATTCTTTCTTTCTTTCTTTCTTTCATTCATTCTTTCTTTATTTCTTTCATTCATTCTTTCATTCATTCTTTCATTCAGTCATTCATTCAATCAAGCACAGAAGTTATATATGGCCCTTCAAGATATCTCATGGTACTGAAAAATGAGCAGGGTCGAGGGCATATGGTCATTACAGAAAACATGTACATTTTCATTTATATTTAACTGCTCATAGAAGAATGGTAAAAAGTCAGTAGCTCGGATTCTGAGGTGAATGGTAGTAAGTAGTTACTTAGTTGCTTCAATGTTTTGCTGTTGCATTGATTTTAACATCTTTAGGAGAACTGTTTGAATTACAGATGTTTTACAGTCCAACTGGATCGCGTCACTTGCAAGCCGAAGATCAGTTTGATTCGTTCTTTGGATGTATCGAGTGCCAACAGCCAATCACAGATCTCTATCGATTCATAGGTCGAATCAACATATATGATGTTCATGGCAACCCAGAAACACAGCCTCTCAGTGCAGAAAATGTTCTTCTACGTGGATCACGGCTTAAGAATACACCCTTTGTTTACGGTATTTGAAATTAGATCTAGCATTTTGTCCATGCACCAGTCGTGCTGATAATCACACCATCCACTTAGCCGTAGTTGATTGTATAGGTTGAAATAGCATGTAGTTGATATGGTTTGTGCACACAACATGTTACTCAACTTATCATTTAGCTCTCGGAATTGGCTTGCTAATTACTATGATCTAAAAATTATCACTTTCACAGAAAATGAGCTTGCATTGTCTATTCTGCACTGTTAATCAGTAACGTTTGTTGATTTTATTTTTTTCCTAATCATTATAGTTCTTCGTAAACTGAGCATTTTTGTTTATTGAAGCGGCAACTTGTGCATGTGGTTGACAAGCACAGTGAAATTAAGCAACATTGATGTTGATTAAAAATTGGATGGGTGAGCATTCATGGAATGCTTGGCCAACTGGGGCTAAACTCAGAGCTATTGCCTTTCACGGATGGTAAATGAACACCAGTGCTTCTTTGGAACATAGACGAGTTGCCTTGTCAGATTCGTCATCATAATCTTGAGATTTCTACAGCGCCCAAAGAAAGCAAAGTTGTGTGAACCAGTTTACTCACAGGCACTCAGTCAAGACAAAATCGACTGGCACATAAGGTCAGGTTTGGTTCCAGGTCAAGATCAAAGGATCTGGCAGGTAGACAGTTTGTCTGATGGTGCCTAGAATTGGAGTGGCTAAAGGGGTAAGGGGAAGAGGGTGAAGAGGAGGAATCTTGATAGGATTCGTGGAAGAGGAGTTTTTGGAGATTGTTCACTCTAGTAATGTGCTGCTGAACATGGTACAACTGATATGTGTACCTTTGCCTTTTAAGCAGTTCAGCCATTTTAATGCAAATTTGTTGTGTTTTGTCAACATTCAGAGAGTATGTTGCTAGAGACCGACATAGTCCGTATCTGAAGGGTATCAGAAATTTTATGATAAAGTTCTAGTAAGAAATGTGGTCCTGGGAATAATGATTTTTCCACTGAAGTGCCAAGAACATAAGACTGATCCAGCAACTTACACATGAACTTTTGCTGGGTGACACAGTGAAGAATTTGTACATCATGACGTGGAATAGTTGGGAAGCATTTTATTGTTCTGTTGTAATCGTACTAGTAATTTAAGATCAAACTTTTATCAAATGTCAATCCATTTGAAATTCTAATTCTTTATGAACATGCTCTTTATGAAGCCCTGAATGAAGTTGAACTAATTGTTTTTTTAGGTTGTGCGATCTATACGGGGCAAGACACTAAGATTTCACTGAATTCCAGATACCAAAGTCATAAATACTCCAGAGTTGAGAAGTTAGTCTAGAGAATATACGGATTAGTGAAAGAGCTCATTCAGTCTAAGCTTATGATGAAGCTTATTACTTGTAATTATGTTGTGTTTTGTTAGCACTTCTGCTCCAAGAAGTGCAATACTAAATTAAATTTTTTACATTCCCTCACCCTTTTGCTCATGCAAATGTATTGCTACATCTGATATAGTTTTGTCTAATTATAATTGCAAGATTGATGTATTCTTCTGTTAGGAAGATGAATGTCTTCTTGATCATCTACTTGACGATTCTTGTTACGTTTTCTGTCGTTTGGGAGATCATCACAATATGCTACTACTCTACATCAGAGACGAGTCCGGACAGCATGTGGTATGTTGGAGGATTGCCGGACTTCTGGAATCTCGGCTCCTGGGATCAGGTGAAAAATTTACTCAGGACTCAAGACAAGCAAACAGAGCATTGAACAACATGTTTCTTGCAGATTTCATTTCATTATGCATCATTGATCAGCAAGTCTTCCTGATTCTGATTTGTTTGGTGCTGAGAAATATTGGTTACTTAATACGACCTTCTTATGTACCTGCAGATCTTAATCTTAAGATCTGCTTATTTGTCTTACTATTTACTACTGACCTGTTTATATACCACACTTAACACCTGCTTGTTTAGTAATCCTAACCTCCTTAGGTTGCCGTTTTATCTCGTCAGACTGATACCTGGAATTGACCAGCTCTATTAACACATGGCAGGTGTTATTGTCCCACTGATAGACAAAGTAATGTAGTTATAAAAAATGTAAGATCATTTTATATTAGATTCGAATAGGCTGAGATGAAAAATAAAGTGGCTGATTATCAGATCAGTTTGGGAAAATCTATTCAAAGCATATTAACCGTGAGACTGGGCTGATGCTTGTCGTTTGGTTTGTACTGTGTTTGAGAGCATTTCCTTTGAACTGTTTTTTGTGTTTGTCTGAGAGCATTTCCTTTGAACTGTTTTTTGTGTTTGTTTGAGAGCATTTCCTTTGAACTGTTTTTTGTGTTTGTCTGAGAGCATTTCCTTTGAACTGTTTTTTGTGTTTGTCTGAGAGCATTTCCTTTGAACAGTTTTTTTGTGTTTGTCTGAGAGCATTTCCTTTGAACTTTTTTGTGTTTGTCTGAGAGCATTTCCTTTGAACTGTTTTTTGTGTTTATCTGAGAGCGTTTTCTTTGAACTGTTTTTTGTGTCTGTCTGAGAGCATTTCCTTTGAACTTTTTTTTGTGTTTGTTTGAGAGCATTTCCTTTGAACTGTCTTTTCTGTAGTTTGTGATCATTCTGGAGCAATTCCTCTCTTATATGATCCTCTGCAATTACATCATTCCAATTTCTATGTATGTCACCGTCGGTAAGTAACGTCAAAGCCTGAAAACTTACTCAGCTGTTTTTGATGTTTATTGTTTAATGTATAACTTTGGAGCAGCCATCTTGTTCAGATGGCATAACTTGTAGTATCGTGATTTTTACATTATTTGAATGGGCAGTTTGAAAGTTTCAGAAAAGATTTAAACAATAGAATTTGGTGTTTAAAATTTCTTGACTATTTCTGAGTGTGAATAAGGAGATATAAAGACTATAGAGGACAGATGTTTCATTTTTGATGCAGTTCCAAATCGCAAGGTTTCTAGGTGAAGTTTGCCAAAAAAACCATCTGCAGCAAATGTTAAGTAATTTGGGTCATTAGTTTATTTTCTTGCAAGAGATAATCTAGGAACTGTGTACTCGAGTGGGAAGTTAATTTTATCAGATTAGTTAGTTACCTCTCTTTGACTATTATTAAAATTTTCAGTTGCTTGCTTATAACTTGTCTGCTTTTGTTTATTTCTGATGAATTTAGAGTTGCAGAAGTTTTTTGGTTCAATGTTTTTCGAATGGGATGTTGAAATGTATGACGAGCTGACAAATGAACGAGCTAAAGCAATTACATCAGACCTTAACGAAGAGCTGGGACAGGTTCCGTTATACATTTATTTAAGTGTAATCTTATGACAGTTTGCCCAGTTATCAAAAGACTTGAGCCCAGCTGGTTTATGCAACTTCTGCATTTAAACTTTTCGACTGTTGTTACAGTCTGATGTCTGTAGTAGTCTTTTTAACTGGAGGTGAAAGTAAGACTTCTTGCTGGTATCATCTTTTGACTTATTTCCTGAGTGGATACCTACACAAATACAATATAGTGTGATATAGCAGTTGACATACTCTCCTAGGAATGGCTTAATTGCTAAGTGTGGTTCTACTTACTTATTTACTTGGTTGCTTACAAGCTCGCTCGCTCACTCACTCACTCACAATATGATGTAGAATACAGAAATGCATTTCTTTTGTGCCTATTTAGACCAGAACACATTACATTGTAAGTCAGTAACAACTCTACGTAACAACTTATTGAGATTGTTGAGTTGTTACAGAGAGCACATCTGATGCTCGCTATATGTAAGACTTCACAGTGGTATGTTCTCACTTCCATGAGAAAACAGTGATTTTATATGATATACTGAGTAGGATCTTGGACGGTCTGACAATAATCCACTGAACCTGACATTCGGAACTACTACTGGCCATAACATTTTCAAGAACTAATAACTCATTCACGAGATATGAAGTAAAATCTGTGTCCTTTGTTAACTTCGTGCATTTAAATGACTTTTCATGTGTGAACCTGTTTAGGTTGAATATTTGTTTACTGACAAGACTGGTACCCTGACTGAGAACGAAATGCAATTTCGACAGTGTTCTGTGAACAGCACTATCTTCGAAGATGTCAACGATCGTCTTTGTATCAAACCAACAATTCCAGGGGTTATTCCGGCACCAATTCCGACCTTGACAGTCAGTTTTACTAATGTATTTGGCTTTGCACAGCTTACCATTTACAGGATTTATGCTGTATATTTTGTCTGCTATATTTATCTTGGAACAAGTGATTTAAGAGTTTAATGTCTGGGTAATTGTTAACACTGCTGTTCTCCATCTATATAATATTTATAAGTGTGTGTAACTTTTATGATCACAAATGTGAAACTTAATATCCACTGTGCAAACACAGGTTCAGTGTCTCAAAGATCTGTGAATTCCAGGGGTCCTTAAGCAATATTCTAATTGAATCTAGTTGTTTTCATTCTACATTAAATTTTTATAATCTGCTGCACCATAAACTAAACTACAGTTAAGGTAATTTCAAAAGCAATGGGGCAAAATTGTTTTAAGGTCAGGTATGGATTTAAACAGAAAAAATTGAACTTCTAATCAAACTAGAAATGGCTCAACAGCAAGTAGTTGTCATGAATTTTAAAGTATCCACTGCAAAGCTTTAGGTCCTAATTCTGAGGATGAGGCCCTAAAGTTATTGTCTTTCATTGCTAGACAATGTGCTTGATTTTTCCAAGTGAAACGGATTCACCGACGGTTAACTGTTTCAGAAAGAACTTGAGTGGTTGTTCACGGTGTTGGCGCTGTGCCACACAGTACACATTGATCGACATCATTCACCAACGCAGAATGAAAACATCCGGAGCGACAGTGGACAGGACTACGATTATCAGTCATCGTCTCCTGATGAAAAAGCTCTTGTGGAAGCTTCTGCCAAGTGAGGCCATACTTATTGCTAGATCTTATTTGCTTCCTCCTGTGCCTCATTGGATAAATATTTTCCTAGTCGTTTACACTCTAGACTGAGTATTATGCAGTCTTGCCACTACAGTGTTGTTATTAATATGATCCATGCATTTTTGGCTTTGTATTATGGTAATAAATTTATTTAACAAAGGTTTTTACAAGGCAATGTCATGTGCCTATCTTCCCAGCTTGAACCACCGGGCACTGTTCTGGCACTAAAAACAGACCAAACAACCAGAGGGCTTTTGCAGACTTGATTTTATATAGTGCCGGAGATTGAGCTGGTCTCTTTGTGTGGTGTTGAGAAATTTCAGAGATTTGTAAAATCTGTAACCTGTACATTTTCAATACTTCTGAATGGTATATCTAAGAACTAAAGTTTTCTTAAACATTAGTATTCAATGATTCATTAAAATAATTTTTATGTATGTATTTATGTTTGTGTGTTTCAGTCTATTAATTAGTAACTTATAAGAACCTCACAGTATATGGATTTTTATGTGTGTATTTATGTCTGTGTGTTTCAGTCTGTTAAGTAGTACCTTATAAGGACTTCCAGTATATGAGTTGATGCTATGTCTTCTTATGTCTTTGCTTAATTTGCACAGGTTTGGCATAGTTTATCATGGAGACAGAGATGATCAGATGGAGCTGACCATTTTTGGTCAGGTGAAGCGTTTCAAACTTCATCACGTTCTAGAGTTTGACTCTGGTCGAAAGAGGATGAGTGTCATCGTGGAGGATGAACAAGGTCTGTTGAATTACTTGTACCTGTGGTTATTCATAGAGTTCTGTGTCTTAATCATAACCTCAAAAATTCTAAAGCGCTATCTTAAAGCTAAGCGCAGGTCACCAGCTTATTTACCATCTAATGACGAAGCAGCAATCAATGGCGCTGAGCAGTTGTGATTGAAGTACTAGCTGAAGGTCCCTACACACTAACTGTCTAAGGGAAGGCTCGAACCTGTACTCTCCGTGTTACAAGCCGAGTGCTCTAACCAGTCGCTTACCATGTCTCACTACCAGTATATTTTCCACAAGTTGTTGGCTGACGCACCCTCTGCTCCCCGGTTGCAACTTCTGTTATGTTTCTCATAAATAAGTGCATCAATACATGAGATTGTAATCAACTTTTTTTGTAGGTCAAATATTCCTGTTGTGTAAGGGTGCCGAGACAGCCATCTTTGAACGAGTGACAGAAGGCGACATAGAAGTTATTGAAAGACATGTTAATGATTTTGCTGTGGTATGAGTAGATTTTTTATAACATAGTGTTAAATGAATAAGAACAGAAAATTATTATCTATGCACTGAAAAAATTATATTTGTAATGTGCATTACTTTATGTTTAATTCTGGGCTACATTTTTAATATCCATCATACTCGTTCATCCTTCACTTACCTTGTATCGATATGTGATGCCACCAATGAAATGGTACCATGAGTTATTCAAACCACCATGATCACCAAAAAATCTGAAAATAATGACGTATAATGTTGAATAATAGGCGAATTATGGCATTTTATGTAGAATTTAGAACATGCTGTACCTGGAAGATGCGATTTTCGGTAAAACTTATTTAAAGTCAAGAAAGCCCATAGCAAACCCATTGGATGGAAGTTATACAGCTTGCAATGCTATACTTGCAATGTTCCATTTTCATGAATAGTTGTGCTAGATTGATAGAGGCATCCTCTAGTGAATGCCATTGTGAACCCAATTTTGATATTTTGATGGGTGACCATGTTCAGAGGCCTGTATCGCAGTAAACGAATCCCGTGTTGTGGTCCCTTTTCTTATGCGGCATCACATATGTGCAACTGCATGTACACATATGCTTCTGGATATTTATATTACATCTTTCAATAGCTTTTCAAAACACCTTTCAAGGACCTCGTAAAAGCAAAGACACCCAGTTTCAAAGTTAGTTAATGTCATTAGGATTTGGTGTCATGAAGTTGTAATTAGCTGGATTTTTGGAATTGAATGTACTACATACACTGTAAAGGGTGAAAGTGAATGCTTATCCTGGGTTTAATTGGCAGTTGAAGGGAATCATAGTGGCTTTTACAGGGACCTGTGATGTGATGTGATGATGAAATGATGTGATGCCTATTCAAGCGGGCATTGGTGGTGAAATATCTCACCCAAGAAATTCACTGAAAACGGAGTACATAACGCGTATGCTATTTCGTGATTATGCACCTGTGTAATATAAAATAATCATATTGCTAATCAGGAACAGAGGTGCAGTCTAGTTTAAGGTTTTATGGGAATCCTGTTGCACTACATTTGCAATCTTCATATCTGATTTAAAGCCATTCTTAGTATCTGCTAGTGGGTTTTGTGCTGAGTTGCTGTGTACCGCATATTTTGTATTTAGTTGTGGTTGCTTAGGTATTTCGATGCAAGGCTATTCCTGATAGTTGCTTGTTGGTTCACTTGCTTTTAGGTTTGTTCATGTTCTCTGCATTGTAGCTTGGTCTTCGTACTTTGGTGATTGCCGATCGACAGTTGACAAGAGATGAATTCTCCAGCTATGACAGAATCCTTAGAAGGGCAAAGCAGGAACTTGGCAACCGAGAAGAAAAAGTAAACATTTATTTCTGTAATGATCAGTTGTTTTATGTTGCAGAGATATGTAAACTCTGATTTAGAGTGGTAAAGAAGTTTTCAATGGCTCAAAAGGGAACAGATCAACTTCCAAATATTTTGAACAAAATCATGTGGGTTTTTAAAAATTTATGTTTTTGTCTGTCAAGCCTAGAAGAAACTATGTCTTTGCAGTAACCTCTAGAATGATTTGGGATTTTGTTCAAGGACCATGGCAGATGTATCCAGAGGGAGAAGGTTGACTGACACTTCCAGTTGGTACTGTGTTGTAGCTATTGGAGGCATTTGATATTGTGGAAACTCATCTGAGATTGGTCGGTGCCACTGGCATTGAGGATAAGCTTCAAGATGGTGTGCCTGCCACAATCACTGCTCTCAGAGATGCTGGAATTCAGGTTTAGTATTTGCCATTCTAAGTTATTCTCAGCCAAAGTATTGACAGCAACTCTGTTTAAATGGAATTTTGTCTTATGTGAGATTGAGAACGATGTGTAAGCTGTAAATAATTTGAAATCTTATGCAGACAATTTGACCTGTGGAAGGAAACATCTTGAATAGGTAGAATTTACCACTTCTGTGCAAAGTATTTGGGTTATTCTTGCAATCCATGACTTTGTTTGGAAGAAACCGATCAAGTTCCCTAAACAGAAATTTTTAGGATGGTGGTTTGGTGCTGTGGATACAATCCTGGGGGCCACTGCAAGTATATTTTGTTATTGATTGTTCAATAATAATGATAATAGTGTTGTTCAGTAACAACACTGATAGTATTGTTGACATAACTGTACTATTGAAATGTTGTTATTAAGCACTGTATATAAATGTATTTTAATGTTATATTTATTATTCATAAGTAATTTTTTTAATAGATCTGGGTATTGACTGGTGATAAAGAGGAAACAGCCGTCAACATAAGCTATTCAACTGGTCACTTCCAGCACGACATGACACCTCTCAGCCTGACAAAACAGGCGTCAAGTGACGAATGTCGAATGACACTAGAGAACTTCTATAAGTTGTTAGTATGTTGTTTGTTTGGTGTTAGTGTGTTATTACTATGTTGTTAGTGCAGCCGTTGAAGAGGTTTTTTATTACTAGCAGTTGTCATTTGTCAAAGACTGAAGACCGTTTCAAATTATATGTATTGCTGCTCTGAGGATTGTAAGATGTCTAGATGTAAACCACTGTGTGATCACTAAGGTAGAAAATTCAAAGCCAGTGATCATCAGACTATCACTCAGGTTGTTCTAGGTTTGGCTTCTTGAAGTTTGCCTCTCTGTGTTCTATGCATAAAATTGACTGAACCTGATCTGAACGAGGCACTGGAACTGTCGGAATGCTCTTGTGTTTGTGGATTTCATTTGATTAAGCGTTCATGAATAAGATATCCAGGTTTTTGACTGTTCACAAGCTCTCATTAAAGCTAACGAAAAGTGGAGATTGTTTTAATTAGTAGTGTAAGCATTTGCCTGGGTTTATGCGACCGTTCTCAGTTACGGTACATGTACCATAGATCAGCGCTCCAGTTGATTAAGTCGTCTAAGTTTGTGGTTTTCTCTTCTGTGTAGGATTGAGGATTATAAATCCTGTCAAAAGCATGCGTTAGTGGTTGATGGCAAAAGTCTATCGTTTGCACTGGAGAGTCATTCTGAACTGCTGCGAGGCGTGTGTGAGGGATGCGTAACTGTTCTGTGCTGTCGAATGTCACCCATTCAGAAGGCTCTGGTGAGGAATGAATCTCTGATCTCTAGAACTCTTTGTTGTACTTGTGGTTATAGTCTCACATCTACAACATCATTACACACTTACCACAACCTTGACTAGACAACCTGCATCATATTTATGGGGTGCATTTGATAATCTAGTGGTAGCATGCTGGACTATCCCAAAAATTGGGGGTTCAAATCCCTGCCAGGGTAGAAAGGTGATTCAAGATTTCTCTTCCATTTGCACTCCTTAGCAAACTCAGGTATAAAATGCTGTGAATTCCCTACCTCTGAAGAGTACTGATAGAGATGTGTGTTAAGCTAATGAGCATTAGTAGTACTTTCTTAGTGATATGCTTCTATTACCTCATAATGTGGCAGAAATAACATTACTACCTTGATCATACTATGGCTGTGAATTCACTATCAGCATCATACTGTGACGATGTTATTAATGTTGAGAGGAAGATGCTTGTGCAAGAGAGCTACTGTTTTACAGGTGGTTAAGTTAATGAAGAGCAGTCCACGCAACCCTACAACTGCAGCAATTGGGGATGGTGCAAATGACGTCAGCATGATACAAGAAGCCCACGTTGGTCTTGGTAGATTTCAATTGTATTCTTTTGTCTTTTCTAAATAAGCTATTCTAATAACCCAATTATCCTATTGTATTACACTGCTATTAGGTGCTTCATTATAGCATGAATTCTGATATAATGTGGTTGAGGTGTGGATCCCAAAATTCACAGTTTGTAGGAAACAGTTGTAATGTATGCTGATCATAGCATGTTATTTAATATGGCTGTTAATGAGGGATTAGTGTGTAATAAGTTTCAGTTTGACCTGCTTTTGGGTTCAAAGAAAAGGCCAACTGAGGAAGTTTGCACTATCAAGATTTGTATCCTCAGTGTATAAGTACCTCTGTAGCACCACTGTAATAATGCCTAAGGCATCAATCGATGGCCGCTTGAAGCGAAATCATAATCAAATACCATAATCCATTGGAGAAGCCATGTTGAACTTCGATGTATCAGAGAGACCAGAAGTCAGGCTACAGAGAGTTAGCAAGTTTAGACAAATGAGTCTTAAGTTTAGACCTGAAGGACATCAAGGAATTGACGGGATGAACTGAACTGAGCAGCAAATACCAAAGCTTTGCTTTCTTCTGCATATTTTACAGAAATCACTGCTGTTGCTAATTATCTTAGCATTAAATCATCACTTCATCATAGAACAATATCATAACATTTCAATTTAACGGTTCTATGAAACGTTTTCTGATTTGTAAAATTGATAGGAATTGTTGGTAAGGAAGGTCGTCAAGCAGTGAGGGCAAGTGACTATGCCTTTGGAAGATTTCGATTTGTACAGCGAGCTCTGCTGGTGCATGGACATTACTTCTATCGCAGAATTGCCATCCTAGTCCAGTATTTCTTCTACAAGGTAATACATTCAGTCATATTACTGTAATTTATTTTCACATTTTTTCAAAACACTCGGGTTACATGTTTGTGTATTGTAACCAAGCATTTGTGTATCACCTTTTATGGTCTGTAAATATATGCAGAATAATTTTGTAGTCTAGAAGGATACCTTTGTTTCAGTTTAGTTAAATTATGCTTTGAAAATTGGTGAATGGCTGTACTACAGTTTTGCAGTCGCTTTAAATTAAGATCAATAAAAATCTGTCCACCTTATCTCAGTTTTGTCATTCCATTACATTATAGTATCATTATTATTATATTAATATGTAGTTTCTGTAGCACTGGTGTCTGATGCACTAGGCCTCAACCGATAGCGCACCAAAGCCATGCCACAATCAGGTCAATGTCCAGGTCAATCCGTAAAGATGATTAGCAGGTAAACTGGTCATGTAAACTTCTGAGTCATAGTATGAAATTCTTTCACAGTATTTTTCATACTGTTACATTCAGTGTATCTTCTATATTTCAGAATGTGGCAATGATTACAGCTCAGCTCTACTTAACTTTCTTCTCAGCTTTTTCTGCTCAGGTAAAGCTCCTCTTTCATTTGCTCATTTGACAGTCTAAACTCCTCTCTCGTTTGCTCATTTGACAGTCTAAATAAACTATAATTTTACTTAATTACTTTGGTCTGGTACTTTCAGTAACACTGATGAAATTTCAAGTGCACATAATATTGTATTGTGATTGTTCCGTCTTCCTGTACCATCTAAAATGGAAGAACTGAAGAATTTGTCATTTTCTGATTGTTGTATATTTGCTTTCTTTTTTTTGTAGACCCTATACAGTGGCTACTACTTGATGTTCTTCAATATTACGTTCACAGCTTTGCCAGTCCTGCTGTATGGTCTCTTTGAAATGCATGTTCCAGCCAACACTCTCATGAATCGCCCTGAATTATACAAGTACGGCCGCTTAAAGGACTCGATGATGATGACGACGACGATGATGACAACGACGATGATAATGATGATGACGATGATGATGGTGATGGTGATGACGATGACAATAGCGACGATGAAGATTATGATGCAATAATGATAATAAAAGTGAAAATCTGTTAATTTATTTATTTAATTTTTTGTTTCAGAACAGTTAAGAGAAACAGGCTTTTGTCTAACAGGAACTTCTTAAAGTGGAATTTGTTGGGTGAGAAATTTCTAAATAAATTAGTTTCTGCTTAAACTGAAAAAGGAATGGAATTGCTTTTTAAAACCAAGAATAACATATGAAGCTTGATACTCTTGTTTTGAGTGTCAAAGAAACAATTTTAAATCAGACATTCTCTTCATTCAGAGCTTTCCACCTTTATCATAATCGTAATCAAGATTTCTACAGCACCCAATGAAAGCTAAGTCACGAGAACCAGCTTATTCACAGGTGCTTAGTCAAAATAAAATCGATAGGCAAGCTGGGCTCGGTTCCAGGTCAAGATTCAAGAGTCAGGCAGGCAGGCAGTCAGATGGCTATGGTGATGGGTTTGGAATTGGATCTGCAGGATAGATAAGGGGAAGGAGAGGAATCAGAATAGGATCTGCAGAAGAGGAGTGTTTTCAGTTTTGAGTAGAGAACCTTTACTTAACTTCTTTGTTGGATTTGACTTTAAAGCTCATTTGAATTAATGATTTCATGTTCAGGTTGAAGACTGATATCTATATGGCTGTTGATGTGACTTGCTTCCTAGGTCTTTGGCATTCGTTGGTCTTTTTCTTTGGAACATATTTTGCTGTGGCCCCAGGAAACTCACCTTTTGAAAGTGGTTGGGTAAGTGTCTCAGTTGATGTTCGTTCTAAGCTAGGCACATGTGTGCACTCATGCATGACTTTTGTAGATTGCATGCAAGACAATTTTCTGCCAGATCACATTTTGTGAGCCTTCAGATTACTTCAAATTATTAAAAGTTTATTAAAAAGTTTGTGAAAAGATTATTAAAAGTTAAAGTTAGCTCACTGTTACAGCTGCTGGCATGTTTAGCCTACTGTGTGCGAGTATATCTACGGGTGTGTGTATATGTATCTCAGATGAAACATATTGAAATCATAGATCTAAGGGTTGAATGCAAAATAGCCTCTGGTGTTCTTTCTTCTTACAGGGTTTTGGTTTATTGGACATGGGCACGGTTGTCATGACAGTTTGTGTCATTAGCGTCAACATTAAAGTAAGAAGCCTGTCAGTTTTGTCAGATCAGTCAACAGTACAGGTCATACGGTTAATTTTTCAGTGCTTAAATCCAACATGTATGAAACATCGGCCATTTTGATTCATTATATGTACGCTACTCCATCTGGAACATTATAACACTTGTGCATTTTCCTTTTGCAATGCAGCAAGGAAAAAATGACACTCTTAAGAAAACATGGGCTTGCACAAAGTGTATTTAATGTCATACACTCCTATATGCATGTTTGATGAATCTGTTGTGATTACATGCCAAAAAGTAAATCTCTTCTTCATGAATCTTTTCAGCTGATGCTGGAGACTTACCACTTCAACGGGATTGTAGTTGGTGGATTCATCGTTTCTGTTGGAGGCTACTTTCTCACTACAATAATTGAGTGCATTATACTCTGGTTAGTCATTTAATTAATGAATCTAATGCTAATTAATTAACCTTACAACAATTGAGTGCATAATGGCAATAATCAAAAGACAACTGGGGAATATTTGGATCTTCTCATTTAAGAGCTTGTCTTAAAGATCCTTGTAGCTATTGGTGTTCTTCTTGAACTCAGTCGCTGCCAGCCAATGAAATAGTCTTTGAATACCTTAAATTCTTGAGATGCTAGTCTTAATGGTAGTGGTTTAAGATCAACGTTTTATCTTTTGTGATTTCAAACATTAAGTTTATGACACATGCTTAGTGTATATTTTATATATTATTTCCAGTTACAATTCCTTCAATCTATCCATGACAAACGAATGAGTGAATGAATGAATGATTGAATGAATGAATGATTAAATGAATAAATGAAATAAGTTTTTCTCATTCTTTTGCAGGGTGGTTATTCCTGTGACCCCTTATATGTCTTTTCAGTGATGTGTCTTTTAGCACCTGTAAATAGGGATTTCAGCACCTGTCTATAAGACTTGGCATTTTGATGTAACATAATTGAGAATTTTTTGGTTATGAATATCTGGATTGCTGTAGAATGCATCAAATGTTGTAAAGAGATGAGCAAGCAACCTGCAACTTGTTTGGTTTTAGGCCATTCTTACCTGAGACTTTAAAGAATTATGGCTCACTGCAGACGATGCTGAGCAGTGGCTATATCTGGCTTCTGCTAATGTTGCTCACCGTCACGGCTCTCCTGCCAGATATCTTTAATCGAGCCATTCAGGACAACTTCACTCCGCTGCATCAAGTGGTTCAAGAAGAGGTTGACACTAATTTCTTATTCTGTGTATAGTAATACTATTGCAGTAATGTAACCAGAAAGTTATATAGCACCATTCAATAGCCTCAGGTTGCTTTGAACAACGGAAGGGCTCTAACCAGATGTACTCAGCCAGCTGAGCTGTCCTTGGTTAACTTTTAGTTTAAAGTAAGTACTGCTTTAATAATTTCAGGATTGATATCCGTGATGTCAGTGATAATTTTCAGATGTGTAGGATATGTTCACAAAAACCACTGGAGAAATCATTGTTTATATAATTTTCGGTGCTTTCTATTTTAATTCGGTTTGTGGTTCTCTTCCTGTTCTACCTCTTCGTCTCTTTTGTCTCTTTCCCTTTCTCTTTCTTTCTCTCGGTGGTATGGTGGTAAACATGCATCCATGATGTGATGCCATGCCTTCCAGTCCTGGGCCTTTATTTGTGGTAAATTTAACTCCACATTCCTTCAGAGCCCTATAAAGCTTGGCTGCCAACTGCAAAATCTGATGCAAAATGGATTTAGTTGAAAGGTTCGAGTTCTTCAACTAACATGGGTCACATGTGATGTAGTATTTGTAGTAATTCAATTTATTCAACAAAGATGCGGTTGAGGTTGTATATGTATAGGTCTCCATTAATTGGTATCTGAACATATCTATATCTAGCATCTCAAAGAGATTGAAAAATTTGCTATATAACTATGTCGAGTATGCACAAACATACATACATCTGAGTAGTTCTGCAAGCACCTTTTAGGGACATATCTAAAACACTGTAAATATGGCTGTCTGATAGGTCTAAGTAGGTGCAAAATAAAATGGTAGAGGTGTCTTACATGCCAAACTCTAATAGTGTAATTGGTGTAATGCTGGAAAATTTTTTACTGTTCCTCTGGGTCTCGTAAAGTGCTTACGAGATGCTTTTTGAAACAGTTTGTGTAATAATAAATTTACACGTAATAAGTTTTGCTGAGTGAGTGCTGTTTGTTTCACCAGTTTTATTCTTTGACATTTATTTCAGGCTGGCCTGAAAGATAATAGCTTGCAGTTGATATCATATAATAAAGTCTCAGATTCTGTAAATCCACCTCAAACTTTGCCCTCTATGCCTCATCACTGCACAGAAGAACCCTTAAATTTTCACCTCCGTCTGTCTTCCCAAACTCAACAGGTAACTGAAATGTTAGAAGAAACAAACTTCTTGGTCCATGAATTCTGTTGCTTATCCATGTATGTGAATTCTTACTCTAAATGATTTCCTGCTTCTATTTTAAATCCAATCCAGAACAGTTGGCTCTTGCAAGCACTGATTATTTTATCATGTGCTCTACCACCTGGTTTAGATTGTCTCCTAAAACATTCTGAAGTGCATCATCATCATCATCCAAGTCGTCGTCGTCGTCATCATCATCAACATCATCACCATCAACGTTATCATCATCATCATTGTCATCATCATCTTCAGTGCCGTCATCATCATCATCATTGTCGATGTTATTGTTATTATCATCATTGGTCTCCAATACCAAGATCTTGGTGATGAGCTGTTGAAACAAATGATCTGGATTCGTTTCTCTTCTGCATCAAATCAAATGCATTGTATATGTTTTGTTACTTAATTATTGATCTTCTTTCGATCTTCATTTAGTTGGTTAATATACTGCAATCATTACATTTGCTTGGCCCTCAACTAACCTCTGAATTTCTTCAGATTTTACTAACTACCCTTTAATACCCATGGCCTTCACATTGGATTTTGGAAGCATAACAGAAATTGAAAAAATCTTAAAGTGCCTATATATCTTGGTCATTTGTCTTTAGATTATTGGTATCCATCTTAAGTTAAGCTTCTGTGATTGTTTCCTGTTCTTCATAGCGTTTTGCTTTTAAAACAATGGAAGCATGCACAACTCAGCTTATTGCTGCCTAGCTTAACTAACACTACGTGTTTTAACAGAAACTAGTTTCACTACCAGTAAGCATTAAGCACAGTGGTGGCTCCCCGATTGCTTGTGTGGAGGGGCAAGAGCATTTCCAGAGGGGCGCCACATTTGGCAGTCCACCATGCACGGGTCTGGGCTGAGGGGTGCCGGCATATAACCATGAGGGGTGGGAGGGTGAACCGCCCCTGCGCCTAGAGATAAATCTGCCACTGATTAAGCAGTTTCTTACAACCCCAAATGGCAGTTTCACAAAGTACTTACGTACTACCTTCTCAGAAGCCTGATAATCCTTTCTGTCTTCAGGAATTTTGCAGGGGAAGCAATTTCCCTATTCCGATTTTAAGGCAGTTCATTGTTGTTCCTCCTTTTGACACAAAGCTCTATGCCTTTGGAAGTTAATTCATCTGTGCCTTAATTCATCGGTGCCATTGGAAGTTAATTCATCTATTAATATATTAAAACATCTACAGTTAATACATCTACCAGTGATTCAAAGAAATAATTAGATTCTCCTTTGAACACCTAGTCACTTCATGGACCTAACCATAATGTTCAGTTAAAGCACCACTCCTTTAATTACTCTTACTGCTTCACTGGCTCATTAATTATCATTCCATTGAGAACTGCAATTTTCTATTTTCACTTTGGGTAATCGAAGCATTTGCAACTGTTTGCCCAAACTATTTACTGAGATGAGTTATTGGTTTAATTCTGATACCAGTTCAAGACTTGCCTCCTCTATTACTCAGCACATTTTCCACAGGTTACTGTGTCTTAAGTGGACAAGTTACGTAACTGTTGACTGCCTTAGACTGCAGATAGCATTTGCATACAAGTAACCAGAATATATGATTTAGATTAAAATTTTGGCATCTTCTTTACGAAAACATCCTTACATGTATTGCCACTTTTAAATAGTCTACAGATTTTGCCAGATGCTTAGGCCTAGGAGATTTGTTTGGTATCACTTTCGCTTCAGTTTTTTTGTGAATTTACTAAGTGATGTTGGCATTTTGGTCCATGCAGATAATTGTTAAACAGGCTTGTCATTTGAACATGTTCTGGTATAAAAGTTTATCACAGTTAGAATATAATTTTGGTTTCGGATTTTGCTGCAAAATAGGGATTCCATTTTGCTACCTGTATGTTGCTGTCTTTTATAATCACAGATAATGCAACTGAAGCATATTTATAAGAGTTAGAGGTTAGGGTAAAATGCTTGTTTGCATGCCTCAAAGTCTGAGGAAACTGCTTGGAAATGTGGTCCTGAATTGTGCCAGCAATCCAACGACAGGACACCTTTTTCAACAGCCTAGCTTGCATTGGTGCTCATTCATACCCCAGGAGTATGCAGGGCTGAGTTGGACCAGATGGTATTGATGAATGGTCATATGGGTCATATGGCCTCATTCCACTGTTTTCTTTACTTCACTGTGCTCCTCAAAAGCATGGAGGGCTGAGTTGTACCAGATGATATTTGATGAATAGTCATTGGTCACCAAGTAATAATTTGGTTCAGTCTTTCTTAACTTTACTTTACTTGCTATTCTCATATCCACAGCATCAAGTCATCGTCTTAGTTTCCTGGCTTCTCATATGCTGCTCTTCAGAATCTTTCTCCAAATGTGGTCTCCATTTTTATCCTGTTAGCTGGTGTATTTCATGTAGCTTTTAGTTGGTATTGATGAATTTTAGGCCAAAAGAAATGATTTCGTGGTCCAAAGAGAGTTTCAAAGAATCAATTTTTTATAACAAATGAAACTTGCTATGGCACTAAAATGCACATTCAGTTGTTTATGTCCAGCATTCCATTCAAAGTCCACTTCAGCTGAAACCATGCTATTCTGAATTGACTGCTTTGGGTATCACTTTTGAGTTTTGAGCGGATCTGATTAAATTTCAATGTTCGTCGTTAAAATTTCAGACTGAGAAGCCGTTTTCTGGATCGACTTCCGACCTGCTTTCCGCCTGTGCCGATGTGGCCGTCACCCCACTGCACACCATTACAGGTGCACATGACAGTTATCGCCGAAGGGTACCTCTACCACCGGAACTCTGGCCCTCTGTTGGAGGCACTGCAGTAAACGCGCATTACGACTCCAATGGGAACTGCCATTCTGGGCCTCGGGTGGTCGACAGTGGCCCAGATAAATTTTATGAAATTGAACTACACCCCAACAGATATGGGGCTGTAAAGGAGGATGTTGATCTGGGTAGCTTCGAAATGCAACCGGTCACTTATTCTGGTTATGCCTATGATAATGCAGTATTTAGAACTGATGTTTAATGTTTGTTTGAGTTATTGTGGTGACTGAATTAGGTGAGATTTCATTGGCTTATGTGATAGGAGCACACAGTTATTGCTGCACTGTGCTTCTTTCACCTTCTTGGCAAAAGCATTCGGAAATGTTGTGCAATACAGGTGTTTCCACTTTGTTTTGTAGAGTTTACCTGGTTTGCTGTATAGTTTACCTGGTTTGCTGTCTCCTAAAGCATTAGTTACCCTGCATGGCATTTATTTTTCAAGCGGTTGAGTCCATGTAATTGTTATTATTTTCACTGCTTTGAAATGAAGCTGTGTGGTGCGATCGTGCAAACGAACCTCAGGTGTTTTACAGAATTAGGTGTTTATGTATATATGGAGAGAGTTATTTAAAAGTTACCACTACTAATTTATTGACTCACTGATTATTGCTAGATATTATTTCTGTTATATGCGACTTGTTATTTAAGCAAGTGTTGAACTTAGATCTTGTGAAAGACTTTCACGAGGCAAACTTAGATCTCGTGATGACATTCCTTCTTGCTAGTACATTTATATTAATTACTTCATAAAGATTTTATCTGTTCATGATTTTACAAAGTTATGGTAATGTTTAGCTGTTTCATGTGTGATCCTGATTATGATTTCATTATCTCATAACCTTTCCATAAAATCTGTTATGTCTTTTTATATGGTTGATTTTGATTGAAACAGCGTAGACCAGTTGCATGAACTTTTATAAGTCTATTCAGTTAAGTAGTTTGACTTAAAGTCAGCCATGGATGAATTAACAATCCAACCACTCTGCTCAACCCACTCCTGTTCAGCTTAACACTTGTCTGCCCTTCGCTAGCTCATCCTTAAAATTTGGAAATTGCTTCATAGCCATGGCTGCTCCACCTCTATGGAATAAACTCCTGCCAGAATTACAGTTCTCTGATCTGTCCTACAAACCAACACTGCACCCCTTGGAAATTTCTGAGCAGTTTCTGAGCAATTTCAATACTGAAAACACTCCTATTCCACAAATCCTGTCCTGATTCCTCCTGTTCCCCTTCTTTCTTGATACACCAATTCTAAACAATATCCATCATAGCCGTCTGACTGTCTGGCTGCCTGCCTGCCCTTGAGTCTTGACTAGGAACCGATCTGACCTTACCTACTTATCGGTTTTGTTTTGACTGAGCGCCTGTAAATAAGTTGGTTCCTGTGACTTGGCTTTCTTTGAGCGCTGTAGAAATCTTGATTATCTATGATTACGATAACCGAATTTATCACATGTTGCTGACAAACATCAGTTGTCTTATGTATGGTGGTCTACAGATACTTTAAAATGCCACACTGGCTGTTTACTTGTACTAGACAATTTGTTGAAAACCATTAGCGTCTGTTTTAGTAGCTATTGGTATTAGGTTGGTTTGAATGCTGGACTCTTAACCCAGAGGTAGGGGTTCAAAACCCCTGCCAAGACAGAATTTTCAATATTCCAATAGGACCTTCTAGCAAATTAAGCTATAAAACAAGTAAGACGACTGTATGTTGTTGATTGGAGGAACAGACGTTGAAGGAAAGGAGTGGCCACATGCTTTGTTTAAATACTAAGAAAATGAAGTCATTAACGCTAAACACACTGTCGCTTAAGAGGGAGGAAGCAGTGGGTGTGAGGACTGATCTTAGTAGTTATTAAAACTAAGTTGTGGTTCATGAATCTAAGTTGGTTCTTGCAGTTCCTGGTGTAATCTCTTACCAAGTGACAAATCACTGGAGATCTTGTCGATTATGATTTTCAGTCAGTTTATGCCGGTTTTCAATTTTCTCGTTTATGCCACTTGTTATTATCGTTTTGGTTGATTTGTGATTTGATAAATACTGTGATAATTTTGATGTAAAGACCATTCAGTGATGATTGTGATGGTTGTCTTTGCCGTATTTTTACGAATAAACAGATTCATAATCTTGTAAAGATTTTTTTTATTTCTTTGTCATAACCACCAACCTCGCGCATATAGATGCCTTGACGTACGCATTAACTAATGTAGCTAACCAGGCCAGCAGGCCCTATACCGGTAGTGTTTAATTTGTACCTTCGCGTCAAGTAGCTTACCTACATCGATTGGTTCGGAAGCCTTATGCCAGAGCAGGCCTTTGTACTTTCTTATTTATATAATGTAGGTATCAAGACATTTAATATAGCGTCTTTTCACTTTGTAGCAGGTTCAGTTTATTATCAATGTGGGAATTGCTTTTTTATTCCCAAATGCTGGTTATGTTACGTATTCTCTACGTTGTGCTGTATCGGTGTCATGGTCAAAATGAATGCGCTTTCATATCGCATATCTCCCGTAAAATTGAACTACTTAATATCCGTCATTTTGTGTAAACAATACTTTCCTCCTTTCTTCCTCTTCTACATTTATTATGTAACTCGTCAATGAGTCAGGGTTCCATTCCAGCGTCACATAAAAGGGCAGTTGTTTTTCCCTCCCTCCAGCTCCAAGGCCTGGACCCTAACTCTCCTTCTAACTATGGTCCTATTTCTAACCTTTCCTTCCTCTCGAAGCTCCTTGAAAGATGTCTCTCTTCAACTGGTTGAGGACCTTGAATCTAATTCTCTCATGCCTCCCCTTCAATCTGGTTTTAGAAAATTCCATTCGACAGAATCACTCATCACCCGCCTTCTAGCTGACATCTTTCATGCCTTTGACCATGGCCATGTCACACTTCTTGCTCTCTATGACGTCAGTGCTGCCTTTGACACTGTTGATCATTCCATTCTTCTAGAACGACTATCTAAATCCTTTGGCCTTACTGACTCTGCTCTTCTTTGGTGTCGCTCATTTCTCTCTGATCGCTCTCTTTCTGTTATTTTTGGCCCCACTCGCTCTGCCTGGACTCACATTCCCTATGGTCTTCCTCAGGGTTCGGTACTTGCACCGCTTCTATATATCCTATATACTGCTGACCTCGCCAGTGTACTTCTCCCCTTGGGTGTTTCGTTTCACCAATATGCTGATGACAATCTTTTACTCGTGGCCCGGCTGCCTCAACCACTCTGATGGTTGAGCGGATCCTTGAGGCCACCTCTGTTCTAGATCTCTGGATGCCTTCTAACCGCTTCTGTCTTAATCTCGATAAGACTCAATATATCTGGCTAGGTGGCCGTGTCCAGCTTGTTAAATTGACTTTAGTTCCCTTTCCTCTAATTTCCCTCATATCCATCTCTCTTCCTCAGTCCGTGACCTCGGAATCATCCTGGATCAAACTCTTTCTCTGACTGACCATGTAAATAATATCTCCCGCTCTTGTCTTTACCACCTACGACAACTCCGCTCTATTCGTCACTCGATTCCTCTTCATACGATCATTACCTTGGTCCATGCCCTGATTTGCACTAGGATTGACTTTGGCAATGCTGCCTATATTGGACTTTCTGCAATTAACACCTCCAAGCTCCAGTCTATACTTAATGCTGCTGCACGCCTTATCGGTGGTCTTCCAAAGTCTGCCCATATATCTACTTTTATTCGTGACTCACTCCTTATGCGCAACTGCCTTCTAGGCTCTGCTCCGTCATACTTAACTTCTTTTTGTATTCCGGTTTCCTCGTTGCCTGCCCATGCCTCCCTTCGCTCAGCTACTTCGTCTCTTGGTAGTCCCTCGTGTCCGCACTACAACTGCCCAGTCCAGGAGCTTTGCCTTTGTTAGCCCTTCCATGCTGGAACGCCTTCCTCTTGAACTGCGGCTTCAGTTACTTAGTCTCTCTCCTACCCAGTCTCGCAAACGCCTGAAATCATTTTTGTTTGTTCAAGTCAGGAGCGCCACTGTTTCCTAAGTGGCGCTTTATAAATGTTCGTTTACAATTACAATTACAACTGTTTCCTGAACCTGACCCTAAACATGCTCGGAGTAAACGAAGAACAGGCTAAGAGAACAGCCCACAGAGGGGCATTGCTGTCACTGTAGCAACACGTTAGTAAACAGTACAATTTTCCGCAGATTACGTTTACTAGTTTATAATTTACGGTCTGCATTTCTGAACATCGGCTAACACTATATTTGATCATATAACATGCAACTGTCGTTACTTGGTGTATAATATAACTAGTTTTATTTAATTGGACCTACGAAAGCATTTTTGCTTCGACTACTGATATTCTGAGAATGCCGCCGAAAAAGAGGAGAGGAAAGAAAACCAGAACCAATGGTTGGTTATTCAGTTATTTGGTGAAATACCTGTAAATTGATTCAACGATATTTTAGACTGAAGTTTCCAGATAAGATTATATTAGAAAACTGCTACCAAATGTTTAGAGGTGAGACAAACTGCAAAGTAAATGCTATATATAGACAAACCAGATGTTCCAGTGTTCAGAAAGAGCATGCCAGGGTATGACACGAGCTTGTCTTTAAACAGGCGTAGGCTTACTGCCAGTGTGTAAGACTGAAAGTCACAGATTACACTGAATGTTCGTGGTCTGGTGGTTATGGAGGGTAGTGGCTACTTGTCCTAGCTTACATACCAAGGTTAAAAGAATGGAGTTGCTAGCACTTAACGCTAAAGTTGAAGCTAAGAGCTAATATGATTTCATGACTGCCTATCGGGGGTTAGGTTAAAGGGACTGATCTACTTGTCCTAGCTTATATACCAAGGTTAAAAGAGTGGAGTTGCTAGCACTTCATGCTAAAGTTGAAGCTAAGAGTTAATATGCTTTCATGACTGCCTGTCAGGGTTAGGTTACAGGAACTGATCTTCTGTTGTTGCTATTGTATTGAAAAACGGATACACATTCATTGTACTGCTGTTAAGCTTTTATATGGAATTGGTTTAGGCAAACTGAATTCAATCCAGTTAATGCTGTATATATTTAGAGGGTGAGCTGACTGTCGATGACAAGTTTAAGAAGACACTTGAAGAAATTGAAGCTCTGAAAGATCATCTTGGTAAATGTGCAGCTATTTGTATCAGATCTTGTGGTAAAGTTTTGCCCCAGAACTCATTAATGGGGGATTTTGCTTGAAGCTGCAGACCATTATTTTGAGTCAACCTTCATGTTGTCATAATCTGCTGCTTCCTAGACTGTTTTAATGGATTGGTAATTTCCTTCGTGTAGACAAGGGCTGTCACTTGCCGCATCTGATAAACACTCTCAGCTTTGGTCTATACTGTTATGATAGGTTACATACATTTATTAAGCTGCTTCATTTGGTGATGGCTACCACTGATCACATGGGATATTAAAGAATTTATATTAGTTATCAGCACTAGGTGTCACTAGCTATTTTATAATTGCCAGATCACTGAGTGAGTGTTGATATGATCTGTTATGTTGTGCCAGCTGTACGCAAAGAATTTGCTCGCCGTTCCAAAGAAGCGAGCGAAGAATGGAAAGAACGAATGCTGAAAGCAGAGTGCAACCTAGAGGACGTAAAGGACACTCATCGAGCAGTCAGTGCAGGTAGTCAACATTTCCTTACCGTTTATTTGGCTCAATGAATAGGCTGGACCCCACTTAAATACCTTGGAAACATTGTAGATGTTTTATTATTAATTCTGCGTTTATTAAGCGTCACTATCTAATGACTAAGCATTAATCGATGCACTGCACAACTGTGAGTGAAGGACTTCCTCAAGGTCCCTACAGAGTAGGCCTAACCATCTCAAGGGAGGCTTGAACCCATATACCATAGGTATTGTATACCAGTTTACTGGCCTAGTTAGCTACATCAGTAAGCGCGTACGCCAAGGAAGCCTCGGTGCGTGAGGATCCCAGGTTCGCGTCCCGGTCGTGGCTTGTTTCAAAGATTTGAATCTCGGGCTAGTATGGTCCGTGCACGGGGACCTTAAATGACGTGTAGCGGTGGTGAAGGATCTCACCCGTGCGTGGGCAGAGGCCATAAGGCCGCTATAGAAAAACGTGTACAATTTTTTTTACTAAATTTATCATGCGCTTTGACCTTTTCTTACAATGTTATTGCAGATTATTTAACTGAAATTTCTATCATTCTAACCTCTGTGGACTGCTCTTGAAGTTGGAGTGTAATAAGCAATCAGTGAATTTATCTGACACACGTCTCGTTTTATTAGATATGACTCGACAGTACAAGACAGTGCAAGTGGAAACAAGTCAACGAATTCAACACCTGGAAACCGAACTGGCACAGACGAAAGCTCGGCTGGGTAACTACCAGTAGCTAATTTGCTTACTAATCTGTAGCTATATGCTCAACAAAGTGATGAAATATGGAAAAATAAGTCTGGGTATCTATTACCAGTAGAAGTTGTTTTAAATAGCAGTGAACATTATAGTGGAAAGAACTCTTAGTTCTTAGTTGTACTTTCTTCTAGAACATGAGTGTTGATCAATAATAAATTCAGATATTAAAATAATTAATATAATTATGTTGTGCTCATTGTAGAGAAAGCTGAACAGGAACTGCATAAAACAAAAGAGGAAAGAGATCGAATTCTGAGGGAAAAAGAAATACAGATTGAAACCCTCAACATGAAAGTCAATTCAATGTCCGGTCAATACGAATTTATGTTCAACGTGAGTCTCTGCACTCTGCTTTTGCTCTTTCAGAGCCCACTGCATTACTTTATACAAAAACTGATTAAACGGCCAGTATAATTCATTTACTTATTAAGTCCGACTAAGCTAAATTCTGTTTGCAATTGAATTCTTTAAACTGTCCTAGATGTTAATTATTTTAAATCAATGGGCTGTATTGATGATTAAACAATGCTGAATTCATTGAGCTTTCTCTTGCTGCTAAAATTTTACTCAGTGCTAACAGCAGTGGACATTTGTGGCATATTTTGTAGGAATATATGGACAAACTAATTGACAAGATGACATTATCGAAGGTTGCCTGGGAGAAAAAGTCTACATCTATTCATTCCAACAACAAGAAGCTACTGCTAGATTTTGGACTTAATCCACTAGACATATAAACTAATTGTCTAATTAATAGTCTAAAATTTCTCAATTTCTCACTACTGCACAGAAGCTTTGTAATGTAAAACTAGCTAATTCACCTGTGCATATTTTGTTTTACCAGCTCCAGTCCCCTTCTCTTTCTGGTCATCTGGCAGCCAGACTTTGTTCTTCTCATGGTATCTTTGGCCAACCCCTCTGACTTGACGCAGCGCTTATGAACAACCTGGTGCACTGGACTTTGCTTTAAAGTAGCACTTTAGAAATTTTTGAGATTATGATTACGATTGCATAAATAGATCAAATCTGCAAAACTAGGACAGAGTTCGTGCTAAAAGTACCGGTAACCAGATTCACAGTTATACCAGAAATTAAGTTATTCATAACGTACCGATGTGAGACCAGCACAGGAAGGACTAACATAAGACAAGCTCAGGTACCACATTATGACAGGAATTATGACATAACATCGTCAGGCACATGTTCAGTTTAATTTAGCCGTAGAAAAGGTCCCCATTATAATGCAACATGATTATATGGTGCTTTGTATGACTTGCAAAGGTAGAATTATAATGAGATTCTAGTGTGAAGAAGTCGCTTGTAGATAGTTGTGTTAAGTCAGGAACTACTCGAAAGCCGCAAGGACATTAATGCAGTTGTTATTTTGTAACAGCATATGATAGGCTAATTCAAGAAGCATTTAATTCACAGTTTCATTGCGAGCAAGTTACCCGGTACTAAACAGCTGTGAATTGGAAATGTAATAAAGTGTTACACAGATGTCTGGTTACACTGCATTTACATTATTTTTCATATGACAAAATCAAAACAAATGCTGCACAAAGCTGAGTCGCTTTAAACGTGATCATACACCAAACTGATCCAGTCTGATCCTACCGACCAAAAGGATCCGTTTGGTGTACACTGCTAGTTTGTGAACACCTCAACCTTACTGAAATGATTTTTAAAAGTCATTTGCCTTTGTTCAGTTTGTTGGTCATTTTTTCTAGGGTTTTTTGCTCTTTTGCTTGAGCCATTGCATGATTTACACTCCTCTGGGTTTCTTGATATCTTATGTTCTCCTCTTCTTAACATTTTCATTACCATTTTCTGTTAAACTTTCCAATTTTTCAGCTTTATTCCATTTCACAAATTATTTGGGCAGCCACCTCTCAAACCAGTTTTGATGTACCAACTCGTTGGCACGGCCAGGACTCTCAAATCTTGAGCTAAGCAAATATTTCACGTCTTTTATGAAGTGAGCAAGGGTGGTATATAAAGTATTCTGGATAAATTTGCAGTGGTTCTAAGGCAGATTACCTCATCTGAGGCAATTAAAACCTTTGCTATGTTAAATCATGTGGGCACACCTTAATCCGCCAGTGTGGCTGGTTAACTGTTGACTTCCTTGCCTTTCAAATACTACCTTCACCTAACTATAGGCAAAGACCTGGAATTTCAAGCACTCGGATCGATATTCGCTTTCCTTGTGTATACAGATGTAGGCCTATACTGTACGTTTTTCTATACGGAGCGTATGGCCTCGACCCTGCTCATTTTCAATCAGTGTAATGGGTGATATCCTTCACCACCCCTACCGTTTGAATGGGCGTCCCGCCATTTAAGGTCCCCGTGTAGAATGTAAATGTAAACGGTTTTATATACCAACCGTATGTATGCACCATACGCTTTCCCTTTCTAGTCTTTCTTGCGGTAATTAATTAAAAACCCAGCAAAATCCATTATACTGTATTTGTCAACAAACTGCTAACAACACTGTTTGTCATAAGATATTCTTGCGTACATTTACAGCATAAAAATTTATCTTCTTCAAATGTTCACAAATCTGCGAGCATCAAAAACCTTACTTTTCCAAATCGCCCACAAAGTCCTTGCGCTATAAAATTCTCCAATCGCCCACAATTTCCTATTTCCGTTACCGCTAAAAGTATTGTCATTTCTAGGTTTTCAAATCTGTGGTGATTTTTATTCGTGATCATCAGAGCCTTCAAAACCCTTCGAGCTCTGGTGACAGTCGCAGCTTTAGTGTTAGTGAACAATATCTGAGTTCATAGTGTGGCTTTCCGAAAAATCCCGTAAACCTTTGCGGAAACACATTGTGTCCTAAATTTTGTAGAGCGTCGAAAACGGAAGTTCCGCGCTCTGTAATCTTTGAGTAAATTTTGCGTAAAGGTGACAGAAGAATCGAAGATATGGTTGGTGGTGTTTAGTTCTTCCAGAATTAGAAGATGTTTTTCAAGAATTGCTAATTTTAGCGGTTTTTAATTGGACAGACCACTTGAGTAATAAATTACTGCTGGGCTTCACATTATCGCTACGTTTTTGAGCCTAATGAGCCTATTCCGAAATTCGAAGCTGTATGTTATTTATTTTGCGATTAAGTTCAGTGCAATTTTGTACAGAGGCACATGGAATCGTTGGACCGTCTGGTGCATGTACGGGTTGGCGAGCAAGGGTGGTGTGGATGTGCGCTTGCATTGCTGATGCGCTGGTGCAGATTGGTTATATTGAGCGTGCAGAGTGAAAATAGCACTCGAAGTTTGGTGTGGTGTGGGGAGGTGAGAGATAACTGGAGAGAGAGAGAGAGTTAGAGACAGAGACAGACAGACAGACAGAGGGAGAGGGGGAGAGAGAGATGGCAATTGAGTAGGGTTTGGCAGTCTTCAGACTGTTTTATTGGACTCTTTATCTTCCAGAAGAGGAAGAGAACTCTTCTTCTTTGTCAGTCCCAGATTCCAACACTCAAACAAGCTGAATTTTCTTCTGGTTTCTGATTACCACTGACTAATAATAATGTGATTTGTCTGCCATATGTAAAACTCAAATTAGAGACCTGATATAACACTACTGCTTTCTAACATACTTCATTTGGAAGTCAAATAAGTTGAGAATAAGAGTATAATTGTTTTCACGGATTAGCCTTGTGTGTTTTCACTACAAGCTGTTAATAGAACTTAGGAAATTGACTCAGTATAAAGTGTTATTTCTTTGCTACTGACACTACCTTAGGGTTCTATGCTTAACTGAGAACAATTTTTTATTTACGAGATTCTTGTAAATCTATCAAAATATTAATGTGTCGTATCGGTGGCAAAATTTAATTCATGCTTAATTGTGCCTTCTCTTTTGTTGTAGGTGTTCACGCTAGAAGAGAAAAAGGGTGACCTGTTCGAAGGGCCAGAGAGTACAGACTCTTTGGCGCACTGTGTGAGCGTTGATCTGAGAATGGGAAAAGGAATTGCTGTCTTGTTCAAGAAACATTTTGGTGGTGTTGACCAACTTCAGAGACAGAGTGAGTAATACTCACAAGATTTATCCACCTACAGCTGATTGAACTGTCTTTAAAGATACAGGTTCAGAAAACTAGCAAGATAGTTAATTTTGTGATACTAACAAATGAAAAGACTTCTGCAAGATGTACCACATAAACAAAGTTTTCCAGTACAGTACAGTTAAAACACAATACAGTGATATTGGGGATGTTTTGTAAATGGAAGGGTTACATTTATATAGCTCACTAGTAAAGAAAAATGATGGACATTCTGTGACACCTTTTAATATCCTTCAAGCATATAGAAATGTTGGGGCAAAACTGCTATTCTGGGATATGGAATTTCTGTACAAATGAAGGGAGTATACACTAAAATTCCACTCTGAAACATGCAGTATTTTACAGTTCTTGTTTTGACATTGTATTCTTTTCTATAATTGATTCATTTTTTCTGTTTGCATTTGTTTTTGGTTGAGGGTGCAGTGTGCATGACAGTCAAGTGGTTAATTTGCAGGAATGTTAACCGAGAGATCTGGGGTTCAAATTTCCACCAGGAAAGAAAGTTGATTAAAAATTCCTGTTCCACTTGCGCTTGCTAATGAATTCAGGTATAGACGAGACACGGACCGTACACTGTCAGCGGGAAGATCAGACTTGCCACCTGTCTTCGTCTATCTAGGCTAAGAAATAAATTTGCTAACACTTCATGCCATGGTTGCCTCATGGAGTTAGCTAAAGGGACTGCTGTTCTTTCTTTTCGATTAATGATTTCCTTTTTCTGTTAACAACTCCCTTTTAAAACTAGTTTTCTTTTTTATTGTTTTTGTGAGCAGATGTAAAGGTTGGCGAAGTTGGTGTGCTGGGGAGAAATGATCGCTTCATCTACTACCTGATAACAAAGGAAAAGTACAACCATAAACCAACGTACGAGTCTCTGAAATCTTGTCTGTGTGCGATGAGGGACCATTGCGTTAGTCATTCTGTCCGTCGCCTTGCAATGCCTCGCCTTGGCTGTGGTCTTGACCGCCTTCAATGGCCGCAAGTGCTCCAGGACATCAAGGATGTCTTCAAAGATGCTGACATCACCATCACAGTTTACAGTCTTGATTGATAACATCTTTACAGTTGCCTTGTTACTTACGTTACGCATTCTGGTAACTGTTAACTTTGAACGATTTAGCTGCAGTATGAGTTATTTGTAAATTGTCACCTGTATATACTGGTAACTGGAGTTCCAAGGATTTTGCCACTGTTGAATAAATCGGTAAACTCTGAATTCTTACAAAAAAGTAATTTTTGAAAACTGCGTACAATATCAGTGCATTCTCAGCTGTGTGCAACATGCATTTCTTCAGATCAAACCACTTTGAAACTTATTATAAACTCTCCATATTTTATTTGTGCAGAATGTTTTTTTTACCCCAGCAGGCAGTTGGAGACAGTCACTTAAAAGAGGCTAGCATTTATTTGCACAAATCATATTTACTGCCAAGGAAAATACCAGATTTGTATCTTTTTACCACAAATACTGCCAGCTGCGCTGCTAAAACATGGTTGCACATCTGTCTCATTCTTTTCTGTCAGTTCATGTGACCTTACTGTAGCATAAATGCTGGTACCCAATATCTTTACTGTACCTGTGTCTAAATGAGACTCTGTATCTATTACAGACTGGCATTTAAAAGAGGCTGGTATTTATTTATACAACTCGTTTTAACTCCGAGGAGCTGTTGGAGACTGACGTTTAATTGAGACCCGTGCTTAAAAGAAGTTTTACAGTACCCGAGTAAAGAGAATGTGGTAATAGTGGACTAGCATCGTTTGTGACAAGAGTGTGGTTGGCTGGCTTTGGTGGCCAAATGTTGTCCTTCGTTGCTGATCTTAGTTGCCTAAACGTGATCTAATCTGTCTTACATCATGCAGTTTACCACACTACTTTATGGCTCTGGTTCTCAGACCTGCTTAGCTTTTGCTTGCTTTGTTAAATTTTCTTAACAGTTTTAGAGTGAGCAAGAACAACGCGTTATTTTACTAACTGCTGGTCATTGGCCCCAGAAGTGAGGTTGTTTGGGGCATTTGTCTTTAAGCAAATGAAAAAATTCATCTCCATTGCTTGTCAGAGCACTGCTGATGATTTCAGTCAATCCGTAACCGTGAAGTTTTTTACGTTGATCGTACACTCAAGATTTCTACCAACGAAAGCCGAGTTGCAAGAATCGGCTTATTTTCAGCGGTGCTCAGGCAAAACAAAAACTTTAACACTTTTGCCATCTTTGGAATCCTGATTGCTGTTATGTACCAGCTTCCCAATTTTTTATGACCGTTTTCTGTAATTTACCTGCTTTTTTGACCTTTTCTAGTTTCCCTTTTATTATGACCTTTGTTTACTTTGTAAGTTTAGCAGGCAACCCTCATTGAGGGTCACCCTTACCAGTTTGGGGGCCAGCTCAATAGCACGGTCTGCAAAATAAATGGAAACTGGGGTGCCATAGCTAGATTGGCCTCTGGATCCACCATTGTTTCATGAAGAGGTGCAATATAAATGCATACCTACAGCAATTTCTCAAACACAAGCGCCAGAAATGTAAATAAAGAAAGTGAATAAAGAATAGCAAGTAAACTTAGTGCTAGACCTGATCAAAATGGCTATTCTTAAAATCAGTGACAGCTAAAACATGATTTGAATTTAATTCTGACAATTCAAACATGAGGTGGCTAAACCTTTTGACTATGAATGTGAAACATTGGTGCCTGTGATACCTGTAACTGAAAGCTCTAAATTTCTAAAGCACTACTTGAAAGCTAAAAGCAGGTCACCGGATAATCCACAAGTGCTGCGTCAAGTCAGATTACTATACAGAGATACCACAAAGTACAATATTTGGTTACTTTACAAAACAGTGACGAATAGCTACATCTATACGACCTTTAAATTATTGTGTTTAACCGTTTACATCACGGGCAAGTATTCGAAGCAAACGCCGGGTTGTTTACAGTCACATAACTCAACAACTACCAAACTGCAACTATAAAATCGACAAATTGAACAGAAAATTACGAAATGCAAGAAGTTTACATTATCTACCAGTTGCTTAATACAGCCTGTACAATTTTACTATTCACAATCAGATTTACTAAAGTGCTTGAACAGCCAGCTCAGCGCGAGAACAGCTGATAGGGTGCGGTAATGTCTATTAATAGCTACAGTAACTATTGATAAGCTATTAATAAAGATCACTGGTTTAGGTAAACAGTGATTTTACTGGCTACTTTAACGCGGCGCTTTGATTAGATTGCATTAGATTATATTTAATCGAGGTTAACAAAGTATAAATGAACTGGTTTTAAATAAAAACGTCAGCGCCTCCAATTTCCTATCTACAGCTGAGGGTGAGTACAATCGGTCGAGGACTAGAGATGGCGAGGTTTTTCGCTGCTGTTTGACAAAATCTTTCCCACGAGTCTCCGCGTCTCAGCTAAAGCTTAACGCGCTTGTGCGGCTTATGCCTTTGATAAAATAACAGATACGTCATACTGCTTATACAAAAACATAAACAAAGTTGATTAAAAATTATTATGAAAATTCTTATCAAGTTACTAAAATCTGATCAGGCAAAGAAGTGGCGCCGCTCGTTAGCCAATAATGAATATGTCATTAAATGAGCAGCTCATTAATATGTAATCTGTGCTGCTGCTGTCTGGAGCTTGATGTGGTAATGTTGAGGTTTAGCCAATTCCCTGTAATTAATTAATTAATTTTAAATACTTATCTGTAAATGTAGTTTATTGAAACAATCGTAAACACGACCAATCAAGCAATACCACCATAAGTACACGCGAAATTGGAACAGCTAAGATAGCTTGACTTAATTCGGGTGGCATAGGGAACTCCCACCGTCTCTTGTGAGTCCTTTCGGCTATTTTGATAGAGTTAGTCATCATTGCCCCTCCGTCTATTACCAGCTGTTTTAGTAGGGTTAGTCATAGCTGATCATATGCGACGGGCCTTGCTGACTGCTTGCGTACATAACTAGCAATGCTTGCCTCGCAGTTAGTCAGCTTTTGCATTAGGGAATGCTGTCAGCGAATTTCTTTGTCGTTCAGAAGCTTTTTATATGCCCAATTTCTTGAATACGGTGTTAAAAGCTTAGCAAGCCGTATTATATGTGAGCTTTATTTTTCTTTTATGTTATGTTTTGTGTTCATAGGCACTAACAGTATGTTGCAAGTTATTTGTGTAGAACAGAGTTAATTGAGCATAATTTGGCAGAAAAGGTGCTGGTTGCTTCTTGAATAAGAGAATCCCGCAAATAGCAAAGAGAATCTGACCAGTGCAGCTTTAAATACTACTAACAGGGTTTCAGCTAACCCAAGGTTGCTACACAAAAGCAAGCAGTACTGTGACCAGTTGTATCATCTGATCCATTTGCTTACAACTTTTTATAATGTTTCACAATTGCCTATAATTTAGTATTTTGAAGTTACATGACAGAGTATTTCTTTGGATATTTTCAATGTTACACAGTCATGGCTGAAGGGAGTTGTGATCAAGCGAAGGCAGAATCGAGGCAGAGTTTTGTTTCAGCACTTCGTGAGAAATACAGCTGTGATGAGCCGCTTTCAATTAAGATTTTTGTTCCAAAATCTGCTCCAGGAAAAACAGGTCAGTTTGTACCTCATTTAGGATTTAAAAGATTTTTCTGCTGGTTTGAGTACTTCATAGTAGGCTGCACTTGATTGTAAACTGTCATGCACTAGAGTAAATTGTCTCATTTTACTCCACTGCAATGAGGCATTTTAAAGTAATTGGACAGTTGCACCTGGCAACAGGCTACAGTACAAGTGTTTTCACATCAGACAGTTTACATCTTTGAGCTTTCTAGCCACACTAAGACTAACCTAAATCTTACACTGTTAACAGCATTTAGAGTCTAATATTTAACTGGAGAATACTCAAATTGTTCATCCTTCATAGAGAGAATACATTTTAATATCTGTCCTTTTCTTCATCTTTTCAGCACTGCAGATTACATACTAGTGTAAAGCAATTTTTTTAAAAGTTCATTCATAAGTTGCTCCTTTCAGTTAAAATTAATGATAATGATAATAATTACAGTAATACATTGTAACAATAATAAATGCAGCTACAGTTATGTCAGTTGATTGTGCATGCAATTAATTCACATACAGTTATTTAACACGTTCAACTGATGTGCTTAGGCTGATTGTGGTTAGTGCTGATTGTACAGAATGTGGTGATCTTGTTGTGCCCAACCATCTGTCACTAAACTACAGTTGTGTTGTGGATGCTGGTCCTATGTCAGAGATTGCGGATGTTATTTCAAATGTTGCGGAGCTGGATCTTTCTATGAATCTTCTGTCAGAGTGGAGTGAGGTCAGTACAACTACCTTCTAGTTTTGCACTACCTTGCTGCCTTATGCCAGCTACCAATTGTCAATTCAAAACTAGTTTCCTTGTAAATAATTTCTGTCTATCTGTTCTTGAAACTTAGTCTGTTTTATTTATTTAAACAGTTACCTAGAAGTTGTGCTAGAATGTGCTTTACATAAGAATGAAACGTTAAACATCACTAACGAGTTTTTCAAAGCTAATTTTACATAAATACATGACAGCATTGACAGTGTTGATTTTGTTGGTTGTTGTGACCATTATTTATATTCACTATCCATGCTTTGAGATTGAGTCAGTAACGTTACCTAAGTGAAAGCTGCCATAAAGTGAAAATCTCAGTTACATAGCCCTTTATTAATCAAGTTGGAGAGCCAGTCCTCTTCACATAATATCACTCATCAAGTGTGAAACTTTTGTACACATTTATTGTCTAGTTCATGTGTAGTGTGAAGCTAAAGCTGAAAATCTCTGCTGTGATGGGGAATTGAGCCAATGACTTCTGGGTTTCGCAATCTAACATGCTAGCCACTAGGCTACTATGCCGCTTATTCTGTATTTGTTTATTACTTATAGTGAACAAAAATAATTATAAAGCTTGAATGCATGACAACTTTAAGACTTTATGCTCTTGTATGTGATGTGATTTTTGGCTGCAGGTGTTTAAAATTATCTCATTTCTTCCACGCATTCACTTCCTGAATCTAAGTAACAATCCTCTGCAGTTGCCGGTTGACATGGAGTTGGCTTCTGATTTGTTCCCAGGGCTCAAACAGCTTGTACTAAATGCAGTCAAAGTGTCTTGGAACACAGTGTGGAATTTGCTTTCTGCTATGCCACAGTGAGCATCTGATGTTTTTTCACATATGATGATGATGATTATGATTGTGATTATGATGGTGATTATGATTATGATTATGAAGATGATTATGAAGATGATGGTGATGAAGGTGATGGTAATGGTATTGGGCTGCAGAATGCAATGATTCTCGACCTAGCTGGCTCAAGCCAGAAATGCAGAGCTTTCTGATTCAGTCTGGAGCAGCTTGTCATCTGTTGAGTTTTATCCGGTGAGAAGTATCTTGGGTGTAATCCTGTCCTTCATAGGAACCCAATGCAGCGTTATTACACATAGCTCGAAACTTATGAGAATTGCTCAGTTTGGAGACAGTTTGGTCGGTGCACTTGAGGATGGACTGAAGCTGGCATATCCAAACCTTCAGCAAAATAGTGTTATGATAAACCAGGTGCATCAGAATGAATGAGTGTACAAGAGTTGCAGCGGTATTGAAGGATAAATTTCATCTCGCGGCTCAACAAGTTACAATATGACACGAAATGATTCGTGTAGCACATGACGAAGTATCTCCATGATGATGTGGATGTGCATGGTGTGATGGATGATGACTCTGATGTTGGTGATGATGAAATGATGATGGTGATCATAGTTGTGATGGTGGTAATGTTGACAGCGACACTTTATAAAGATGTTTTGCCTGGTCTCTGCAGAATACAAGAACTGCACGTGAGTCTGAATGAATTTTCATCAGTTGAACCTGCCATCGACCTTACTTATCCAGGTGTGACCAGCCTGTACCTTAATGGGAACAACATTTCCAGGTGGGAAGATTTGGAAAATCTTGGCAAGGTTTTCCCAGGCCTTACTAATCTTGTCATGATGGAGAATCCACTGAGTGAATTAACTGGAGACAAGCCATATGCCAACTTCTGCTGTCTTAAGTCCTTTAATTTGGGAAACACGAAGTTGTCATCGTGGACTGAGTTGGAAAAGCTTAAAAACTTTCCCTGTTTAACAGATGTCAGAGTGCATGGAATTCCGTTCTTAGAGGCAAGTTGGGCATCTTGTTAGAGGGTATTGTGCATTGTAATAAGATGATAATGTGGTAATTATTGTTTCTTACATCGTTTTCCTGGGTCGTGGGTCCTGTAGATTGAAGAATCTATTCCTCGGAACTGGAAAAGTGATAATAGCAATCTAATATCAGGACTTAGATCTATAAACATCAATAATGAGTTTTTTATTTTACTGGCTCGGAGTTCATGTGGTCTGCATGGACTAACTACTTGACGGCTCTTTCACCTAACAATTCAATTCAGTTCAATTGAATTCAGTTCAATTCATTTATTGAAACCAATCAACAGACAGCAGAGAAATAACAAATAAGAAATCGTTCAAACAAATAATCAAAGATAGTCTTATAAACAGCGTGCACCATCTACATGGGTATCAAAAGGCTGACCCGAAAGGACAAAGTCCCGCTTAATGGACCCACCCATAACCTAATACAATGTACATACGGCGAATGACTAGCTCCACCACTGCCTTGTTTGAGGCAGTGGCGGTCCCAAGCCTGGATAAAGGAGGAGGGCGACGGCAACAGCCTTTGATGCCATAAGCTGTCATTAAACTAAATACTCCGCTGTTCTCTCGACACACTGCTTTGTCCCTCTAGCCTTCGAGACTCTCGGCCCCACAAATCAGGAAGGCATTAGCCTCATAAAAAAACTTGGTCGCTACTTATCTCAAGTGTTGGGAGACAAAAGGGAGACTTCTTTCCTGTTCCAGCACCTCTCCATCGCTATCCAGCGCTTTAATGCAGTCACTTTCAACAGCACGTTCTTGGAGCCAGATTTTAGCGAAGACTGGCAATCCCAGAGAACAATCACCGGCAGGAAGACAGCCTCAATTCAGTGTTGCTTACATTCTACCAAACTCACAATCAGGTATTTGAGCCAACGGTACAAGATGCGATTGAGCCCAGCATTTGTATTTGGCTACAGGGCTCCCATTAATTGTTTGCCATTGATAGGCTGTATTTTGCACATAAAATTTTGCAACGAATAAACCAGTTAAAGGTTTTCCTGTGTGAGCATACTATGCCTATGTGACTGGACCTACTGGACTGTATCCACATTGCAGGACTTGGCTGCTTAACCAATTCCTGCACTTTGCTCTGACTTCACTTGGATTCACCTGTGATTGGTTATTTATGTGGCATCTCTTAAGAGCCTTTCAAAAACAACCAACTACAGCTGTTCAGTCATAACTACAGATAATTTCCACTTGTTAGTTAGTAAATTTATATGCAACTTTTGTGTGTCAGGTTTATGAAGAGAAGCTGAGGAGATTTCTTATAATTGGCTACCTGCCAAAGGTTGAACGGCTGAATGGAAGCCCTGTGTCTGAAACTGAGAGAGAAGATGCGGAAAGGGCTTTCATCCGACATTACCTGGATGCAGAGGACCCACCCTCGAGGTGAACATTATCATGAACAGATGATTTATCTGACATGTTAGAAAATTACAGTAATTTTTTATGAATTAAAAGTGCATTGTTTGATGGATTATTGCAATTCTGTATTACTTTTGACACTTTAGTAAGAGAATTGTCGCAGTGTTATTAATTGATCTACAGAGGGTTTCAGGAATGTGACCTGACAATGGTTACCATGGTTTTAAGTTGTTGTGCAAATGCAGAGGTTGTTGTAAGTGTAGAACATTTGTTTTTGGGTTAGATTTGTTTTCGGGTTAAATTTGTTTCTGGGTTAGATTTGTTTTTGGGTTAGATTTGTTTTTGGATTAAATTCGTTTTGGGGTTAAATTTGTTTAAGGTTAGATTTGTTTTTTGGTTAAATTTGTTTTTGGGTTAAATTTGTTTATGGGTTAAATTTGTTTTGGGGTTTACATGTGAAAGAAACTCCTGTAAGATTTCATTAACTAATTCTGGTCTACTGTGTGAAAGCGCGCTGTCTTAAATGGATTTAAGTATCGATTAAAACTCTGGGTTCTGTTACAGATATGGTGAGCTAGTGGCAGTTTATGGACGTTTGGATCCATTGGTCAGCATCGATCTATCACCAAAGAACACTGTAGCAGTCATGGTTTATTACATGGGTAAATCACAGATCAGAAGATTCAACATTCATTCCACAGCTTTAGATGTGAAGAAGTTGCTGGCCAAGGAGTTGGTCAATCAACCTCCTCGGGCTTTCGACATATACCATCGTGATGTTGGTGCAGATTTTGGCCACTCCATTATGAGGTTTCTCCAACGAACTCTGCTGAATTATCGGGTTAGGGATGGTGATGAATTTTATGTTGAATTGAAGCAGAATAACACAGCATGACCTGTTGTGTCTTTGGGATGATTGTAGATCTACTGAACTGAACTGTAAAGGGAGTTCTATTTGTGACTTGTTCTGTTTGCTATGAATTTTATGTGATTTTTTCTGATTTAATTGTTACTGTATTAGTTAATAATGTTTTTAGCAGCATTTATGACTTACAGCTGAGTTTAAAGTTTTCCTATCAGTTACATGCTGAATACCATGTCCACCCATACAGTTGCTCTTGCAAGTTGTTGACTTAAAAATTATACCAAAATTCCTCTCGGAGTGTTATTTTTCATCTTTTGTATCATTCTTCTTTGTCTTCTTTTTTATTCCCTCATTTATGGCATGAGGGCCGCCAGGGTTAGCTGGGTCACCTCCTTTGTTTAATGGCACAAGGGTTCTTTTCAATACAGTTCAGTCCTCTATTTACTGACCAGAGTTTGCACCACAGTGACCTCACAAAGGAACTGGTTGCTAGGGGCTGGTCACTACATTATTGTTGAGTGGTACAAAGTTCAATATCATATGTGTAAATATTTGTTTGATACTCAGGTGATACACTGGCCTGGGTAGCTACATTGGTTAACGCTTAGGCCTATGTCAAGGCACCTCAGAGCGTGAGCGTGAGGGTGCAGGTTCGCATCCCGTTCCCGACTTATTTTGGAGATTTGAATCTCGAGCTAGCACGATCCGTACACAGGGATCTATCAAACTGGCAGCGGTGGTGAAGGATCTCACCCGATAAGTCTTTCTTATAAAATGAACAGAGTTGAGGCCATACAGTCGTTATAGAATAACGGTTACATTTATTTTACATTTACATTGTCACCTACCTTATTGTTTAAAGAATCTGCGTGACTCAAGCTGTTAGTCGACTGCTTGTCTAAATCAGTGGCAACTTCAGCTATAAGCGTGGGGGGCGGTTCGCCCCCCCCGGGCTCCCCTTGATTATAAATCGGAGCCCCTCAGACCAGATCCGTGCATGGTAGACTGCCAGCATGTGGTGCCCCTCAGGAAATGCTTTCGCCCCTCCACGCTAGCAATCCTGGAGCCAACGCTGGTCGAAATGGGTCACTGCGTGTTTCCAGCTACTGCGTCTTTCAGCCTGATGCGTCTGTCGGCAGTTTGTCAGATGCTTTACAGTAGGCTATCTGCACGAAGTTGGTGGTTTTGGCTTCAGTAGGGGCTCCGGACCCCAGGAACCCCGTCTGTGTACGCTACTTCTTTATCATTCACATTACGAATCAGTGCTACAGTCGACGGGGAGGTGCAAATTATATATATCTGTAGGCCGAATTTACTATGTAGTAGGACTTACTACTGCGTCGTGCATACGGCCTCTGGTCCCCGGGCGCTAAACATCATAGTTACGCTACGAGGGTAGCAGGAAGACGCTGTGTCCATATAGTCCATACAGTCAAGTATGTCAAAGTATTGACATTTTCAGTTACGATTGAGCCAAAGACCTGGGGATTCAGTATCCATCTAAGAATGTGATTGGCCTGTCTTTAATACAATTTCACCTACTGTAGTTGTATTAACTACTAATAGTGTAATGATAAAAAGAGGGCGCCTTCTGTAATATATCTGTCAGCGCTAAAAAAGTTCTTGTATGCCAATAATAGTTTGGATTCCTTGACTAAAGACCATAGCAATGCAAAAGATAGACGGTGGGTATATGCATTATCGGAACCGACAAGCCTGCAATCTTAAATTTGATCGATCGCGAGACACTTTTTAATAATGACCGCGTCAAAATTTGAGACTGCAGACAATTCTTTGGAAAGCCAAAATGGCACCGGTCATTGTAAAGTGTAATATTAGGCCTATAAGTTTTGAGGAAACTTTGCAGAAACCGAAACGTAACCAGATGACGTTGTTCTGACGCCATTTGTTTTCTTAATGTTTATTAAACGGTTTGAATAGCATGAAGCTAGACTGAAACTAGGATAGTTCGACGTTTAGTTCGCGTATAGTTTTCCCATATTTTAGTTTTGAATGTGGTTCTTTTGATATAGGTTTATCTGTTTTGGTGTATGACAGTCAGGCAGGGTAGGCCTACTATAGCGTTTTCGTCAATTTGTTTCGTGAGGTTCCTGAAAAGGCTCTTACAAAAGCCAACATACATACATACAGGCGATATCGTATGCTTGAGATTTCCACAGCGCCCAAAGAAAGCAAAGGCCAAGGACTATAGTAAGTCCAGTAAGAATGTTTTAATTCTTGTACAGTTAAATGATTTACCCCAAATTGAATGGTTTATAGTATAAGCAAGTAGGTATAAGTGAAACACGAATTCTACTTCCTAGCATTCTCGATGTTGCCTTTCTGCAGTAGTCCAAATTTAAATCAAGGCATGCTGAAATTGCATTGTGTTTGTACAATTGTTTGAGACAGACCTTATTTACTACAGATGGCCTTTATAGTGTTTTTACCATTTGTTGAGAATAATGTCTCTGATTTTAGTTGCTTATGCTCGTGTTGCTACTAGAAACAGAACCTTTAACTGAGTACAGTACAAAATAGGCAGCTAGTGAAGTTAGTCAAGCATGTAATGAAAGATGTGGGAGAACCATGAACAGCAAGCTGTCATCAAGCTGTAAAATTGAAAACTGATGATAGACCAGACAACTGCATCTTCGTCAAACCAGTAGACACTGAATTACAGTAGTCAGTGTGACCACTTACAAATGCAAGAGCCATAGCAGTAAAACCTGGTCTCGAAACAGAGCGTCTTACAACTCTTAATTGCCTCAGGTCATGGCGGCAGGATCGAGTTAGCTGCAAGAAATGTGGAGTGAAGGTGAGATTATTCTCAAGGATCAATTCCAGATTTCGGACACTTGAGGAGAAGATGATGGAAAGGCATCAGGCAGCAAGGAGTAATCAAGTTTGGCAAGAGCTGCATAGTTCCAAACCATATTAGCTGTGTCTTTATGGGATTAATCTGAAGGCAGTTAAACGACATCCACTACTGAATGGAATGGGACAGTGCATCAGTAATTCATATCAGAATTTAGCCTAATTCTTTTAGATCACTTACTTAATGGTAAATAGTTCTTTTTGTATAATTTGATCCTTTTGGTAAATAGCCAAGCATTTCTCCTTGTCTCCGTGAATCGGATTAGGTCAACCAATGATGCTAGACACAGAAATGAATATGTTAATGAAGTAGGCAAGACCCGTTCTTTAACATCTGCAAGAACTTCATGTTTAGCATAGCATTTGTTAACATATACAGTGGAGTGGCTGTATTGATACCTTTGAGAGCCATAGCAAGTTCCATGTTACAACAAGATTGTATTAATAAGTCTGCCTAGATTTCTGTGCATTCCTATTGATCTGCCTACCATGATATCACTCGATATTACTCAGTAGGACTTTCTTAGAGTCATTGCCTGTGCCTTTGAATCTGTTGTTAATTGCGCGCATTATACATGTATATTTAATAATAACATGGTTGTTTAATAATAACAATAATAATATAAAGTGTTCAGAATGCTAAAGCTGAACGAACTTGGGATCCATAAGTTTAACTTTGGTATATAAGATTTTGTGTTATTTTGTGTTATTATCAAGCTTGCTATTTACAGAGGTGCCAGTGTATTTAGAATTTGAACAGATCATGACATGTTTGCACTGTAGAATATGGATGGAAAAAAGAACGCAGGCTATGATGATGCTGATGAATGGGATGAGGCAGATGAACCATCTGGTCAGGCCCCCTCGGATCAACAAGATGATTTTCCTACTCCATTTGAAGATGAATATGAAGATGAAACTGCAATTGCAGTTTTTCCAGACTTGCCAGATATTGCGAGTGCCACTATTACTGGTGGAAAAGATCGTGTGTCTGTGGATAAGAAGGTGTCAGATGATGAGGGACCTGCCCCTGACCAAATTCCGGATTTCCCAGATCTTGAGGGAATTCCCAAGTTGAAAGAAGGTACCTGAAATTAAATTTAATAACCTTTGATCATCATTCATGAATGTGACTTTTCACCTTGGAACCTTGTAACTGATAAAATTGGCTTTTCTGTTGCTTGATTTTCTTACTATATGAAAGACTAAGCTATAATTTGAATAAATAACAATTTAAGTGAAAATTATAAGTTTGAATGTTAAGCTTGAAATTTTTCAATAAAATTGTTCCCCATACCCAGTTTGCCCCTGTGGTATAAGAACCTAAATAAGGCAAAGGTTCAATTTCAAAAGATTACCAGGGTTAGACTTTTGATCTTCACAAATCAGAGTAAATGTCATTTGGGTAAACTGGTCACCTCAAGGAAATTGAAAGATTGCTGTCATCCTTCTTACACTGTCTTCTGCCGTACTTTCAAGCAGCATATTTCTTGACTTCTTGGTGTTGTTGTTGGGGAGTCCAAAGTTTTGGAATTTTGTGCAGTGGATTGCGATTACCAGCGGACTGTAGGTTAGACAGTTTAGACCTGAAAAATGATCTATGAAGATGGCTGCTTGAAATAACTTGTATGCACACTGTTAACTTAGTGCTTTTAACTCTGCTCATTGTTGTGGTACTCTTAACCCAGATGAAAGTTTGTGTTTTAAAGCTGAAATACTAGTTGGCAGGAGTTTATTCAATGGCAAATGCATCCCAGTGTAAGGATAGTGCATACCGACAAGAGGGAAGTTTCCGGTTTGTCTACAAATCACTTCATGCAATTTACTTGTTTTTCTTTCAAACAAGGCTGAATGTCTTAAACAATAATAAATTAATTAATAATTATAAAATTATGAATGATTATATTGCTTAAATAACTTTCTTGGAAAGTTTGTCTGATTTTCAACTGGAGCAGGGATTCCCAGAGCAAGGGCAGTAGATGGGCAAGCAAGGACTACACGTGGTGACGAGTATGTCGTTGAAACTGAAGGCATTTTGTCTGCTGAGGAGGACGAGAAGAGGATTCCAGAGGACTTCTTCTATAACTACAAGGATTTTGTTTCAAAGCCAAAACTGGAAGCAGAGTCGCCGATGCCTTCAACTCTACTGACTCTGTCGTATCCATTTCTTACGGAAACTTTACTTTGAGCAATTTCAGTTGTATTTTAGGATGGACAGAATTGTAGTAGGCCTTTCATACTTTTACACTGCAAGTTAATGAACAATGACAAAGTATAAGTTCTCAACAACTTGTGCTATATTGGCTGTTGTCACTAAAATGGAACGTTTGTGTTTTGTCTCATAAGAACCTCTCCAACGCAACACTTAGCAAGTACTGTCTATATGGAGTATAAAATATATCTTTTATAAAATTATAAAATATAAAATAATATGAGATTATAAAATATATCTTTTAATAATCTTATCTAATCTAATCTTATCAGCTGATGACATCCTTAGATTTATGTACTTCTGCATAGCATGACAGTTAATTGTATTCAAATTAAATTATGTTTGCAGCTATTTTTGAAACAGTCCTTAATCCAAGCTCAGTCATTCATTTGGCTATGATTGCACACACCGAGCCAATCTGCATGTTGTTGATGATGACGTACTGATATTTATAGCGGGTAACTATGTCGTCATCCTGAATGTTAAAACAGAGAAACAAGTCCGCATTCGCAGTACGGGAGGTCGAGGCATTGGAGCTATAACTGTAAGTTAAGTAGTCCTTCCCCACGCTGATATTTGACTTTTAAGAAAATATCAGCTTCGATTTAAATGCAGGCTCACGAGTTATGCTGCTCTTTGTGCATTAATTTATAATCCAAGCTCTCAGGCAAAGGAGAGACAACCGCTTTAAGTACTTTCAACCTTGTAAATTTCCTACTTTGCTGTCTGTGCATAAGACGTTCAGTTATTCAGGTTGTTCACTGTCTTGCAGTCATTGCAGTTTCTTTACATTGTCACAACTTAATTTTTCCTGCATTTCTGGTAATTATAATAAACTGGTATTGTAACTAAATTGCCATCTTTAAACTTTAACTTTAATGCTTTGCAAATGACTTTGATTACAGATAAACAATCATTTTCCTACTGAACTTATTCTTCAAATGCAATGCATTTCCATGTGTTCACAGGTTTTTGTCTTTTGACGCATGTATAGTTGCTTTTTTCCTGGCTATTCAAATTTTTTACAACTGAAATTGCCTCTATAAATTTAGACAAAGTTTGCGGTCATGAAACTATCATCATCATGTTCCTGATGCCAGCCGTTTGGCGGCGATTGGCACAATTACGTGCTCTTCATTCTTTGTAGTTGTAATTGGTAATTTATGTAGCACCACTTCAAGTTAGACTCATCAGTCATCCTCCAGATCTAGTGCTTTTCTCATGTTTGCCCAAGTCTTGTTATGTCTTCTTTATATTGCCTATCCAGCATATGTGACGTTACTGTTGTCTTCTGGAAACAAAAGTTACTGGAGTTATGAGTTAGAAGATTAGTGATAAAGAATATGTTATTAATATTGGTTCTTTTAGGTTCATCCTTCCAAAAAATACATTGCTGTTGGTGAAACGGGCGATCACCCTGATCTCAATATCTTTGAATACCCATCTCTTAAGCTCTATAGAATTTTGCGAGCAGGAGCGGAAAGAGGTTATGCTTTCCTAGATTTCAGGTGAAGCTTTTATTTTGTCAAATTGTAAAAAATTTAGCATAAATCACCAGAATTTCTCAGTGCCTCACAAAAACTGTATAAGGGAAACCAGCTTATTAGTCAAAGCCAATCCTCAAGAGCCATGTTGTTGGGTTTCAGTTTCATTGCCGTGGTGGAAAAACCAGGAACTTTAGCCTAGAGCACCAGCAAGTTGCACTGTCCAGTTTGTCAGTTGCTTACATCTTAATGGCAACGACTACTAGTTATGTTATTGACTGACTGAATAAAGCTTTGATTAAGCAGTATATCAGACCTTTTTCTTTATTAATGCGATGTACAGAATGAGGAATTTTTCAGTTGGCTGTTCAAATACTCTTCTTGAATCCTGACAAATTGCAGCTAACTTTGCTGCTACAATGGCACAGCTGCAAGCTTGTTTAAGATTTCTTCAGTTGAATTGCAGCTACAAAGATTTTAAGAAATTCTCTTATGTATAAAGCATCTCACTTATGGGATATGGGATACTTTACTTTTGCTTTTTTTAATTTTATAAAGCTAATGTCTGCTTATGCCAACCATTCATTATTATTTGTCATTGAATTTTGGATCAACTGGTGTTTTCCCTGATTTATCAGATTTCAGCCAGGTCTTTCCAGTATATTATGATTTTTTGCTACAATTTTAATTGATGACACTGTTGAAGACATTAGATTAGATAAGATTTGAAGATTAGAAGATTTGTGGGGCATGGTAGCATATTGTTGCGCTTGACTTGTAACATGGAGAGTACGGGTTCGAGCCTCCTCTGAGATGGTTACTGTGTGGGGACCTTGAGCAAGTCCTTCACTCACAATTGCTTGGCGCCATTGATTGATGCTAAGTCGTTAGATAGTGGCGCCTAATAAATGCATACATAATAAAAATAAAAGATAAGATTAGAACTGTCCACTTTTTTGAGGAGTTTGTCAGTGAAATTTTGTTTCCATTTGTGTTTGTACTATAGTAGCAATTCCAAGTCTTTAACATCACTTGACCATAAACAAAGTGGACTTTGTAACAGCATCAGAGACAGGAGCTCCTTGGGCCTATGAGAAGAACATGCTTAATACATGCTTAATGAAGCATGTACTAATTTTTAATTGCATTAATTGATCGGCATTCTGTCAGATGTTATTCCATATTTGCATCGTTTGAGGTTTCTGTTATCCAATTGTATTTTGTTGCATGTGTGTTTGATTCATTCATAATGTCTGGTCAACTCTTTTTGTGTGTTTATGTGTCTAGTCCTAATGGAAATTTGTTGGCCTCAATGGGAGCAGAACCTGGTTATATGCTGACGCTGTGGAATTGGAAACAGGAGAAAATTGTTCTTCGCTGTAAAGCATTTTCTCAGGATGTCTTTCGGGTCACGTTTTCCACTGAACTTCCTGGCCAGCTTACCAGTTGTGGAATTGGCCACATCCGGTAGGAGGATATATACAGTGAATGTCACATAGTACAGCAACACTTTCTATTCTGTCGATGTTAGAATTAAACTTCATCTATTGCTTTGATAACCTGGATATATTGGATATCCTGAACACTTTGTTGAGCTGTGCAGTGAATGAGCAGCCCCTAACTGACTAACCTCAGTAAGTTTAGACGAGACTGTTTTGTGGAAATTCGCAGGTGCGAGTCGTAAACTTATGACCAACTTTGTAGTTTTCCTCAGTGAAAATGCAGTTCTCGGTGAGAATAGGTTTGCTAGTTCGTTTAAAAATAACTGTAACTGTTTTCCATAAATTTGATTGTGTAGGTTTTGGAAGATGGCTCGCTCCTTCACCGGCCTTAAACTCCAAGGTAGCCTTGGGCGCTTTGGTACAAGAGAGATATCAGACATTGAGGGATGTGTAGAGTTGCCTGACGGCAAAGTTTTGTCTGGGTGCGAGTCAGGCAATATGCTGCTGTGGGACGATGGTTTGTGTATCAATGAGATATCTCGCAAAGGCAAGAAGCCGTGTCATCAGGGACCCATTCAGCAGATAATCATGGATGAAGGAGAACTTATTACTATTGGAATTGATGGATATGTCAAGGTGAGAGCCATTTGCTTTAAATACAAAGAAAATAACTGACCAAGTGTATATATATAAACTCCTCCACTGCCTTGTTTGGGGGTAGTGCCAGTCCCAAGCCTGGATAAAGGAGAAGGGCGACGTCAACGACCTTTTATGCCATAAGTTGTCATTAAACTGAGGAACTACTACGACCAAGTGCATGTGTATCGAACTTCTTCAAGGTTTAAATAAATACAAAATTCATTTTATGTTTTGCTCTAATGCTTGGGATAAAATGCAAACCAAAGTTGTTTTGTTTATTCCATCCATTCAGTAAGGTATGGCTCATTATCTTGGCTGGTTCTTTCAATAGGATTGTGATTTTTAATGCCATGACCATTGATTGATGCCTTATGCATGATGAAAATAGCGCTTTAGAAGTTTCCAGATTAGATTAGAGTAGTACGTGAGTGTTTTCCCATACTTGGGTTTTGGCATGTTGATGGTTTCTTACCAAGTCGATTTTGTCATTTTTGCATTTTTTACTGTGAATTTTTTCTGGTGGCATTGTGGTCTATTACAAAGAAATACAACAGGAAAGCCGTTATGAAATGTTAATGTTAACAAGTCTATCTAGATCTGTAAACAGTACGCACACACACACACACACACACACACATATATGTATGTATGTGTGTATGCAGTGAGTTTTTCTAGGAAAAAAGGTTCCGGAACTGAACAATTATGGAATTTTGTGCTAAAATTCCATTATTTATATCAATCAATAATCACTGAAAACAGTGCAGAGTTGTAAACACTTAAATTGAATTCAGATAAATTACATTATATTACATAATTAAAGTAACTTAGTAACACAATTCTTTTATTAAAAACTAAATTATTTTTTATTAGCCGAAAAAAGGTGTCTGGAGCGTTCCATCTGAAAAAAGCACTGTGTGTATGTGTGTATATCTACGTATCGTTTAGATGTGGGACTTTGAGACAACTGGGAATATGCAAGCAGAAGGTGATGGTCCGGCCTTGGAACTTGATCCAATCAATGAGCTTCGAGTGGGTAACGATGTTCAACTCACCTCCATGGTTCGATCTTGTGGTCCACGCGAGTTATCGATTTGGTATGCTCAGGTAGGCTATCTTGCTGTATTCATTACGACCTTTTAAGTTTATAATATATAACTTCAGTAGTGATGTTATGTATAATTATGAACAAGACTTCAGTCTATGGTGCACTGAAAACTTTCTGCGAATCAGAACACTTCCAGAATATCAATCTAACAAGAATAATTGAGCTGAAACAAATTTTGAAATTGGAAAGACGATGTCTTGATCTAAGTGATAGCCATGTACAGAGTGCTACTGAAAGGTTTTAAGATTCAGATAAAATTACTAATGCCAGTGGTGGTGTCTAGAATGGTATCTTTATCACAAGTTGAATAATTACCAAGAATTAATTTTCTAGATTATCAGTGGTGGCCTTTGTAAGTTGTAAACAGTGATAAGTACTTTGTGCATGCAAAATTAAATTGTCATTTGAAAGTTATGCAGTGAGCCTTAGATTATTTCTGATTAGGCCTAATAACTTAATGGCTGAGACCAAGCCTAAAGTTTCTTCTCCATGGAAGATACACCACCTGTGAAGTTTCTCAAAGATTATCTTTGGTGGTTAAACAGCTAGACCAAACAGCTTGACTCTCATCATCTGCGTGTTACCGTTCTTTCACTATATGTTCATGTTCGTGCTAGTTACTTAAGCTGTGTGTCTTTTAGGATGCCAGTGGTGGCATTTGGAAGCTGGATCTCTCCTTTCAGTTTACATCACTCCAGCCAGAGCGGTTGATGTACTATCACTCGGGACCAATATTTAGTTGTGCCGCTTCGCCTGTGTCTCACCTAGTCGCCACTGTTGGAAATGACTGTAGGATCACTTTTCTTCTATTCCCTTTGAAAAATTACTTGTTTTATGTAGATTTTAATGGCTGCTGATATTGACTGAAATCTTATCTTTGCGTGGCATGGTGGTGCTTGGAAGTGGAACGTACAGGTCTACACAGTTCCGGAGGTAGTCGTTGAAATTGTGTAGATACCATAAGGAAGTCTTGAGCACACTGTTGCTTACTGTCAGGGTTTGCCAGAAACATGTCTCTGAAAAAATCACTTGGCGAGAAAGGTAGGACGTGGGCATTAGAAGGATCTCTTGGTTGACAGCACCAGCAATCAAAGCAGTCTGTCTTTCTGCTCTTAGGTACAGTCCAAGTTTATGACTTCATGGCAAGGAGGCTTATCTGCATGACTAAGTTCAACAGTCCTGCCACAGCTATTCTCTGGCTTCCACAGAAAGTAATGCTACTTCCTTGCTACTTTGTTCTTAAAGAATTTCAGCAAATATGACTGTTATTGGTGTTTTGTACTCCAGAGCTGATGTTGAGCACGTAACAGCATAAACTATTGTATCTAACTTTATTTATTGTGTCTTTAGGCCTATGTGCTGCATAGCATACCTAAGCAATTGTTGGTTTTAGATACTTAAGACCCTCACAGATTCAATGCTTGATGTTTGGGTTAAGGGTAGTAAGGGTTGCTTTTGGGGCTGAATGGTCCATCGGGAGATCCAATGTAACCTTCACTGATGGATTACACATATGTTTATGCCAGTGCTCAATATATAATACCTACCCACAGCTGACAGTCAACCTTGCATCTTCAGCGAATGCCTATCATTGGATTAAAGACGGCTTCTTTGCGGAGTTTAAGGATATTTGGACTGAGGCACAAACAATGAACACGTTAGGGAAATGCTCAAGAACAACTGTTAATTAACAAGTGCATTACTTACTTACTTGATTTCACATGTTGCATCAAGATCCTGAATGCAGACTCAACATTGGTAGTATGATGTGATAATTTCTGTAAGTTGCAAGCTAAATGCAGTTTTTGCTGCCTGTTTCTTTTTGTTTTATTTAAGTCACTTAGTAGACGTACAAAAGCACTCGGCTGGTTGTTAGGCGCCGTTGTTCGTGTGCATGTGTGGTTGTAGCTTGATCCAGATGGCGCGACCATGTTTGCTGGTTTCAATGATGGCGTTATTCGATTGCTCTGCTTGCAAAAGGATCTAATGGCAGAAGTACGAAAGCAGGACTTCAAGTACGAGTTGAAGCTGGTCTTTGCTCTTAAGCCACACAAGTCTGCTCTCACCTGCATTGATATGGACCGGAATTCTGAGCTGCTGGTCACAGGTGTATGTACTGTGACTTATTTTCAGTTCAGATAACACAAGTCTTGTTTGTTCACATGATCCGTTTGAAAAGTTGGCTGGTCTGTGATTTAATATGTTATGGCTGATGTTTTTGTTTTTTATTGTGTTCTTGTTTTTAGATTGATATGCCTAAATCATTATTCTTATTGCTTTTGTCACTGTTTCCCATTGCAGTGAGAGCAATTTTACAAAACTTATTCTTGTTGCTACTGTTAGTTTTGCTCATTTTTTTATTTTGTCAGCCAGTGCATGACTGTGAATTAGTTCATCAAATCATTAATTTTTATTGCTGTTGTCATTGTTGCCCTTATCATAAGTGAGTTGTGCAAATTTATTCTAGCACATGTTGTTGGTTCTTGTTAGATGATGTGAGTTAACATGATTCTTATTCTTTGTTAGTCATCTGATGGAACAGTCTTTTTCTTCGACGTCTTGACCGACTACGCTCCTATAGGATTTGTCAAAGTTTCTTCCTCCATTAATCACATCGCTTGGTCTCCTGCTAATTTTGTAAGTTCACTTTTTTATATATTGCTCTGTAAATAGTGGCAGACAGAATATCTGGGATTTTTCAGTTGAGGATAAAACTACAGTGTAATTACCAGATTAGGTAAGGTAAGGCAAGGTAATGTTACCTGAGGTGAAGTTAAGAAAGGGAAGGTAAGGCAAGGCAAGGTACAGTAAGGTAAGGTAAATGAACATTCATCACTCACATCCATCATCAGTTGAATGGGATTTAAACATATTTTGACAGGAATGCAAAATTGACAAAGAAAGCAAACAAATTGCAGTCCAACAATTGAATAGTCTTTCCTTATGGAATCTAATCTAATGACTTCTATAACACTGTTATCATAATGTCCAAGGCATCAGTTGATGGTCACTTCAAGTCAAAATCGCAGTTGAAATCATAAACTGTTGGAGAAGCCGAGTCGAATTCCAAGAGTTCAGATAAACCAGAAGTCAGGCTATGGTGGGTAAACAAAGTCGGGCTACAGTGGATAAGTAATGGTGAGAATGCTTGGTGGAATGGTTAAGTATCGTTATTACACATTTTACAGTAGATTTGTGTAAATAAAGAGGTTAGCTGGGTGCATTTGGAAAGGCCATTGAATTGGTTTTGTGTTTTATCACTGCTTGATGGAGCCAGTGATATAATGCAGCTTTTTGAGTCTTAAGCATTTTTTTTGCTTAATCAGAGTCAAACAACTGTCTTGGTAAGCTGTGCTGATGGGAAGGTGTTTGAGGTGGAGGTGCCAGTGCCTTCGATTTGTGATACAACAAAGAGCTACCACCTCACAGGACTTAAAGTCCGAGCATTTGTCTTTGAAAGCATCAAATCGAGACTTCGGGTGAGCCATGGAACATGACGAGAGAACTGATTTTGGTTATTCACTCTTAGTGTTTTATGATTAATTTTGCAAGTTAATGTTAAGGTTGTTTGAAGACTTTGGCCGTATTTAACATGAGAACAACAAGTAATAAGTAAGCTGTTCCAGGAGTAAATGAACTACAAATCCATGATGTAAAGACATCTGATGAAGAAAGAAAAGTGCCTCTGTGCACATACAGCCTTCAACCATGGTTTATCTGTCAGTAGCTCCGTTCATTTATTTGAAACTCATCCAGATGTGTTGTCAGACTGATAATACTGCATATGCTGATTGCTTAATTATGCTTGCCTACATGCAGACTGTTGTGTTTTAACAGCATGAGGAAGAATTGGCACGATTGGCTGAAGAGGAAAAAGTGAGAAAGAGGTTGGCTCAAGAGGAAAAGCAGAAACTCATTGACAGAGGATTATGGGATCCTGATGAGGAAGATGCTGAAAAAGGTGAGAAACGGACTGATACAGCTGAGTTTTTTCATCATTTTTTCAATTTAAAAAGGTAGGATGATTGCACTTTGTGGGTAAAATAATGCACAGAAGTCTGCTAGAAGAATGTGTGTATGTGTATGTATATCCAACAGTTTAACAACATCTTATGGCATCAAAGGCCATTGACGTCGCCCTCCTCCTTTACCCAGGCTTGGGATTGGCACTACTCGAGTACAGTAGTGGCGGAGTTAAATATGTATGTATCAAGACGCTTAATATAGCGCCTTTTAATTACCTCACAAAAGCGCTAGACACGTGGCCGTCTAACTGATCATATTCTAAAGGTAGGATGATTGCACATTTATTATGATCCATTGTAGGTAACATAACTCATAGAAGTCATACTGCCACAGGATGGAGGAAGCTCTTGGCTAGAGTAGAAACAGCTGGATAATGATTCTGCCAATTTCAGTTGAATGTTACTTGTCATGAAGGCTGATCAGGTTCTTATTTCTTTAGAAGCGGAAGAGAAGCTGCAGAAGGAGAAGGAGAAGGAGAAAGACAAATGGGAACCAGTTTTGCCTGGGACACCAAGTCCGGTACTTTGCGGTGTCTATGGTACAGAAGAAGGACAGTTTTGGGTCTCTATGGTAAGGAACGCAAGACGTATTTCTGTTTATATCTTGTATTTATGTAGCTTAAATCAATAATTCTAAGCACCATGGTTGGTTGTGAATTGAGGGCTTGCTCAACGTTCGTACGCATTAGTTGTCTCAGGAGAGAATCAAAGCCACACACTACACTTTACAAGGCAAGGACTCTACCAGTCGGCCACCATGTCACTAGACTTGTTTACTCTCTAACTTGTGTAACACTAGGGTTGAAGGCTACAGTAGATGTGCACATGGACACTGTTCTTGTTTTTTCATCGGTTGGCTGAACCTTAATTGTATTGTTGCAATTTCTATTCCATCTGCGTCAGTTAAACTTACCCAGAAGCTTAAGAGCCCTGAGGGCAATTCTTTGAACATGAACCACTAATCTCAGCAGCTTCTAGAATTATTGGGGTGCTTTAGCTGAGTTTGACACTCTCTTGTATAAGGTATCAGTCAGCAGTTGATCAAACTCATTCTTGAGGATTTTGGGGCAAATACAAAAGTGTATCCCAGAATATTGAAGCCTTCCAGAGCCCGCTATCTCCAGACTGGGTGTTGGCAAAGAGCTAATTCAAATATTGAGAGCAATCGAAAAAAGCATGACCACTGAAAATGAATTTTGTTGCTGTGCTGTGTTGAGGTTGTGCCACTGCTCTGATTAAAACAGTGCTCTGTTTACACATTGGTCCACTACCAGTCTATGATGCTGAATGCAGAAGTTGTTTGTTGTAGGGAGACTTTGACGCTGGATACTTCTACGAATGTCACTTCAGTGAGACCTTCACAGTAGATGGAGAAACAACTGCTGCAGATGTTCATCGTCCAGTCAGAGCTATTCCTGTTGTTGCATCCAATGACGTTCCAGTCTCGCAGATCATCTTTAGGTATCTGATTTGCATCATTGATACTCATAGATTACAATGTAAACAGATCTGATCATGCATGCACTATCAGCTGTTGAGTTTATTTTAGCTTCTTCTGTGGTCTGCCTTATGTATTGTAATTAATTAGACATTTGTGTAGCATAATTTTAAGAAAACTGCTCAGTGGTTGTTTTAGTTTGTGATATATATATATATATATATATATATATATATAATTTGATGAAAGGAATCAAAGTGCAGGATTTTATGTTGCCAGATATTCATTGAATAATCATTCCTTACACTTTGCATGTTAAAAAATGGATGTGAAACCTATTGAATTTCGTAGGTGAAATGTATTTAGAGTTGTTTAACTGTGTAGGTTTTATTTTAATAAAATAATTATTTTTTAGCAAGAATGAAAAGTATGCCATGATGGGAATGCAGGATGGCTGTATAAGAATTCAGCTGCTGAATGAGGAGGGTAACTTTGCAACACTCGGCAACTACTGGATGCTTGGAGTACATGATGCCAATTGTGGTGACATCACTCATCTGTGTCTCAGTTACGATGAAAGGTTCCTCTTCTCGGTTGGACTCGATGGAAACTTCTTTGCTTTTCATTTTGAGACCCGAATGCCTAGCGAGCTGATGATTGCTGCGTCCATTCCTCCTGATAGAGTAAGAAGCAAAATTTTTATGTTGGACTGTGTGTGTGTCTGTGTGTTTGACTAGATATGTCCAGAGCACCTTTCAGGAAGCTCTTGAAGGTGGTTTCTTGCTTGCCCAAGCGATGTTAGAGTTCAGTAAGTTTATCTGTAAATGGATTTTGCTTAGAAAACCTGAAAAAGTCTCTGTTGATACCACACATATAGAACCCGACTAATGAAGTCTTATCCAGGTTTGACAGTCAAAACCAAATTTAGAGGTGCATTGAGGCATGATGACAGCCCAATAAAATGCATTTTAGTACTTTTTTGTTCATCACTTTGTGCACTTTGCTTGCATTTATAAAAACATGAAGCTGTAGAAACTGAGTGGAGTTCAGTGTAGACAATTACAGAGAAAAAGCAACAGCTAGGACAAGTTCGTATTTATGGTTTACAATGTCACAAGAAAGACTAACAAGCCTTTCTGTGTTTCCCATCTTTCGAATCACAGTTAACTAGATACTTCCATCAATTTTGGTGGAGCTCTCTCAAAGACTTTGCAGCTATCAAGGCTAGAGAAGTTTTGGTTTGAGTTTTTGGTATGTGTCGTAATATTATATCATCGATTAACCTTCTACACGTGACCTTTCTGTAAATTGCCGTACTTCATGAAAATTCAACATTTCTATGGGGGGGGGAGGTGATTGTCAGTAGTTGCCCCAGGTGTCAAAATACCTAGCTATGCCTCTGTGGATATGACATGAGTAAATATTGGCAAAGTAACAAACGAGTTATTTTGGTTTTAGAAACTGGATTTAGGAAAAGATATTGAAGACTCACAGGCCCTAAGGTTTGCTCAATTTATTTATTTCTGTTTATAAATCTAAAATAATATAATTGATGTCATTATGAAGCACAGTCTTACAGTTGAGGTGTGTATTGTACTTTAGGCTATTTTAAGGAGGCCAGAGAGTGATTCATGTTTTGTGTTTCTATCAGACCTGTAGTAGAATTTAAAAAAAACAGCCATGTACCAGGTAATACAAATCTATTAAGCCTACTTATTTTATTTGTTGCAAGCAGTTCTAACGTAGGAAAAGTCAACATCCCCAGCACTCAGTCTGATGAATATTGAGTCTTGGCCCCCTACCAGTTACTGTAATTGTAATTTGAGATTTATAAATCACCTCTTAGAGGATAAACGCAACAGAGGTGGTTCCGACCCGAAAAAGTAAAATCACTGTTAGGAACAGTACAGTCTTCAGGCCCCTTGCAGAACACTGAAGGGGGGAGAGGAAGGAGCTCAAGTCGCAATTCTTGAGGGAGACGATTCCAGCAAGTGGGATCAATGTAGGCAAAGCTTATGAAAGATGTTAGTTTTGTTTAATTAAATACAACAAAGTTTGTTTAATTGTAATTTACCTGATTGTTTCAGGTTTTGACATTTTATTTATTTCTGTCTTCACTTTCTTGATTTCGTGCCATTTGCAGACTTACATCCTGTGAAACTGCGCTACATGAACTTCTCTTGTGATAAAAATGTAATTGGACGCTTATATAGAGCGATTACAATGGCACTTTTCAGCAATGCTGATCACCTTTTGCACTGGTTTAACTTCTTACAAACTTTTAACTTTTTAAACTTCAGGTTAACTTCAGTTTAACTTCTTAAGTTTTATTTCAGATAAACTTCTTACTGAAATTACAGAGTTTTCTAGAATCTGTTTCTTACTATAGTATGAAAATGAAGAGCGTTATGTAGCTATTAAATTTTTTTGCTGATTTGTCGCTGGAAGGCAGTCATGTAATTTGGGTGAATAATGTGAAGGTTGTCCATTATGGTTTTTTAATGCAATTTTTGTGTGAAATATTTTTCTGCAGCATTGAAGATGCTAAGCAGAAGAGTGAATATGAGAAAATGCTGATGTTGGCTGAGAAGAAGAAGGAAGCCACAAGGCAAATGATTGAACAAATGAAAGAACTCTTTCAGGAATTTCACAAACGAAATAGCAGCTTACCTCCTTATCTGAAACTAAATAAAAAGGCAAGAACTTCTGATTTTGACATCCTCTCACGATTCTTAGATGTAGATTTTGTAACTACATATATGTTCTTCAACTGATTGATAATAACGACTTCTGGGTGATCATCCATCCATCCCCACCTTTTCTGAATTTGTATGTTTAGAGGATTAGTATAACAGCGCTTAACTTAAACAACTGAGGATCTGCATTTACTCCCAGTCTTTCGCCTGACTGTCTCTAGGCAATTAACAGACAGAGCAGAACGGTAGTTGAAAAAATGAATATTTGCTGATGTGAACAGGAGTTTGACATGAATCCTGAATTTGCAAAAGAAATACAGAAAGAAAAGGAAGAGAAGATCAGCCTCTTAAACAAAGAGACAGCATGGAACGAGGAGAAGCAAAAAATTTCCCTTGATAAAATCAGATCAAGGTCAGCTGAACAAGATTTGATTTTTTTATTTGATAATACTGTTTGAATTTGTTTTTTGTTGATATTCTGCTACCCTTCATGAGTTGTTCTATACATCCTCGCCATAGAGTTAAGTGGCACATTAAAAATATGGTGGTGTAATCGTAATCACAAATTTGTATTGTATTGTATTGCTAATCAATCACTGATTACAGAACATTAAAATACCATGCAGTATTGCAATCAAGTTTTCAGTATAATTTGCAAAATTAGAATAAGTTTCTTACAATTTTTTGTCAATTTTAAATGCTTTTAGTGAGAAAACCACATCCCAAAGCAATGAGCATGGAGTGAGCGATTGTGTCATGGTGTACCACCTGTAGGTTGTTTTGAGAAACAAAGACATGAAAAATTAACAGATCATGCATATGTCGGCATTGCTGGGATCACTTAGGTTGGCCAGTTGCAGCTAAACTTATCCAAGTTGGAGTACTTTGCTGTTGTTATCTTGCATATCAAATTTTAAGTAATTTGCTTAAGAGGTTTCAGATTTTAGGAGTGTATAAAACTTCCTATGCATAAACCGTGCTGCTGTTAACAATGGCAATTAAATTTTAAATGAGGCTTTCTGAAACCAGTTCAAGTGCTGTTGTCTAGATAAGAAATTTAACATAACCAGACATTTAGCATTTTCCCCAAAATAATGCTTCTGTTTTTGAAGTTCTTATAATGAATGCTCCATATTGTGTCATTCTGCTTACCTCTCAAAGTTCTGCAGTCGGAAACACCTCTGCTGAGTTTGTCCTCTAAGAGGCGCTTTATAAATCTCAAATTACAAGTACAGTTACAATTACCTCCTCAGGTTTAAAGACAAATGCGAAAGTGAGAAGACGTACCTACGAGCTTTCACCACTCCCCACGTTTTGGCCAACTTTCGTCTGGCCAGGCGATCTCGGTATCTGAAGGAATGTCTTGAGGATTTACGGAAAACCAGAGAGGAGATGTTGCAGAGAGAACGCAATAAGTTGCTCTTCACCAAGCCATCAAGTTTGTATTCTTGCGCTGAAGACACCCAGCTTCTGTTAAATCTTTTTGTGGTTGAAATACTTAACTGAAAGAGTAAAGTGCAAGATTGGACTTGGTTGAAATGCAAAGAATTGGAAATAGAGAAATCGTAATCGTATTCTTGAAATTTCTACAGTGCCCAACGAAAGCTAAGTCGTGGGAACCAGCTTATTCACAGGCGCTCAGTCAAAACAAAATCGATAGGCAAAATGGTTCAGTTCCAGGTCAAGATCCACGAGTCAGACAGTCGGACGGCTACAATGGATGGAGTTTGAAATTGAAGCGAGAAGAGAGATAAGGGAAGAGGAAGAATCAGGATAAGATTTTTGAAAAAGAAATGTTTTCAGTCTTGAGTGAAAGACCAGCGCAGAAACTGAAAGAGGTGAAGTTTTGGTGAGTTCGTATGATGGATCAGATAATTGTCATAATTCTGGCGGGAGTTTAGAGAAATAGAGTAAGGGAGAATTGTAACAGAAATGTTGCTGTCAGTGCATGTGTGGGTCTTTGTTTATAGAAATCCAAATCCCTCTCTCCTTTTATGTAGAGGGCGGCTAGTAGCAGGTTGACAGTGGACTGTTTCTGCACTTGTCAGATTGCTTGATTTTGAATATCTTCAGTATCTTCGTGACTATTCATTGTAGCCACTGAAACCCAAGAGTAGCTGCCACCACAATTTTCAACCATTGAAGGTAGAAAGCATTGGTGAGCTCAGAAACTTACCCTAGATTTAATTTGATTGGAGGCAATGGAATTCAGATTCCAACAAACAGCACTCGCTTGACGGTTAAGAAATCACTACTTTCTAGCAATAAAATTCTTAATATCACATTGGTTACACTAAAGCCATAGCGTGTCATATGAGGTACTAACTGTTATGAGGATTGCAGCACTTGGAGAAGAAAAATCACTTGAAGCAGATGATCAAAAAAAGGACATGAAGATGAGCACGGTGCTGAAGGGAAGCATGGGAGAACGACTGATGAAAGATCTAGCACGCATCGAAGAGAAGAAAAAGGCAAGAGCAGCCAGACAGGCCCAGGTACGTTTGATTGCCTGAATACGATTCTGTGGCTGGTGATGATTCTGAAGTGTGTCGGTGATCTGTGTGTACCTCAGCTTGGCACCAGATGCTGCACTCTGCAGTGTGGCATGATCTTGCACCTCGGTTCCACACATCGACACTTGCTCTTTGGGCTTTTCCTGAGTTGAAACAGTTTTCTGGAACAGTCTTTCCATTAAAATTCACTCTGTTCCGCTTAGTGCAGGTCACATAAGAATTTCTCAAACATGAAAGGCATTTGTTTGGTCTTTCTTGTTGTCAAATTACACCATGTAATCAAAAGCTTTATCTGTCAGACTATAAGCTGCTTTGCTTTGCCTCAAAGGAATTAAGTTAGTTAAACTCACTGCATGTCAAGGAATTTACTGTCATTTCGAATGAGAAACCTGCTCAGTCACTTTAATGAGATGACTGAGGTGCATATAGGGGAAAAGCCAGTAAAGTCAGTGAAACTGTAATGCCTACAAATATGATGAATTATGGTAATGCCTATAAATATGATGAATTTTGGTGAGGAAATTTTAATTCAAGCCTTTAAACCACGAGGATGGTGGACTGTCTTCATCATATGATCGGGACTAACCATTTCTTATGGACAATGAAGGTAAAAAATATGGAGGTCCGAAGAAGACTGAGCATAAAAGAAGATCTAATACAAGTAATAATGAGAAGGAAATTACGCTTGTTTGGACATATATGCAGGATGGATGACAGTAGAAAAATAAAAAGCGTGATTATGGGAATTATGGACGGAAATGGGAGACGAGGAAGACCCAATAGGGGGTGGACAGATGATATAAGGGATTGGTGTAAGCAAGACTTGCACGCCTTGATAAGAACAGCGCAAGATCGGGAACTGTGGAGACAGGTGATAATGCATGCAGTGGACACCTACAGGCTTTTGGCCCATGGATCGTGATGATGATGATGAACCATTTCTTTATTTTTCTGTGATCGCTGATTTGCATTTTAACATGTTTAGCTAAGCACAGAGTACCTTATATAAGTTAAATTAACACCTGCAGTTAATAGGTTAATAGATTTAATATGGTGAGAACTGTCAACCATTGATGAGGCTTCAACACTCAGGTTCTATGCTTGTGTATCTGCCAACTGAGACTTTTCCAGAAACCAGTGACCATCATTCACCCATGGACAAATATGTCGTTCTTAATGAGCTGTTACATCATTTAGGCTAGCATTGAGTGCCTTTTAGCTGTTCTTAGAAGGCACTATACTGATGTCCTGGAACATACTTGCATTAGTACAGTTTTCTTAAACACAGTGGAAGGAGTTTCTGGAAAGTCGTTTGCCAGATGACTACGAGGATCCAAGTGACCTGGCTGCCATTCAGGAAGCAAAGTTACACATGGGTGACTTCAAGCTCAAGAGTTCCAGTGACTACGTGGTAGCACAGCGAGTGACTACGAAAACTGCCAAAGAGAAAGTGATCATGCACAAACTTTTTGTAAGTATTGTGTCAAACTTTTCACTCTCTTGACAAATTAGCAGATGATGTTAAAGACTTCGTCTTTCGATAAGCATTTAGATGAAATGTAGTCATTGTTTTGTTAATTGATACTTTTTCTGTATTCTGTTTGACTAAATACATTAAGTTCAGGGTCTGATTAACTTTCAGTACAATACAATAAAATACAAAATGTACTTTAGGTAAGCTAGATACTTACTGCTGGCCTAGTTAGCTCATAGCTTAAAGCAAAAGTCAAGTAATTAAGTAAGTAATGCATTTGTTAACACGCCATATGTCCGTCAACTGAGCAAGGATGCCGGTTTGCATACCAATCATGGCTAGATTTGCATCTCGGGCTATTATGGTCCGTCCGTACATGGGTATCTTAAATGGCGTGGCAATCACTCGAATGGGCAGCAGTGGTGAAGGATATTGCCTGATCAGTTCATTGAAAATGAGCAGGGTAATGCCGTAGTCAGTATAAAAAACTTGTGCATTTACATTAATCTACCTGGCCTAGTAGTAGGTGCTATCCTATGCTGCAGCCAAAATTACAGTGTATAAAAAAAATTATATTTTGTGTTTATTGTCGGAACTTGTTTGGCATACTAAGCTTTTCCAAGGCATTTCCTGCCTTCATTCTGTCATGGCGAAAATCAGTCTTGTTCTTTGATGGATTGGTTTTGTTGGGTCAGGTTGTTGTTGAGGAGTTCAACTGATATGGTGCTAAATAAATCTCAGTCTAATGTTGCACTACATTTTCTATGCTCAGCAGACTGTCATACTGTGCTACTGCTGACCTACTTTTCTGCGTGTTAATTTATATTCAATGGCTTCTTCTTGTAGCAGCCCTTTTTTTGAATACGTTTTTGTCTTATGTTAGATGTACGAATTCAAACACAATTTCAACATACGCTTCAACGCTCTGCGCAACAAAAAAATGCGAATCATTAATCGAATTCGTATGAATTCAGCACAACTTCAGAAAATCCATCAACAGATCCCGCGACGTCAAGCCAAGGCTGGACCAACTGCTCCAAATCCACACCCAGAAGAATTTCCAGAAAAGTGAGGGATTAGATAACCATCTAGTAGCATTCTGAGTATATTTGTATTAGTATTGTATTAAATCCAAAGATCTACCATACAATGATGTAACTGCACAATTGCTGCTTCCTGTCTTTGTTTAGAAAATAAAAAAAATTATTCTGTAGGAAAATGCAGCTATGAAACTAGTTAAGAGTTTAACCAAGGACAATTTCCTAGGTAAACCTGTTAAGTCAGAATGCTTATGACCACTTTTGCGGTACAGACCCGTTTCTGCCAGGTCATTGGGAGACTGTCACCCCAACCATTTATTAACAAACTGTGGGTTAACAGGACCATGCTGAAATATGGTAGTGTATTTTTTCATGCAAGTCTTGGTATGGCTAAAAACTGAGACACAGGCTGTCTGATGTGAAGGCACTTGCACTGTAACCTGCTACCAGATGATTTTGTCCAATTACTTTGAAAGGCCACATTGCTGTCTTGTTATGGACAAATGTGATTGTGATTTGATACCAGTTGTGAACATTTTTTGCAGGAGGTATGAATACACAAAGGCCACGTTGCAACAATGGCACGAGGCGTACCTTGCACAACAGGCAGCAGAAGAAGCTCAGTCGTTGGGCGTAGGAGCTTCGCCAGCAATCTCTGCAGCTGCTGAACACATTCCTCACAACATACAAGTAACAAATTTAAAATTTCAAAGCCGTTGATTCATTTGCAGATATTGGTTGTCATGCTGTGGCCTTGGGTAATGCTATTCAACAGGGCACATAAGTCTGACTGGATTGGCCACGTTTTCGACTGAAGAAGAGCAGTTGCTTAAGCCAACCCTGAATGGGTATAAAATGTCAGTGACTTCATTTTCTTAGCCTTGACATGGGGAGTTGGCCTGTCTTCTTCTCTGCTGCCTGACCCTCCCACTGACAATGCTTGGTTGACGTACTCTTTTCACAGCTGAGTTGACTGTGGGGTGCAAGTGGAACAGAAACCTAGAAATATCCTTCTTTTCTGGCAGGGATTTTAACCTACATCTAGGATGATAGTCGAGCAGGATAATCACTAGACTGTTGGGCATCATTATTTACAGGTACATAGAACTAAGACAAGTGGTCATGGGTTGTTATTATTATAATTATTATTATTAGCAGTAGTAGTAGTAGCAGCAGCAGCGGCAGTAGTTCCACTTCTACCAGTCAACAGTCTACCTGGTCTAATGTATTAATGTATTTCTTAAATTACATGATGTAATTGAGGGTTGACATATTTTCTGTATTCAAAGGTATTCTCAGCCCAGCTGCTGTGAAAGAGAGATGGGCTGGTGTTTACCTGACCTGTTGTTGTCTCATTGCCTGAAAATATTGAAGGAAAGTTTTACAAATCAAAGCCGCTTCTTTTTGCTGACACGCTTAGTTCTTCTGTGACACTGCTTCATGCTCGGGTCGTCCTAGAGTTTCAGTTTCATGTAACTTTTTTCATTTAAAAACACCCCTTCTTACTCTTATCTCTCTTTCCGTTCCAATACCAAACACCACCCACCATATCTGCCATGCTGTCTCTCTGCCTGACTTGGATCTTGAACCAAACCCTTTTGCCTATCGATTTTGTTTTGACTGAGCGTCTGTGAATAAGCTGGTCCCTGTGACATGGCTTTCTTTGGGTGCTGTAGAAATGTCGGAATTAGATTACGATTGTAACTGAGCTGACTGCTTGTCTTTCGTCTTTTTATCATTTAGCCTATGATGACCCTTGGGGGTAAAGAACAAATGGGCGAAGATGCAAGAGATACTTTTGCTGCTGGTGGACGACGTGTTGGTGCTGTCGACACTTCGAAACAAGACTTATCAGAAATAGAGAAACTCATGAAAAAAGATGACGAGATCAGGTGCGTTTGGATTATTGTACCATATTCTCATTAGCATCTCATTATAATCTAAGCAGATATCCAGGAATCCAGTTATATATTTCAAACTTATACCTGGAAAATGAGATATAATACATGTGCCACAGTTCGGTCTATTAATAGATGATCTTACTACTGCACTAAAAGTTCAGTAATGCACAGATGATGGGAATCAAACCGTCATTGGAATGCGTGCTACTAAAATACGCTGAAAATCTCAGAACCTGCATATTACATGTTCCTATATAGATCTTTTTTTCTTATATGCATTTACCGCATCCTTCATGTAGACCTATCGACTTCATTTGAAAATGAACTTAGGAATTAAAATGTGTTAATGGAATTTGCGTTACCACTTTTATAATATAACCTTTTTTGTCTAAATTGCTCACATATTTTTCAGCTTATAATATTGTGATGTTGGATGATTGTTGTGTTGCTTAACTGACTACTTAGAACTGAAGTGATAAAAGCGGTATTGATAACTTGCAGTTCAGAATACGTAGTTATTGCCTTACATCAGTTGGTGTCGAAGGGTGCACTCAAAGCTATCAGTTTTTGCTTCAACCATACAAAGTTGCCCAATGTCTGACAGTTGAAGTTCTTTGTAATTTCAGACTGATATTCGATCAGGAGGTGATAATTGAAAACATGAATGACATGATTCGTAATTTTGATGCAGAGCTACGATGTCTGCGGCATGACAAATTCCTGTTAGATGTCTCCATGAAGAATGCAGAGGCCAGGTAAGGTTAGAATATTGTTGTTAATTCACATTTCTTCCAATTCAAGACTTACAGATGTATGTTTTAAACCTTGAGCTCATCAGTTAACTACTTTTGAGGTTTTGGTAGCTTCATTTTGACTAAAAGATTTAGAATATGAAACGGTCAAATAATGACCTTCAATCAATTGTTTAATCAAAGCATTCATATACCGTTAGTGCCCCTTCATGACAATGGTACCTCCAGCCCCAGGTCCTGCAAAAGGGATGTTTTCAGGAGAAGACAAATAATACAGTCATCGTCTTCCTTTGCTTGACTAACCATAGTTTGCAATTTTTCTCAGGGGAGTTGTTTTGCTTCATGAAGTGATGCTACTCAAAGAACTTGAAAAAGAAGAAAACGTCCTTGCTGCGATATTTGATTCCCGAGTGATCGAGTCCAATGAAACACGTGCAAAAGTAAGAATACAGAACAAGGAATTAAATCATTTGCGTAAAATTTTCAGGTTGGTGCAGCAGGAGGGATATCAGCGAGACGTGTCCAGTGTAGTTAACTAGGGATTGTCTGAACCAGCAAAGGGAAAGTTCCACTCCATTTACAAATCATACCCTGCTACTAATAATAGAACACAAAAGCAGGATGGAGAGATGTGACAGGTATCACTGACCTACACTGCATTGGCTTTGACTAACAGACCAAACTAAGGTTTGTGTTGTGTAACATTGATGAAGGCGCTTTAGTCACCTGCCCTAATATGTACATGTTGCCCCAAGCCTTAGCCATACTGATGATGCTGAATTCAAATTTACATGTAATGCATGTGACCACAAAATCATGAACTTGGTTTGTAGGAGTGAGTTTGTGGCAGCAGTGCATGCTGTCTGTTACAGAGAACAGTCTACCAGGTGCCTGATCATGAGGATTTAGAAGAATAATTCTGTCAGCACAATCCCAAGAGCATGAGAGTTTGTTCCGATTTGGTGTACTGAACTCTGCCTGATGAGGACCAGTAGTTGAGTGTAACCATGTGTTGTAAGCACTTCATTTGGCTTGCCGTTGTTTCCCATGCACAACTGGGGAATTTAAATAAAAGTCTCAATTGTCAATCTTGAATTGGACTATACTGGCTGGTTTCTACAGATGTGCTAGACTAGAGAAATGTTATTGAGCTAAGCACATCGTTCACCTGTAAACGAAACTGCAATTCATGAAGTCTGGCATCATTTGTACAAGTAAGGTCTGAGGAGTGCTTGGGAGAGTTTCTTAAAGTGTTATACAAATTTCCAAATACATGCACCGCACACACATATGATGATAATAATGATTATGTCATTATGATATTGATAACGGTAGTAATAACTGAACTGTGCTGCAGATTGAAGAAATGCAGAACAAGATTGAAGTTCGGAGGAAGGAGATCGAATACTTGCAGGGACAGGAGAAGGCGCTACATGCTGCCTTCTTAAACACAATTGGTGACAACAAGTTCTCGCCCTTTCTTACCAAAGTGTTCAAGAAGAAAATCAAAAGATCCAGGAAAAAGATGCTTGAAGGATTTGGTAAGGAAATTCTGAATTGGCTTCTGTGCACTTTATTGTAAATATACTGATATTCACTGCACTGATGAGAAAGAAAAAGATGAAAAACAGATAATATGAATAATGAGACAAAAAATTCATTATTTCATGAAGTTTTAAATTTATACTCAAGCATATTAATTACATAGATTAATATGTATTATTCTAACATGTTTCACCATGTTTTTAGATTATTCAACTTAAGTATATTTTAAACATGTTGCTTAAAATAAGTTTTTTCATTGTTATTAAAATAATATTAGAAAAACAGTCTTGCATGAACTGAATGTGAACATGCTTCTATTTGTTGTGTTTGACAGATGATGATGAAAGTGACTCGGATTCTGATGATGATTTCTCTGAATTCAGTGACAGTGAAGATGACGATGATGAAGACGAAGAGTTTCAAATGGATCTCGATGTTTGTCCGGTTGGTTGCGATAAAACCCTATACGACACCACTTGTTCCCTGCGTGAGGATCGCCTAGACATCGAAGAAGCAATGACAGCTGAACGAAAAGCCAGAGACCAGCTCATTAAGGAACTTGAAATTGCCGTCAAAAATGCCAAAAAAATTGAAGCCGCTCTTGATGTTGCCGAAAAAGACTTAGAAGATTTCCAGGTAAGAAAAAAGATCAGCTTATTCTGACAAGTTAACATTGGGTCCATATACAGTGCACAGTGGTTTGAAATCAAGGTGTACCAAGTAATGATTTTCACTATTCAGCCAAACAAAATCGGTCCATTTTGAGGCCAACTGCAACTGCAAATATTCATACAGTGCAAAGTTCTTAAAAGGTGTCATATTCATAGTTGCAATAAATAGTAAAATCCTATTTCAGTACCACCTCAGTATGTTGTAAATTGCCTATTGCTAGTCTAGTTAGCTACATTAGTTAACACATACGCCAAGGGTGCCTCTGAGTGTGAGAATGCCGGTCATGGCTTATTTCAGAGATCTGAATCAAGGGCTAGCACGGTCCGTACACTGGGGACCATAAATGGCACCCATTCAAAAGGGTAGCTTTGGTGAAGGATCTCGCCCAATCAAGTCACTGAAAAATTAGCAGGGTCAAGGCCATACAGTCACTAGAAAAATGTGTACATTTACCAAGTTATAAATAAAAAATTCAACCAAAATATACTAAAATTAATTGTTCTGTAGTTGAAGAAGCAGAAAGGACTGAATGCCATTGATGTCACAGTAACATTTAAATTACACCAACTGGAATATCTACATAAAGACGGTTTGCTGATTGTGGACTTTCACATGGCACTGGCCTTTGAAGATTTCAATCTTATCCGTCTCCAGAAACGAATCAAAGAGTTGCAGCAGGAACAGAAACGACAGAAGAAAGAAAAAAGGTAAGATCAGACAGGGTGCATTTAACTTTTGTGTGCTTCAAATGTTGAAGAAAAAGAAATCGAAGCCCATGTATCCGACTATATGACGATTGCTTCTGTGGAAGTCACTGTTTTACGATGCAATTTCTCAGCCTACCAACATCTCTCGGAAGAAACTGGTCTCCTGAACTTGTGGCTTTCATGTCTAGCTGTATCCAGTATCTAAAATCCCTCTGTGCACTTTGTGGACTTGATAACCAATCGGCATCTGAAAGCTCATCTCTTAAACCCGGTCAGCGGATCCAATTATTCTTATTCTTGCACTTGGGGTTGCGCTCTGCTGTAAGAGGACGTTACTGAAACCATTTTATTTTACACCCCTGTGTGTCAAAGATGATTAATGTTGGACATTATGTTCAGTGTTTTAAAGCATCAGTACGAGGTTGCTAAAAAGCAATCATGTTACATAAGCTGAGGTTTTTGATCATCGCACGCCTCCTTCAACAACAGCCACAACACTTATATGCGTGAATGCCAAACGTAGTTGTACTGTAGTATGCGAGTAATTACTGGAATGATAAACAGTGTTGGTTCTTTGACAGAGAATCAAGGCTGTTGCACATCAGCCTGACCCAAGATCGACGCTTGTTCGACAAGCAGATTGAATCTATGAAGGAAACCTGTGACCAAATGATGGTCAAAAAGTTTGGGCAACTTGTCAGTTTAGAGAAACTTGAGACCGTAATAGTCAACCGTGAGCTGGAAGAATTTCGACAACAACTTCACGATTACCAGACATCCAGTGAAATGGAACTTTTTCGATGGCAGGTTAGCAAACTGTCGTGAAAGTTTTGTGACAGACTCATTAAATGAAATTGTCTGAAATTTTTTTATGTAAACATAACAAGACACAAAGACACACAGCAGATGCATCAGAAACTTCTGCCAGGAATGGGATAGACTTTTTTACCATATTGTTTTCACGTACTGGTAGTACCATATTTTCTATAGCCTGTAGGCTTATTACTTTTTGCAATATATCTAACAATGGAATGATCTTTGCAGGGGTAACCTAGAACAAACCTGCTGTGACCTGTGTTGTTCAAAGAGCTCCCATCAAATAGCAAGCTTATACAATTACTTTAGACAAATTTATAAATCTGTTTGTTCAATTGTTTGCCGTTATTACTGTTTGATTGTAGAACCGGCTAAGTTTTCACCAATGTAAGCAGAGAGAATTCCTGAAGCAGAACACTGTCCTCAATGAACACTTGGTTAAGCTGACAACAGATGGAGCTCGTCTTGAGCAGACCCTCAACAACAGACAACGCAATGTCGTGAGTAGAAACAGTGTGTCAACATGTATCAACTTCTTGAGAAGGAAGTCACAATCTCTCAATAGCAAGTGCAGAATTACCTACACAATGTCACATGAACACCACAGAACTTGGCAGACTTACGTATGACTTGTAATTTGACTTTTATAAAGCGCCACTTCAAGAATAGACTCATCAGGGACGCTCCCAACAGTTACATATTTTATTTGTGTCTGGATATTTAATTATTTATATGTCTTAAAGATGTTTATTTAAATATTTATAGAGCACCATTTTAAAGAACCTTTAAAAGCTCTCTCTTAGCAACTGTTGTAAACTGGCATTAACAGGTAAATTTCTATGCAGCAAGTATATTTCATAAAAAAGAAACCCCTTCTTTTGCAGGGCATTGAACAAATGGATGATTTCACCGCAGAGGTGCTTGAACGTCAACAGCTGACACAACTTGTAAGCAGACAGGTAGACGAGATGAGCGAGATAAAGCAAGAGATATGGGCTCTGTCTCGAAAAGAAGGAACTGTATTTCCACCAATTTACTGACATCACAGATATTTCACGTCAAATAAACTACAAAGTAGTATTACTAATTGCAAAACTTGGATGATGACTTTAACCTGTTGCTTTTTGAATAGCAGTTCGAAAAAATATGATAGTAATGTTTTACAATTTTTCCCAGTCAATCCTTGTGTGAGCTTTTTTAATGCTGTAACTCCTTAAATGTTGTTTTTAGTTGTTGCACATGTTGGCAACATGTTATTTGCAGTTCCCGTTCAGATTCTCCATTTAGAATTTTTACAAACCAGTCATTTGAAGTTTATGATGCTTTACTGTTTTTTCTTTACTGAATTTTTGACCCAACTGAAACAAATTTCTTTTCTATGCAGGCTGTCAAATGTCCATCAGATGCTTAAAATCACCTTTTGTTCATCCTCAATACCCAACTGACTGTATCAAACAACAGTGGCATATTGTAATACCTAGAAACAAACAAAAGGAACAATAATATACCAAATAATTTAATTTAGCGTATAATTTATATAACTGTTCTTCAGTGTGTCTGTGTAGGATTGCTTATACTAGTAAACTAATACAAAAAAGTAATGTTACATAAAGTGTGTGTAGTTTGTTATTTATTGTGACCAATTTCTGATGTGTTGGCTTTCCACTTTTGTCATGTTTTTGTATCCTAGTATGTGAAACTGAATTTCTTGTTTGGCTGTGTGACCTGCAAGAACGGTTGTCTGGTTGTTTAATTGTTGTTGTCATGTTTGTGCTTCAACTAAAAGATCTGTCAACAGGATCACACAGGCTCTTCATAGAGGCATGCAGTGAGCAGATGCCTTGCCTTACCTTACAAGCAATACAGCTCAGCATGATTTCAAGGACTGAGAAGTAGTTAACTTTAGGAATAGTCTCAAATTTGGAAAAGGAAAAGTTCATCAGCAAACAGTTTTGAATTAAAGTTAAATTTACTCCATGCTAAAATCATAAAAAAGGACAGCACCCAATGAAGAAGAGCAGTCTCTTGAAATAACTCAACAGACAGCCATGCAAATGAAGTATTTCGTTTTTTAGCCCAGATGGTCAGTCATATCCCTTTCTGTTTGTTCTTCCCATCGACAGTGTACACTTGTTAGGAGCGCAAGTGGAGTAGAAATCTCAAAAATTTTCTGCCCTGGTAGCAGGGATTTGAATGCTTGACCCGACCTTTAGGTTGATGGTCCAGCACGCTAAGTACTAGACTGTCAGTATTTAATGTGGTTTTAAGTATACAAATGCATTTATTTATACACACACACTGGAAACTCATTATAATGCTGTCTGGGAGCCACACCAAAAACCATCTTACGAGGTTGTGGTACAAGTTTATTTTCTATAGCTGAATTGATTGTGGGATCCACAGACCTGTCTGTTGTATCAGGATTTATCTTATAATGAAGCCCTTATATATATATATATATATATATATATATATATATATATATATATATATATATATATATATATATATATATATATATATATATATATATATATATAAACATATATATAAATATATATATAAAATAAAGGACTGCAGAGCTCACCTGGCTATATTGATGAATATGTTCATTGTCTGATGAATGTTATCTGATGATAAAGTGGTAGCAAATTCACCAGCACAACGGCAACATTTTGCCAGATTCAAATCATTTATCTGAAGAGCAAGACAATCCCATGTATATATGTACATATGTGTTTATCTGGACACTTGCTTTGGAGACCTCTTAAGTACCTGACAAAGGCACTGCCTCCATTAGCCTAAATGATGTTTTAAAGTCACTAAGAACAGAAAGTTAATCAATAAGCAACCATGCTACCATCATGCACTTGTCATGCACACATTTTCAGCTTACCTTGAGTTACAACTATTCAGATCAGTTAGACAATAAATAATTGGTGGTTGTACAGTTCTTAAAAGGTGCTGTATGGGTTAAAGTCATCATACATGCACACACAGTACAGATCCCTTTACGTGCAACCAGTTTGCACGAGAATCTGCTTAGTGTGGTAGTGCCGTGCCTCCAAATGCTACCTAATTAATATGAGATGCTTAAACACGTGGAATTGGAACGTGCTGCATAGTGCTACATATTTGCTCTCCAACTCACAAGTATGCAGCATACTACAATAGAAGTCCATTGTTAAGAGAGCCAAACATGATGCAGGGATCCATGTTTGCGACTGTGTTGCTTCATAATTTGCATCATATTCTAAAATCAACAGCGGTCCATTAACCCACAGTTGTGGTGAATTTGACTCCCAAAATCCACACATTAACAGATCTGCAATGTACGTAAATGGCACTGGTCCCAAAATGGTAGTGGTAAAGATACAGATTTGCATAAAGTTGCAAGTTGCAGTCCTTCAAATTGCTACTAGTGTTACTAGGCTTTTCTTCCATTAGGGCCATCCATATATTACGTACGCAATGAGGGGGGTGATCGGATTTAGGCGATTTGCGTACGGGTGCGTATGGCGAGGGGGAGGTGGGTTTCGACAAAATGTGTACGTACGCAAAATAAATTTCTAATTATGACGTCCACATTAGCCTATTTAAATTCTGTTCAGATTGTTCAGACCTAAAGTTATGGAATATCAAAATCAGAACTAAAATCCAATCACTGACTATATTCCTGCTTTATCAATTTTATGTAGTATTAAAACTTTTGAAAATGTAATTGTTACTGTTGTTAGTAGGTTTTTCTTCATAACAGTTAACAAATTTTAGCTAGGAAATATCATGCTTAACAAAAACAAATAGTAGCCTGTACTATGGTATTAAATAAATGTCTTATAGATGACTTTAGCTAATTAACTTTTGTAAAGGGGGGTTAGAGAAGCTTGGTTGTACGTATGCATGGGGAGGGGTCCACAAAATGTATGAGGTGCAACAGGGGGTGAAGGGGGTATGAAATATAATTTTTTTGCATACGTAATATATGGATGGGCCCTTCGTTGATACTTGGGGAAATCTTCAGTCTTCAACTATAGGGCTTACTTAAGAAGTAATTTATAAATGCTTGACAGTCACATACTTGCCACTTTCGACAAGTAATATTTGTAGTATGTCCTCCAACTGTGCTGGAACCTTACCCCTTTGCACTTGGTGCATTTGACATCTTGAAGTAGATAAGCCATTGACTTTCTCTGAACAGCATCAATCAGACAATGTTCTATCTCTTCCAAATCATATTCAGTTTTGCACTGGATACAGGACCAGACTCCACTGAAACAAGCATATACCAATCAGCCAGATGTAGATATACAGTGACCAGACACATCAATCATTCCTTTAAGCAGTAGCTAGTTCAGGGTTCAGCCAGTCAGCCCTGGACAGTTCATGCTAGACACTTGTGTGCATGTGCATATCCGCTGGCAATCAGCTGAGATGTATCTAAATCAACTAGTAGTTACCAGAACCAAAGTAAATAGTTCAACTTTCAAAAAAATATCAACATATAACCTCTGTGGAATGACTTTCAATGTTCTTATTCTTGGATACTTCAAACTGTGCATCAGAAATGGCTCAAGAAACATTTTCGGCTTATTGCAAGTCACACCTTTTTTAGATCTGCCAGAAATGCATTTCAGCACAATTTAAAGGCACTATAATAATGTTCTGCTGCAGATATGCATAGATTTAAGAGACTGGAAAGTGATTTGCACACTGCTACATGTTTAATGCAATTGATATTTACTAAATTTGGCAAATGACTTGCACTGCAAGACCTTAAAAGAAAAAGAGCTAAATAACATTTCAAACGTACAGTTCGGATCCACTTTTTACAATGTAAGGGTCACGACACAAATCAACATCACGGATGTGGTTGCAGTTCTTGCAAATCATCTATAAGCAAAACAATCAGGGCTATCAAGCAGTGCCTTTTTGTCACCGAAGCAGAAAATTAAATCATCAGAGCATACACTGTGCTGCACTGAAAAGCAGTTTCACAACTGACTGAAACCCTGGGATGACTGATAAAATTAAGACACAAACCATAACACTTATAACACAAAATATGCTTAACAAAGCTACCGATCACTAAAATTGGCTATGCTGAAGGTCTTCTTGGCACTCAGTAAGTAAACCGATAAATCTGTGTCGAAAGTATTCTCTGAAACAAAAGAATTGCATAAAAGAATACCATCAGCTATGTGAAAATTATACTGTAGTTACACTTTAACCCATCAAGTCATTTCTGAATATCACTTCAAGGAATAAAAATGAATATCTAACTCTCTCCTGGTTTGTTACCAGTTTAAAAACCAGTCACAAATGTTTGCATAAAAAATTGGCCACATATTTCTACATCAAATAAAGAAGGCTGACTAAAATCCACAGAAATTGAATTGAAATAATTATTTCAGGGTTTAACAAAAACTTACAAGAGATAATATATCATACAAACCTCTGTTATAACATAAGAAAGACAAGGATCCTTCCATTGGGCTTCATCAGAAAACTCTCCAACTCCAATCAGCTTCAGAAGATCACGTTTCATTTTGTTGACTTGATTTGTCACATTTACATCCAACGAAAGAACCTACTCGTTAAATGCAAAAGGACCTACTCGTTAAATGCAAAAGAACCTACTCATTAAACGCAAAAGAACCTACTCCTTGAATGCAAAAGAACCTACTCGTTAAATGCAAAAGAACCTACTCCTTGAATGCAAAAGAACCTACTCCTTGAATGCAAAAGAACCTACTCGTTAAATGAAAAACCTCCTCGTTAAATGAAAAAGCTACTCCTTTAATGCAAAAGAACGTACTCGTTAAACGCAAAAGAACCTACTCTGCATTCCACACTGTACATAGGTTTAATAATACATGCTTACTAATACGGATATATTATAATTACCACATACATTTGTGACAGCCACAAGATTAGGCACCACTTTCCATTTTCCGCATCTGTTTGGATGATGCCTTGGTCTCCAGCCTCCATCGGCTGATGCCATTAAACCAGTGCACTATATAAGTTTTTGGGAAGTACATTTATCAGATCTACTTTATAAAAAAGACAGCAAGTACAGATCTGCTTGGAGTAATTTCAGCACCTGGCAGATGGCTTTGACAAACTCTAAGGCTGGGTTCTTCAGTGCAAGATAAGACCCAGGCAACTGAGGAAACTCAGCAGCTGCATTACTGCTGTTGCTGCGGGAACCAGCTAACTTCTTCTGAATTTTCTGTGTGATACTGCAACAAAAAAATCAAAACTGATGTGAGAATTTGCTAAATGCAGTTGCATGCCATATAAAACGCATCACATAAAAGCACTAGATAAGCTCTGATTATTTCTTCTCCCTGTATCATTGTCATCACTTTGGCAATTCTTATTTATGATGCATTTCATATTGTCACCTGTCAACATCTGCTAAGCTTTTTAGTTACTTAAGTTCCTGTTTTGTATCATTGTTAAACTGCAACAAGATTACATGCCAAATGTTTTGATTAAAATCAAATAAACAAAATGAAATGAAAATAAACCAGAAAAAGTCTTTCAGAACAACTAAATAATTTCAAAAGAAAAACAGTGATACTACAAAATTGCCTAAGGAATTTAGAACGAGCCAACTCTGCTATGTTTGCCTTTGATTTTCATATTCCAGCATACTGTCAGAAATCAGTATGGGTTCCAGAAAACCAACAAGCTGGTTCTCATCTGCCTTTGAATGAGTTGCAGAGAAAAATGTGTTTCTTAAGTCTGCTCCACTTACGAGAACATCTGCTGACACATGTCGTCCTGTATTAGCGTCTGACTGAACTCAATCAGACTCTGGCTTGATTTGATGCCATCAGCTCCAATCTAAACACCATAGCAATTTGTTAGTTACACAATGTAATGTTATATGTGACTACACCAACCAGCAATATTCGAGATACCTACACAAAAGTACTCCTGACTTACACTAGGAAAACACTTTGGCCAAAGAAGATAGTTCTCAGGTAAGATAAAAGGTAGCTGCTGCATGACATCAAATCTGATCTAAAGTCTGTGGTTGGTGTGATATTCACAAAGGTACCATACTGGTAATTCTAGTCCAACCTCATGACTCCAAGGTTTGGGAGAATCCACCCATATATGCAAAACCGCAGTGGTACATCAGTTATTCCTCCCCTTCCTCTTATCTATCCTATTGCTTCAATTCCAAACACCATAGAAATTTTGAGTTTACAATTATGATTGATGGTACACACGTCGCTTTTAAGTGGTTAGGCTGACCTGTGACTGCGAGGTTCCTCTTCTCCGAACTGGAGTATTACCAATAGTCAGCAATTTCTTTTCCTCCTTCAAATGTTGATAAATGGAAAGAATGTATCCCGCAATGATCATCTAACACAGAATGGAAAGTAATACAATAACTAATGAAAATTCAACAGTTAATAGCGCTATATAAACTTTGATTTTCTAGTTGGAATTAATGGTTCATGCCCTCTACTGTTGTAGTGGTGAGATTGATGAGGGATTATCTTGTATTTAAGTGTTCAGTTTTGCAGTTCGGTTTATACAGAAGTGTTCACTTAGGGTTCAGTTGGGTTGGATAACCAAAGCTGCTGTTAATGCTGACACATGTTTTATAGGAACAGCTGAATTCTGATTCAAGTATAAAGTCTGACAATAGCAGTTCTGTCATTGTTATTGGACTGGCTTCGAAACGAATCCTAAAATGTGAGGATTGCGCTTTTTAGGATTACACGTAATGCAGGTAAGTCATATATGCACACAAATTTCAACTATATGGTATGCTAAAGTTACAGCAAGAACTAGAAGTGCTTACGTTGAAGTTGGCCTGGCATGATGCTCCTTCTGGAAGAAACCATGCCATGTTCCAGTTCATCTCAATATCAGGCTACAGATAAAAGTTGACAAACCAAAGAACAAGATCATTCGCTTGATTAAAATTCATAAAAAATTTCAAGTTCGACATGAAAATTAAATTAAGGTTTGTAGTATCAATACCTCTGAGTCATACTGCTGGCCAACTAAATGCCCAAAGCAAGGAAAAGACAAGTGACTGATATGGCTGTGGACAGTTTCAAATATGTTGGTTGAAGTTCCATGGTGGACAAGTACCCAGTTTACAGCAACACTTGCCTGTTGCAATTTTAAAAACAATGAACTGCTATAAGTGGTCTGACATAAGTTCGTTTAACAAACCCCTCGTACATGGACGATGGGCACTGATTTGTAATACATATGTCACATACATAAAATAACCATTTATGAAAACTGCAACTCATAATTATACAATAAAAGTAACCACACTATGCATTATAATACAACAGGTCAAAATACCAAATGATAGCATCTATAATGAAACATTAAGAGGTATTTAGTAGGCCCTATGTAGGAAAATTACAAGTTATACAGGCTAGTGCCTAAATGATGGAAGAATTTCGCAGATTAAATACAGGAAGCATGTCAAAAAAAAAGCTTAATTCGTATTCTTTGCTGCAAATTTAATTTCCATAGTCATCTTCTTATTTGGTACATGCTAGCTCACCGCCTAAGAGTGCTGAATTTAATTACTCTGACCAAGAGTCAGACATTGCTTTATACAGTTCTACGTAAATGAATGATCAGTCATAATTATAATTATACTAACTGTTGTGAATTTATATACAAGTGACACAACTGTACAAGTCATTCATTTTTGATAGGAAATAATTAGGCTGAATTGATTCATTTTTGATAGGGAATAATTAGGCTGAACTGATTCATTTTTGATAGGAAATAATTAGGCTGAACTGATTCATTTTTGATAGACAAACTAGGCTGAAATGATTCATTTCTGATAGGAAATAATTAGGCTGAATTGATTCATTTTTGATAGGCAATAACTAGGCTGAAATGATTCATTTTTGATAGGAAATAATTGCTTCTCACGGCCTCTTCTTCCTCTTCTGTTCCCTCGTCTTCTTCCTCCCTGTCATTGTGCCGCAAAGTTTCCAATCCTTCCGTATTCTGACCATCCTCAAGGTCTTCCTCGTCTCTGGAAGTGGAAACATCCTCCTTTGTTTCCTCAACACCTGGAGAAAGTAATGAAGCTTCATCTTCCTTAGGAGCACCAACAGATGGCAGAAGTCCTTTGACTCCACCATGATTAGCCTATAAGAAATCAAATGCATTTGATTTATATTACATATTACACATATATTACAGTAATCATTCATTTGCAAGAACTATTTAGATAGCTGTAACACAAACACAACAATCCTAGTTTGAAGTTCAGTGGTGTGAAAAAGTCAAAACTGAGCACAAGTTACCAAAAGATTCCAAACAACACCCACTGTAGTCTGACTGTCTGCCTGCATGACTCTTGGATCTTGACCTGGAACGGAACCCTACTTGCCTATCAATTTTGTACTGACTGAGCACCTGCAAATACGCTGGTTCCCGCGACTTAGCTTTCGTTGAGTGCTGCAGAAATCTCTAGTTTACAATTATGATTACGATTAAACAAGCAAGCCTACTGGGCTCTTGAAACACTCCATCATTGAGTGAGTTAAAAGAAACAATAGAACTCACAAAAGCACTCATTAATCTCACTTCAAAAAGCATCATATACATCAAGAACACTTACGACATTCATCCAGACAAGCACTTCCCAGCATTGCCTATACGAGATGTCAATCATTCGATAGAGATCTTTGGCGCGAATGCTGTTTGTGATGTACTCGACATAAGCCAACGAATCAACAACTGATTTTTTCTTCGTGCAAAGAATCAAGCGACTGAAACTTGCATAGACGATGTTAGAACCAAGACGCTTGAACTCGGCAATCAGCTGCAATGATTGTACCAAACAAACACTGAAATAGTCATTTATTCACCTGAATTATCATAAAGAACAAACAGGAAGGTACAACAAGTCAGAAAACAACTTCATCGACAACTAGCCTAACTTATTTAAGTACTGTATAAAGCTTTATTTGTTATCCTTGTTATTACTGAGTAATTCAAGTAACTTTTACCTGCATAAATAGCTTAACCATGATATTATGAAGGGTCTTTCTCAGAGCTGGATCGTAAAGAAGTGCATCAGGAGATCGCAGCCACCTACAAACACATCCAAACGTCTCCAAACATTAAGACATCCTTGTACAGCGTGAAATAACCAACAGCGCATTGAACATAATATTACCTGCAACTAGACCGCGTAACTTCAGTAATATATTCAGCCTGCATCACTGACCATACTGCTGTCAGTATCTCTCTCTCTCTCTTTCTCTATCTCTCTCAATCTCTCTCTTGTAGTCACTCTCCCTCCCCTTCCTCCCTCTCATTTTCTTTCTTATGCAGAAAACAGAACCGTTTTTTTACGTGTCTTCCACAATCCTTTTCTGTTTCGCTGAGGTTAGGGTGGAATAGCCTACGAGTACATTATAAAGAGGTGCTATACGGATTATGTAATACATTACATTAGCAGTCAGTTGTAACTTTAGTTTGTAATAAAGTACCGCAGTAAGAACCTCTTACAGAAGCAACTGTGAGTAAATATCATGAAGTGCAAGATGTGGCCTATGCTGTAACTGAGGAACCAACCAATTGGGCTCTTCAGTTTATTGCCAAGACATAGTAAAGACTCTACCTGTAAAAATGCATGATCTGCTGGTCAGCAAACACATTCTGATACTTTGTAACATCTTGAATCCATCCAATCACCATGTTCTTCAAAATCCTAAACCAAAAAATAACAGGTTTCAAGTTACATAGTGCATGTTACAGATGCATGCAAAATGCATAAGCATACAGCTACACACCATACCTAGAAAACAACAAAAAATGCCTGAAATAAAGAATCTGCAACACAACAATTCTGCAGAATAAAAACAGCTAAACCACCACTCTGCCATTAATTCATACTTAAAATTTTTCTGCTTTTCCCATTCTAGTTTTCATTTAATTTAACAGCATTAAAACTTAGCAAGTGAAAAACTAAATGTAAAATCCAACTGCCAATCACTTAAATCTTACATTTAAAAACAATTTCAATTTAAATGGTTCACCTAGCCAGGAATGACTTGTTCCAGTAACCCAAACAGCTTAAGTTACTTCCTGAAACCAAACCATATTTTTTGTAGGTAAGGACAATTGAAAAACTGCTGTACAACAGGCTGTCTCCAAAAGCACACTGGTTCATGAATAACCATCATTAGAAAGTTTGGTAAAGTTACTTAAATCAGATTTAATTACTTTTTAATTAATTAATTTACCCAGCAAATTAATTTTTCCTGTCCAAATTAGGACAATTGTAGTTCAACATTCTTAAAAATTTCATGGTATAATTTATCACAATTCTGACTTTGCCAAAGAACAACTTCAGCAACTATTCAGAGACGTAGCTGAACCAAACCTGAACGCAGTAGAACACAGAGCCGTTTCATCGTAGTTGGTTAGCATCGTGGCTGCTCCTTGACCTTGAACCATGTCTTCTATGGAAGTCTGTGGCATCATGTCAAAACTCGCCGCGCTAGCACCTTCGTAGTCATGGACTCGTGCAGACTGTCCAAAGCACAACAATAAACTTCAAACTATAGATGTAACACTGCGTTTCAGCCGACCATAAAATCCACAAACACACGTATGATCAGTTCGAACGTTTTCATCACTTAGAAACAGCTTATACATCTGCAAAAATTTTACCAACAAACAAAGCAACAGGCAATGACTTCTGCGTTGACATTGCTATAAGCTGCTCATCACAATAGGTGTACATAGAAATAAGGTGTTGAACTGTCTTAAATTAAAACGACAGCTGAAATTCTGCAACTGAAAGGCCAAAAAGAGACTTCACCACTACTAAGTGGATCAGAGCTCTTGATAAATCAATGATATGCTTTTCAATAATTAGTTTGAACTCATTGTTGCTGTAAAAAAGCATTTATGTGCTGCCAGGCACCTTGTAAGAACCTCATTTGAATCATTACCTCTATAAGTGCATCAATTGCAAGTGAAACTATGTCGAGTTCAACGCATACAGTTGTGTAACAGCCAGGCTTGCTCACTTCTACACTCTCTCCTTCTTTGAACTCTGTCATCAGTCTAAAAGACGAAACAATTTATCTGCTAGTTCACTGAGACCACACCACAACAGTTGATCTGAGTCAACATACTGCACCACCATCTTCATCTAGTTTCATGCTGAACTACGACCTCATTTTCATTTCTGTGCAACATCACTTCAGGTTCAAGTTCAAGTACTTACATAATTTCATGTCCCAGTACTGATATATTTTCATGACAAAATCTCACATCTTGTGAAACAGACTTCACACACCACTGGATACAACAGGCCATGTACAAATAATCTAATCACATCAAAGACTTCTGTAGCACCGTTATCATAATCCCCAAGGCAACAGACGATGGTTGCTTCAAGTCAAAAATCGCAGTCAAAAATCATAAACCGTTGAAGATGTTGGGTCGAATTCCGATAGGTAACAGAAGCCAGGAGCCAGGCTATGGTGGTTAAGCAAATTAGAAGAGATGTGTCTTAATTTTAGACCTGACCTGTTGAAATAAATAAATAAACACCAGTTGAGTTCAACAGTTTTTGTAAATCAACCAAAAGAAACAGTTCATCCATCCGTACTTACCTATTGTCATCCGCCTCTTTGCCTCCAAGATCCGGTCTTTCTGACGGAGAGCACCAGAGGAGATGACTGTTCTTCTGAAGGTGTCGCGCATAGAATAAATCACACCCAAACAACGTTGTATCTTTGGGCAGGTTGCCAAGTGGCACGTGAAAATATCGACACTGCTCCAGCATGGCCTGCAAAGCACAACCTCAAAGTCACTAGCATTGGCAACCATAGAATCGTAGTCAAGCACAGCATAAAGGCATCAGATGACCAGTAGCCATAGCTGACTGAGGTCAAACACTGTCAAGGGTAATGAGGGGTTTGATGTTCTCTGCGTCAAAATAAAATTAACGGTATCTTGGTGAACCATGTAACCCAGAAAGTAAAGTTGTCTGGTTGTTTGATCACTGCTCTCTCTCTCACAGTCACTCTCCCTCCCCTTCCTCCCTCTTTTTCTTTCGTATGCAGCAAAAAACAGAACAGTTTAACATTTAGTAAAATAGTAAAAACAACTGCCAGTTAATTACCTGAAGAATAACTTCAACGTTGAGGTAATGCTGAATCATTCGACGAGCCCCTACTCTCTGCCAGTCAAGAACGGCATAAAGATTGTCACTGAAGAAACATACATGAAAACAATTTCAGCCAACAACTTTTCTTTGTATAGGATGCAGTGGCCACAAATCCAGCAAATCCAAAGCAAACTGCAATTCCGGATTCAAGAACTTAAACAAGTTAAAACTGCAACTTGACTAGAAATTTATATAGCAAATAAATATTAAAGAGCTACAAAAGAAAAAGAACACCTGGATCTGAATGCACTTACTCATCTGAAACATGGAGGGGTACCAGTGGAAATTCAACAAGGCCAGACATGCTTGAGGTCAGCCGCTGCAAATCTACGCACAACATAAACATTATCTTGCAATTATTAACACAAGTTATACCTTTCTGACTCCTTCAAAACTAATTTGTTTCATATTTCTAAACATATTTTTTCATATTTTTACTTGTTATGGTGAAATTTCTACTTTAAAATATAGTCAAATAATGCACAGACCTCATGCATCTCAACTTTGTCCAATACACTTAGAATTTGGTAGGCACTTTGCTCACAAGCAACCATCAGCTGATGCCTTTTCAATTAAGATTATGACAATGTAGAAGTTGATGGCACTGTGATTTTATCAGAATATATTACAACTTTCCAAATAGATGTACATACATACATACACGCATGTGTATATATATATATATATATGTAATGTATGCATGTAAATGAAGATTTTTACAGCACTAATTAAGTACCAACTGAAGGCATTCTTCATTAGCATAACTGATGTTAGGTTAGCATTCACTATAAACATCAAGTTCATCCGTAAACAAATAAGACTCAGATACATGTATTTTGAAACATTATCAATCAAATTCAGCAAGATAAGCTATTAAAAAGAAAAAAAATGCATACACAATGGCCACTTTGGCTGCCAGACAATTGGCCAGTACCGATTACCAATACTAGTCTAAATAAATCTCACTTCCGTAAACTAAAAAACTTATCTTAGTACACAGTAAAATTTTTCACAAAATTAGTTCTGCATGAAAAAGTCAAGCGGAAAATCTGCTCAACCTTGACTGGACTGAACTGCGATGAACGTTGGTCCTCTCTTCTCATCCTTGTAGTCAGAAAGCAGTCTGTGTATTCCACGATAGACCTGACGAATGTCTTTTTCAACCCGAATCTCAAACGTATGACCAGCTGAAGGAAGTTGGTCTTCCTCAAAATTATTGCTCAGTCTACACAAAAAATCAAAATCCAACAATCGACTAGGAACAAAACTGTGCATAACATACGGATTCCACAGGTTATCCCCTCATTCATCATCATCTATGACCTGCCCTACTCCGGAGCATTGCCGTTTCCACAACGCGCCATCAGCTGTCCATCTCCTCACTAGATATCAAAGATATACCACTTTGTAAGAAATTCATACTGGTCACAGTAAGATGGAGGAACACCATCAGCATATCAAATGATTGTCAGGAGAAAAAGTTTATAAAATAATTTGAAGTGGTTAATTAATTTTTAAATAATTTGAAAAACTAGTTAAATAAAGAGCTTACTTGGCACTGTGCTCCATACTGTACAGAGTATTCATATTTGGCATTTGATTTGTGCGCACAGTATCGACCACAAACACACAGACTTTCTTCGACATCGGGAAAAACAGTCCATACATTTGTTTATGGCCCCTGATAAACAAAATCCAAAACCGTTAACAAATGAAGTTCAAAAGTCACAAACATCATCAACTTTTTAAATGGCCGTTGCATTCTGATCACAATACAATAGGTATAATTTCTAGACACTTTAGACACAGTGAGAAACCATGAAGTGACCAGACACTGTCAACATAATCACAGCTGCTGTGTATAAAATGTCAGACAACACCTCAATCAAGATTGGTTTGCCTTAAGCGAAAAACAGATATTTAAACTAACATTTACCAGGTATCTTTTGCACTTTTCAGTTTTTGGGTTTCAACCAGATATTAGCATGGAAATGAATCATATAATTTCATTTTCTTTCTGGCCTTGGATAGGACTCAGAATTTATTATTTGCCAAATAGTAAGAATTGATATCTGGTACTTAAAACCAAAATTACTGTCAGAATATAAGAACTTAAGAATAAAGAAACGCACGACACATGATGGTATAGGTAGAGATGTTTCACGGTTCCTGGTTCAAGGTAAGAGTACTGAGCCAATGTCCGGAAATCCAGATGATCCAACTCAAATGTCTCCATCTCCTAAAAATGAACGAAGACCTCTGTCAGCATAAAAACAGGAAAGTTCTACCACAACAAGAACAACAGGAGTAACAGTCAGCTTCTATGCTCCATCACGCTTGGCTGAATCCTGCAAATCTTTTCATGAATTGCTGAACTAGCAACTGATACATAACAATTTACAAATTCAGAATTTAAATTTAAAATGTTTTAATAGCCAATTTAATTAGCAGAATTTAGAACCAAGCAATGCATAACCGAACTTCTCAAAATCACGCAGCACACATCACTAAGGAAGACAAGACAAGAGGGATCAGGAGTGAAATCTCTACACATTTTTGAAATCTGTAATTGTCAAGCATGACTGTAAATGGCAGTAAGACCTTGTTCCCAACACTCTGTGCTACTTGACGGCTGACTGTGCAGACACAGCCAAGACGAAGAATTGCCCGAAACATCAGCGGAACCTGCGTCTCGTACACGCCTTCGATGTCTGGTGACGACAGATCAGCACTGATTTCACTGCAATGAAACATCAGACCCATACTATTTATAAACACAGAAGTGAGTGAGTGGCCTTACACAAGTGGCCAAGATGGCCACGTGTTTGTCTAGCACAGGCCTTGAGAAACTTTACTGGCAAAAGGCCAAACATGCAAACTGGGATGGTTCTGCAGGCCAGGTAGGATTTATATTGGAGGTCAGGAGGACTCTGCCCAAAGCCAATGTCGAGTTTATCAGTATTTCAAGCAGGAGAAAAGGCTTAGCCGGCAAACCACCATCATGCATTGCCACAGCCTTTTGAAGGGTTCCTGCAGCTTTCAAGTATCTTTTTAAAAGTTTCATTTGTATATGCTCACTCCTACCTACCCCACCAGTGCTGCAAAGTTGTTGAAAATGTTTTATTTTCAGAGTTGCAATATGCCTCTGAAAACTGTAGTTTTACTGCACTGACTCCTTGCAAGCAAACAACATGGGCTTTGCAGCACTCACCATTTCGAGAAAACCTTTTCAATCCCCTCTCATTAAAATGTATGCCATCATCTTCTAGTATGCACTTTCATGAACTTCATTCTGTCACTGTAAAACTTACGGAGTCACTATTAGTCTCATAATTGAAGAGAAATTTGCATTAAAAAACATAGAAGCTCATACCCTGAAAATGTAAACAAACAATAGTAATTAACATAAACCTCCAATATTTTGAAGATAGTATTATGCTTTTGTGGAGATTGTGACCTTACTTGATGTTTTCAAGGTAGACATCCTCTGGAACAGAATACTCATAGAGATGGAAGACTGGATGAGAACGTGGAAGCAAACGATTCACTTTCTTCCACACTGTGTCCCACACCAAGCAAAAAATAAATCAAACATTAACTTCAATGTGATTATCCCACAAATAAACAAATATACAGCCACTTCCATTTTCAAATGGCTAATCCACAAGTTACACACCAGGCCAATTCAGTCACTCACAACAACAGCTTTAATGGGTGCTACTTTATGATGTTGCTTTTATTAAACAATAACTAATACAGCTGAACTGCAGAACACACACATTTTTCCAGCAAATTCTTATCTGCCTATTTTAACAGAATAAAACAATTCTGCAAAGGTCTGTATAATTTTCATACATAATGTATTTTTGTCATTGGACTGACCTGATTTGTGGATAGGCATTGGTGTGTCAAAGACTACCATTTCCTGCATTGTTATTGGGATGCTACCAAAATCAGAGTAGAATTTTAAAACATCTTTTAGCCACCTAACCCCATAGAGGGCCCTGACAGATGTTTCTGAAGCTCACCTGCTCCTTGTCCTTCTTTGGGAGTCTTTTGGTTGACGTAGAACAATCGAGGAACAATTAACTTAATGGAATGTAAGTCTGATCCAATCAGCGCCCAAAGGCGATAAAATCCGGCATGTCCAGTTTCAGCAATCTGCACGATCTGCCAAGGCATGTCCATCATCGTCCGGGCCGTCTTCCGAAGAAATCCTCCGAGACCAGACACCTTTGAACATGTACGAACGACCCCTCCCACTCCACCAACCCTTCCATCGCTGTCGTCCAAACGCCTTCGTTTGTGACGTTCTGCTCGCTGTCTGGCCTGGAATGCCCATTTCTTCTTCTGGAAATCTATCCAGGCTCTGATCTCCTCCTGTAAAATTGAAACAAGAACTTTAAAAGTGCTTAAAGGTTTTCTGTGCGAAATATCCTATTTTCTCTGCTTTGACTCACCCTGTTTTTTCTTCCAAAGGTAATTACATTATGCTGTATGTATGTAGGTATGAATGCACATATGTATATGTATGCATGCACCTGTATGTATGTATCAAGACACTTACTTTGTCTTTTAAGAATCTTTCAAAAGTGCTTCTTGCTAGGTTAACTGAAGTTCTGGAAGACAACTCCAGCACATGAAAACTCGTGATGAAAACATCGCAGCTGAAAGGCTTACTGGAAATAACCAGATTACATCACAGTACAATATACACCCAAAAAAAATAAAAAAGGCATAAATCCAATGTTAGTGACAAATGATACTTTGAAGGAAGGCAAAGCCAAAAATGCATGAGACTGCTACTGACTTTAGTTTTGCCCAACGGAGGTGATGGTCCAAGTGCATCTTTCCAGCTAAGACTGAGATCTGCAATGCGACCGTCAGCAGCCTCTCTCTTCCTCTTCTTTACCGAGACGACTGGTCGGCCTTTGCTAGCTGCTGCTGCAGTTCCCACTGCTCCAATATCCTCAATGTCTTTCATGGCATCGACTACAGACGCAGAACCTTCGTCAAGGAGATCCTCTGAGTCCTATAACACAAGAGAACTAAAGAAGTGCAAAGCTTATCATTACAAAGCATAAAACAATAAAACAAATAATTAATTTGCAGTTTTGAAACATTTGAATAAAAACAGCAAGAAAATCTTCTTTTCTTGTTCTGCATATTCTAAAATATTTTTAGCTGAGAAAGCACAGCAGCCAATGGCCACAACAGCAAGAAATTATGCCTTGAATCTTCATAATGGGAGCCAAATCAGCACAGATGAACCATTCACATCCTACTGAACATGCTAACGGATGGCCAGTAGGGCTGCTCATCACGTGTACAAGTTGTGGCATGGTCAGAAGTTAATAGAAACACTTGTTTACAGCCATATCCTGCAGTTGCAGAGTTCCGTATATTTGTATTTTAAAAATACTAAACATATTCTTGGCTACGTTAATTAATGTTAGTGGCATTACTGCAAACAATAAACCAAGTAATTAAATCATACAATCATCTACAACCACTTCTACTAATACTCCCAAAAGGAATGTGGGGAGGTGTTCATTTCCTTTTCTTTGAGCTGGTAATGGACGAATCCCAACGTCCTGGACACTGGGCCAGTGCATCACAGGATCTGCTGTTTACTTCCCAGCTTACACCGGTACCAAATTATACTGCTCGGTGACAAAGACATGTGGGTGCAAACAACTTGCCCAGGGTCACTACACGGAGTCGAACCCATTAATGTTAAGCAATCAGATATTATGAATACTCGGTCACAGTAGCCAAAGACTCATAAGAAGCCACCAGGCATTCATAAATGCCAAACAGGCCCTACAGACTTCTACAAGGCCCTACAGGGTAGACTGTCCTATATGTCACAGGCAGTCCAATAAAACTCCTGATTGCTGTTAGGAGCCACTGTCCTTACAGTGACTCACCTCAACATCGGGTAACGGCTTTGGCGCAACACAGAACATTTCGTTGATTCTTTTCTGCTTGTAGATGTCGTTCTTTTCAAGTAACTTTTTGTGCAGCCACTCTGGATGAGGAATTCGAGGCACAGGATTAGGGACCTGTTTATGAATGGCAAACAAGAAATCTAAGTACAAAACACTCTGGTTCAAAATGAAAATCCTAAACACAAATAATGACAAAACAAAATTAAGCACAGTGATCTGAAATAAAATCAATAAAATACATAACTTATATGTCAAAGGATGCTCAAGAAAGCACAAATAAACACATATATCTACATTTTATTTTGACAGAATATACTTCCACAAACTACCAGATGACCAGTATCAGTTAAAATCGTAAAAATAAACACAACCGAAGATACAAAATTTTAATCTGTAGTCAGACTCTTCACTATAAAAATACTTTTAAATTTTACCCCTTGTAAAGCAGCAGGAATAGTGATGATCTTCTGAATCGCATTACCAAGACGCTCAACATAATAATCCCAATCCAGTATCTAGACAGCAAATCATAAGGAAAAAATTAAAAACCAAAACAAAGACAAAACAGTCAAGCTAAATTAAAAGCAGAACAATAATCTGAAATCGGTCACTTAGGATAATGAAATCAACCTGAAAAGAATATAACATGATTCATGTAAAAATGGTGGTAAAGATAAACAACATGAAAAAATACCATAAGGTAAACCGCAATGTGAAAAAATAATACCATAAGGGTAACCGTAATATGAAAAATAATACCATAAGGGTGACCGACTGTCATCCTCGGAAAGTACTTACGCTGCGTATGTCAAAGTCAGTTATTGAAGTACATTTGAGCCACTTTTTGAGATAATGTCGACAAACGCTTGGCTCTGACTGGAAAATTGCCAATGGAATTGCTCTACAAATCATTCCAGATGGTTACAAGTCAACGTCATAATTCACCATAAATGAAACAAACAGCACATGTACGCTAGAACTTTTTGGAGCCTTCTGCAGACTTCATTCGGTCAGCAGTTAGAGCTTTTTCGTTCAGAGGCGTTTTTCTAAGGTAGGTAAATTGTGGCACCCACTTATTAGCATGGTTCAGGAAAGAAAAATGAGGGAAAGATGAACACAGGAAGACCAACAACCATGCTGCTTGAGTGGATGATGTAACAGAAAGGAGCCAGACTAGGCAACAGAAAAGGACATGAAACAAAAAGAATTAATTCCTCGTCCAGCCTAAAGACAATGCACTGAAGGGGAAGAATGGAAATTACTTATTCATCATATGCCTTTGTCAATCACTGTTCTCATTGTATTCTGCTGAATGTTTGCTTTGATGAAGTGCTAACATGGCAACAGCCATTCCTCAGGAGTATCTTTCCCAACAGGCTGCATGGCTTGACAGTAAACTTCCACTTGCATAGCGCACCAGCAATCAAAGCTCTGATGCTGAGAGGAAAGAGCTAAAGTGCTATCACTCCAACCATCGCATCAATTTATCAGGTCAGAATGAGTTCAATCAGAATAAGTTTAGAGCTGGCAACCATTATCTAATCTAATCTAACTAGACAAGACTAGAGAAATTAATTCCTCAAAAATACTCTGTACCTTTCTGTTACTGGAGCACCTTCTGGCTTTTTTGAGATGATGAAACGGCATGACAGACCTGCATCTTTAACCATCTGGTCACCCAGAAACTAAGAAAAACATAAAAAAACAAACACAGAATAATGTAACCAAAAATCTTTCAAATCACAGGCATTACCAAAAGCTCCTAGTACATGCAGGGCCCAGCTTACTCTTAACTGTTCTTCCGTAGCATTAGTCACACTGATTATGCTAAAGAAACAAGCATAACAATTATGTACAATTTTGCCAAAGGTGAGTCTTATTCACTCTTGAATAAATGTGGTCACCACAGAACCTGCATAATCCTATACTTTGAAAGTATCAGCTCAAATAATTCCAAAACTCTGGAACAAGTTTCAAACAAAAAAGTACTTAAAATAAAGCTGGTCGATGTGACGTGGTATTAAGTAACAAGATGCGACCAACTTCTGCAAGTCGTTTGGCTGTACTGATCGACGTTGACTTCTGGACGCCGTAATCTTCCAGTTTTCGAGACATGCTACGATTCTCCGAGATGAGATCAAAAAGTTCAGAGTCAGGCATATTGGCAGCCTGCATCAACAGCACACAGGCACATCAGAGCAAATCCATCCATGGCATTTCAATTCCAATACCACAAAAAAACTAAAAATATTCTTGAAGAGCAGATCAAGGACCTTAATTATTCGCAAAAACTTTTTGAAAAACTTAATGTGCAGCATAAAACACAATCGTAAAATTAAATTCTTTTCCAACATCTGTGTCCAGTGACACAGTGCCACTGCGTTAAGAGGCACATCTTCGGCAGGCGGCAAAAACTGGAATGAGGCCTGATCTTTTAAGGATCAATTATTTTATACACCTAACTTAATTTTTTAGGTCCCAAGGGATTACTTTTACTTCAGGTAAAAAATTAAATAATTTAATTTTTTCGCAATAAACAGAAAAGTGATAAGACTTCTGTGCAAAAGAAGTTGATGCAAACGCCCGTATATCTACCTTACTGAACAGAACATCCAACCAGTAGTCAGCCACTCTTGCAACTGCAGCGTAGCATTCCTCAAGCGACTGACCTTTGAGGAAAGCCTCAAAAACAGAAGATTGAAAGATCTTGATCAGGTGCAGCTCTCCTCTTCGCTTCACCTCAAATCCCTGCAAGTATCGATGGCAGTCAACTCTTATGAAACAAACCTCCTAAATCCATTTCTTTAAATTTTACTGCATGATCTTAACACAAAATCCATTGAATATCTTGTCACAAACTGTACCCAACTCCACACCCACAGTAGTATGAGCACATCATAAAGTAACTACAGTTCCCACCCAATCTTTAGGTGAACCATTTTTAAAAGCCAACTTTGACAGGCAATCATAAATGGCAATATTCAAGCACACAAAAAACAGTCCACCTTAAGTTCTGCTAGCGACCCATCGAAGTTGAAGACTGCATATCTTTTCTTCAGCTTCTTGCCTTCCTCTTTTGATGCGGGCAAGATCATCGCCAAATAAGGTCCGTCAACTTCAAAGAAAATCGAGTTCTCACTGCGCATTTCGTATTGCAATTTCTCAGGGTCCTTTAACTCATGGTACTGGTCATTTGTAAAATGCTCCTGAAGAAAACATGCCAAAGCTTGTGAATAAAACTCACTGTTAAGAAGCAGCAAATACAGCAAGCCCACGATAATGACAAATATAAAAGAAAATATCAACTACAAATTAAACGAACTTTTCCCCAAACTTGGTATGTGCTTGAAGTACCACATGTCTCCTGCAATGAATCTTATTAACTAATTTTTCAGTAATACACCAGTCCTGTATTAAAAAACTGAATCAGGTAAAATGGGATAAAAGGCTTAAAAAACCTTCAAAGAACCAAATGACTAATACGTAACTAAATAATCATGAATCTATGAGAATTAGAGAGAATCACTGGAGCCATACCTTAACCATCATGTTCAACATAGCACCAGGGTATGATATGGTTACTTTTGGCTTTTTTGGGTTCTTTGTTTTGAAGACGTAGTTCTCAGGAAAAGTAGCTGGAAGAACGCACCAGATACCATCCGTGTCCAGTTCAAGTGGACGACTGCAATCACCAAAACCACAGCCATGCTATTTCATTCATGTAACAATACAAATGAAATTAGGTAATACTCTCTATTGTTATAGTTCAGATGTGCATGTAATGTAATTAATACATGTAATGTTGAATTTCACCAATGTTCAGTCTGTTTGTACATCAGTGATGTTTGCAGAACAGAAATACTGCAAGGTACTACCAGACAAGCAAATACCCAGAAACCAAAGGGCATTTAAAGGCCATGTTGATAACAGTCTGCCATATTCAGAGGTTCAAGTTCTGTCTCCCAAAACTGCACTGCTGTCTTACAATTCTTACACATTTGTGGCAAGTTGATATATTACCACTTTTATATTAAAAGTGAACACTGATGGCAGAATTAAATTTCAGTTTATCATATACTGCAGACTAATTCATGACTAAAACCACTACTCCCACAGTGCTAAGACTGTAATTTTATGAGGACTGGTCCAAAGTTTCGGAATTTACTGCCCATAATCTAATTTCTGGTCCCTGACCCCAGCTGGCTCTGTCCTAAGAATTATGATTACCGACTTCAGTTTCACTTCAAAAGAAACAACAATTAATATCACTTAATCAATAAAAATATCAATTAATTAATATTAATACTTGAGAAGAAAACAGTGCTACAGAAGTATCCAGATTAGACTAGATAACTTTTTAGAAAAATTCTGTCAGTTCATTTTTCCATAATAACATCTTCAGTCGGCAAAGCATTCATTAAGTCACTTCTACCCTATCTGTTCAACAATTTCCCTTGCTCGTGTGATGATGCTGGCCCCGGTGTAGCAGACAACCCCTGCCATTTCCATACTGTACCAGCGTGCTCTGAAGATATAAAGAAGTTAAACAACTTAATACTACTACTTCACAAAACAACAAAGTTGGGATTTATTCAATTAAATAACGCCCTAGACAAAGTTACAATCACAATATTTCTGTAAGAACTGGTCTGACTACTGTGAACATGACACAAGATTTCTAAGCCAGAAAAATGGATACGGTTAAGTGGTTACACTTGAGATTTTCCAGATTACCTCATAAAGCAACCATTCTATGTGATAATTTTGGGATTTCCTCCAAATCTTCTTAACCATCTGCAACTTTGGTTCACTCAACAATCATCATAGAAATCCAATCTAATTCAGCATAACAACTCCTGAAGTGCAGCTGCTATAATGTGCAAAATATAAACATATGGTCAGTGCTAGACATAACCATTCGTCAAAATCCAGTCATTATAGTTAAAATTTATCAGGGCAATCCTTGGAGACAGACTAACATATTCAGTCATAAAACAGGCAACAATACTCAGTAAAAAAACTAGTCTGCTGCACTGCCCTCTATTCAGGCACTTCTGTTGGTATCTTTAAAAATGAATACTGATCATCAGTACCCTTTGCGCATGACATATCCGTAGAACGAGTTGAGGATACACTTGTGAGCCAACTGCAGAGAGTCGTAAAGAACAAGCAGACCGTTGGCTCTTTTGATTTCAACTGCATCTCCCTTCTTCTCAGCCTCTGACGCTTTGTTCTTCCAAACCTGACAAAGATTAACTACCACATGTTACCATAGTTTAAGCAATAACTTTCTGTGTGTCTGATTTGCACGTCAAAGTCATCAAACTGCAACATCGACAGCAATTTCCAAATCAAGACCACATCACCTTCAAGCCTGACAAATAAACTTTTCTAAAAAATTAAATTGCTATTCCAAAGTATATAGTTAACAGGCAAGTTGACACAGGTAACAATGACCTCATCCGAAAGTTACCACATATGCATGGAAAAGTCAGTTCTAAAATTGGAAGTCCACATAAAAAAGATGCACACAACCATTCTACTCAAATAGATAATGATTTCAGATAATGAAATTCAAATTTTGCATTGCTGCAGAATAAATTATGAATCAGAATCACCTTACAACACGCTCCAATATAACACAAATTCTAATATTTGCAGTCGGGGACGTGGACTCCAAATGTAGTTCAACTTATAACACAATCTCATTTTAAAATGGCTTTTGATATGGCTCCAAAGGCAGTGTCATAACAAGTTCCAGCGCACCAAGAAATAATCATAATACAGAAAAACTATTTACCATCACTGAGGAGTTTCTCCAAAAATGGTGCTACATAAATGTCATCTGATTACATCACATTACAAACAAATACAGTAAGTCAAACATCTTGCTGTGACTTCATCGTAATCTTACTTTCGTGAGTCCTTTGAATTCGTAACGACGATCTCTGAATGCTCGCACAGTATCGACATAGAAGGAATTCTCACGCTGGCAGATCATGGCGATCTTTTCTTCTTCTCTTGTCACATGAACTTTCTTGTACGCTTTCTTGCAGTAGTCTGAAGTTCAAATGAAACACAAGGTAAAGTACAGGTAAAGTAATGATCCATTTGCTATGCTCTTAGTCTGTTTTGAAATAGTTAATTAACTCAAAATGCCCATTTGTGTAAAAATTATGTCAAAGTTTTGCAAGAAACTCGTGCAATACAAAACATTATTTGAACCAAGAAAGCAATCGTGAAAGACCCACACTATAACGTAAAACCACAGCAAGAGGATAAAGATGATGGATTTATTTAAGTAGGTTTGAAGAAAAAAGGAAACTGATGAAGAGGATGACCTGCAAGTCGTTTCTTCTCAAATGTCGCCTGTTCTTCGTGAGTCAGTTCATGGAATGCTCGGAGGGGACCTCCAGGCAAAGCAGCTGGAAACTTCTCATTCTCCAGCTGTTGCTGAATTCGATGATATTCGCTCTTTGTAGCCGGCACTAAATGAAAAACATTGTTTAGAACAGCCAAAAATCAAACATTGGAAAGTCAAAGCACATTAATGCGTGATTGGTTCTATTCCTCCAAGCAGAGATTTTTCGACCCTGTTCAACCTTCACCCTCTATTGAACTCCAGACATATACGAATATCTGGCATTAACACTTGATGAGAGACTAGTTCCAAAAGGCAATAACAACTCAGCTACACCATGCATCATGTATCGCTTCATGTATGTATGTATGTACTGTAAACAGGTCTTAGAACATTTATACAATGCTCTTAAACAACCTCCTAAAAGCACCATACCTGCAGTCACTACTTGCTCAGCTAAATGGACCTATCAAATCTGTGTACTACACAATTTCAGAGAGATACAAAGAACCAGAACATAAGTAGATGCACTTACTGTACTCTGCCCGCCAAGCCCACGTCATTTTGCGTTGACATTTAGCGCCAGGCTTATTGAAATCACAGGCAGCACACGTTGCTTCATCAATAATGGCCGGAGGCTTCAGAAACAGCAAAATAATTGGAACATAATTAACCTGTTCCTAACTCCCTCTTCAGAATCATTTGGTCACACGGTTACTGTTTACAAAGATAACAATGCAAAGGAATAATGGATTAAGGTGGATATCTATTTGGAACATCTTCCACTTGCAAGCATTACTGAGTTTACAAACTGCAGTAGGATCACGACTTTGGCATACAACCGATATTCCACCTAATCTTTCCATACATACAAAGTTGTGCTAAGTTAACCACACATTTAAAATGTCCACCCATCAACAATAACAGTGGTAGTTCTAAGTCTGAAAGACCGTTTGGCTGAAGCAAACACACGTCAACAGCAACCAACAACTATTCCTTACAGGTTAAACTAGGTGACAGATTATTAGTGCACTTGCCTTTCGCCTCAGCGTCTACGATTCGAGTCCTGGTGCATCATGTGATACTGACAATTCATAGCCAGTCCATGTAAACTTGTAGGAAACATTATTCAATTGTTCAATTGCTGTTTTATGCTTGCACTTTAACCAACCATATCCATCAACCCTAGAACCACACCTCTGACAAAAAATGGTGACAGATGATGTAATAAATGCAGTTACATTACCAATCTGACCTTAAACGTGGCAGACAATACGGTAAATGACTGATGACAGCCATCCACCAGGGTTTGCCCACAAAGAAAACCAGAGGAATAATAAAGATTGTTAAAGAATTAATCCACTGCAGACGATCAAACAGGTACACAGCAGAATCAAGTAAGACAGGGAAACAGTGAATGTGAATAGAAGACTTGCCTGAAGCCTGTTTGTGAGGATAATATTTGGATACATGGCTGCCACATCTAAATGATAAATTATGGGAGTTTCCAGCCTGTTCGGACAGTCTCGTAGCAGCATCAGCTTCTTAACGATATCCTCACAGACCTAAGTAAAATCATCACTAACTGCATTCAGCACCAAATGTAACAGCAAAAAATTCTCCACTCTTGTCACTAGCAGCCATTTATCTCCATTGCAATGGCATAATTACAAGAAACTGCGGCTTGTACAACCAAAAAGTTTACTGATGCTTAATAAATTATACAAACCAACAATATATAAGTCATTGCTTACGTACATCTTCATATAATTGACACCTGTTATTACAATGCCATGGCAGCTTTAAAAGAGTTGCAATCTATGGAAAGAGAAATTGTCTCAGTGACCAGCAAGTTAGGTAGCACAGAAGTAAAGTGCTCTTGGTAAGCTGCTGACATAACTAGTCTTCCAGTGCAATGATCCGTAAAGTGGTGTATTTTACACCCACAGCCAAGCCAATTAAGACACACAATGCAGTGAATGCAGCTAGAAAACAGTTTGCAGACGATGCATCGCAAATAAATCTTCAAAAAAGCTATGAATCTCGTCAGAGGTTAAGCAGAACAACGCTAAAAAGACTTAATGAATTAAGTGAAAATCAACTGAACCATGACTTCAGAAAGCAGAGATGAACTGAAGCAAGGTTTTCTAGACAGTTACTCAAACTCAAAGATTTCTGCGGTAACCTCTTCAAAGTTGGTGACATCTTCAAGCGAAACCTTCTCTTCCTCTACCAGTGCATGCTTTAAAGTCATTTCCACATGATCAATCAATTTCTCAAATGCTTCAGGGACCTTGAAAAATCAAACACAACACATAATCAAAAATGAAAAGCTGAATCAAGATCAGAAAACCACTTCTGTTCCAGTAATGCATCACACTCAAAACCAAAACATATTGTTAGATCCATTTGGTATCCAAGCACCACGTCCAACTGTTCATACCATAGATCCAAATAAAACTATCAATCTAGATGTAAAAGTAATCAAAATTAAATAACTAATCTTAATCAAAATTTACAGGTGAAAGTAATACAAACAAAAATCAACATGGTAAATCTAATCGAAATTATACTCTGAGTTGACATGGTAGACTTATCCTAAAGGTAGATCTAAATGACACTGCCATCCTGAATAGAAAAGTAGATTCAAAATGAAACAACTATCTAAATCAACATGACATAAATGAAGGAAACATTAATCCAAAGTCAGCGTGGTAAGACAGAATGAAATTACCATCCTGAATCGACATGGTAAATCAGAACGGAAGACACCAGACTCCAGAGCCTCCACGTGGCCTCCAACATATGTCTCTGAATCCAGCACATGGCCATCATCAGTCAGTTTATTCAGCACCGATTCCTGCTTATTCGGAAAGATGATGTTGGCATGAAACGCCTGTACCATCAGCAATGCCTCACATAGTGTGCCAGATCCCTTTCTCAATACCTAAGGTTTCAAAAGAAACAGAACCGCTATTTTACACAGTGTGCCCCATGAAAAACTCAAATACATTCAATTCTTACCAGGCTGCAAATGATCACTAACTGACCAAAAGGAAGAAATTTCAAATAAACACTCGCAGACACTGCATGTTAAAGAAACAAGCGAGGCTTAAAAACCTGACCAATGTTTTAATCAATCGTTAAGATTTACTGCATCAGTACATTGAGTAAAGATAACCATAATCAGTTACATTTATTCTGCCATAAGAGTGTAATGTAATGTAGCATTAAAAATGATAAAGAACTGAATTGTAAATAAAAGTACATGTATCACCTCATCTGGTTCCATTGGTATAATCGTACAAAGGGCAAAGATAAACGGATGAACATATTTCATGTAGAGATAATAAGTAGCAACCGCATCAGACACAGAGTAGTTGGCCATCACCTAAGAAAACAGTAAGCAATGCCACAAATACAATAAAACAACCAACATACACACCTATATAACAGGTTATCAGCAACCCTGTAAACTAGCAGCATGATTTTAGTATCCAGTTAAAACGTCCAAACAGAATGTCCAGTAAGACATTTCAGTGTAACTGCATAATACTCCCCTCAACAATGAGCAAATGGGACAATCTTCAAAAATAACTAACATCAAGCAGTGTGTTTTTACAACAAACAATGCTTCCTAGCATTATGAGCAACACCAACACCAGTTTTGTATTTTTCAGCGTTCATGGACCCCAAGTTTGGCAAGCAGTCAATGAGACTGTTTAACCAGATTCTAAAAGCAGAACACGTTTACTAAACACTTTTAGATGTCCAAGCCAAGACTAGGAGAGCTGCTGACACATGATGTTTACTTTTTGTAAGTCTTACGTAACCGAATTCATACACGTTCAGCACATCATACAGCAGCTATCTGCTCCAAAAACTGGCTTCAGTTCAAAATTTCTCACCAACGCAAAGACCTACGTATGGGTGCTTATTACGCCATGGAGTCCCTTGGAATGAGATTCTCAGTATACCAAATGAGCGCCATTTGAAAGCAACGTTTTCCTGCATAATAAAAAGTGCAACTGCTCTCATCATTAACTCAACTTTGTAAAGTCCAGCAACCAACACATTTCCTCTACACTACCAGTAAACCCACACCAATGCCATTCAACTTCTTTTCATCCGGAAGCAACAGTCAAGACGCAGATGGACTGACCTGCGGCTGTTCACTCGCAAGACGACACATATCTTCTGGATCGATTTCAACTGGATCATAGCGTAGTTTAGCCTTTGCAACAGCCTTCAGATTGTGACTACCAACCGGTAAATAGCTGTCACGTTTCACCCATCTGAAATGCAACAATACCATCACAGTGCACTCCGAAACTTCTGACATGCTGCAACAGGTGCTACATAAAATTCTAGTCATATTACATTAGATAAGTAGTAGGCCTATCATTTAACTGGAAATTAATTTAATTGGAATTAATGATAACTAACTGGAAATTAATGTAATTATTATAAGATAATCTAACATAGCCAAGGCTCAAGAAAAGGTCACTGAGCATGATTTAAGATATTTATCAGGTCATCAGACATTGAAAACAAACATATTGTGAGCCATGATTTGAAGGGATGAAGTGGTGATGAATGCGTACCATTCTAAATATTCTAAAAATATCCTTATTTTACAGCATATTTTGAAAACCTCTCAAAAACATCTGAGACTGTCAAGTTTATGTGTACTTCAAAAAGAACAAAATGTCATACTTTTTATGATCACCACAGACTACTGCTTTGAAATTCTTAAAATATATTATTCTACAACAAATTTCTTCAAAACCATTAACTCTGTATCAAATAAATTTCTGCACCAATACTGCCTAATGAAATAAATCAACAAAATCACAAATAAGAAAAATGAGAATGTCTTACTTAATGCAATCCATGTGAATGCACGGTCGACACTTGTATTCACCCTGAGAATCGCGCTGAAAACCAATTTCACGAAAAAGATCAATGTTGTGAACGGCACAGCGAGCCTCAATAAAAGGCCTGTAAAAGAAAAACAAATCAACATTACACATGCATCTTTTTCACATGAATTTTCTTCTGTTGTCAACACCATTACAAACTGTTACCATAAGCAGAAACAGTATTCTCAGGCCAGAATTAAAACTTAATAACAGAAAAAGGCAGTTGGCCAGTCACACTGGAATACCTTTATGCAACTGAACTCCATGATAAATGAGCAGAATAACTACTGCGTCTGATCCTCTGTATGTTCCACTGTAGAATCAATTTCTTTTTGTCCACCTGAGATTCTAGAACTAAACTTCTGATTTTCTCATGCAAACAAAATCCTTAGGAAACAACATACAGTTATACCAACAGTATCACAGAAGCACCGCTGCAGAAGTAGTATTAAAGTGAAAACTTCAGACATCAATATCGCATAAAATTAGAATTGATTTGTTCAGGTCTATATCATACAAGGACATTTACTGGACTTGCAAGAGAAATCTTAATTGCACAGCCAAAAATATCTATTGAGCAGATCAGCAAAAAGTGCAGTGGAAATAAATTAGTTCCTTAAAACAACACTCATCTCAAGTTCCAGAATTAAATGGCTATCACAACTTTACAAGAAAATATAGCAGAAAAAACAGAATAAAGTCTTTCAAACTAGAAGAAGACTGATATTTCTTTTAACAAGTCTCCAATCTGAAACAATTACATGCCAAGAGCATAAATAACACAACACTGACTGAAGAGTGGAATAGCTGACTTGTTTAAAAGCCACATTTAAAGAAAAGTCCTCACCAGTCGAAGAAATCTCCGTTATACGTAGCAAATATGTTTGGCCTAACATCGAGAATATGATCGATAAATTTCTGTAATGTTGATATCTAAAACAAAAAGAGTTTATATGATTTTGTTATCCAGGTTAAACAACACACCTATGACTATCAATCAAATAATGATCTGAACAAGTCTGATTTAATTGTAACAGGAAAAGGTTAAACTAACGGCTCTCACATGTTGCAAAATGACCCGTGTCCTCTTTCTTACTAATTAAAATAAGGTTGAATTTGTATTTGGCAGAAATGAAGATCTCATACATGTACCAAAAAATAACTTCTACTGATTCATAAAAGAGCATCCTTTGAAGGACAATTTTCAAGATTTTAAACATAATTTGCATTTGAAAATTTGAAAACTCATTCAATTTAAACTTGCTGTAAGCAGACTAATAGTTTCACACTATATCAAGTGTCTTAATACATGCATACATACAAAATATCAAGACAGTTCACGGATATACATTTTCTGCTAACAAAGCATCTCCACCATGAAAAGCCAAATTAACTGTTTAACTGCTAAGTCACAAGGACTCTCCATTATCATTAATTTTAGCTTTCTATCAATGCTGGTGTCTACAGCCAGCTGACTAATGTTCACAGTATGCATCAGATAATGAATACTACTTCATTGGGTTCATTGTAGATGGTGAACGGTCCTTCAAATTCTGGTCTAGGAGTATATTCAAAATCTTCAACATCAGCTGACATGATTTCTCTATTGCAGATGAGGTATCCCTAACACATGTAACACAGCAACTTTTACACTGCTTACAATCAAAAAGTTCATAATTGAGGCTTCATAAACAAAAGACATATATAGGAAGTGAGGAAAAGAGGGAGGGAGATGGTACAATGAAAGAAGATTTGATCTACACAGCTTTTCTGGCATGTTCCCAAAGACCATTCACTTTCCTGATTATTACTTGCACTTGAGAATTTAATTATTTACTAAGTTCTGTCCATAGAAGACAGCAAATCAGATGTGTAGAACTAACTATATACACATCATATGATACTGGTCAATTCAAACTGAATTCCCTTGACATCTTGTCATGAAATTCAATGCTGCAGCTTAAAAGATAATCAATAAGAGAAATATCTTACACAGAGGACAAACGTTGATCTGAAGAATTACCTACCTGGCCATCAATCATGTAAGAGATCATCATCACTTGATCGGTTTGTGCATCGGGAAATTTCAAAGGCAACTTGGTTGTCTCGATATCAAAAGCCAAGACAACAGGATCCTGTAAACAGAACATAACATATGTAGCTGCAATATGTTACCGACTACTTCTTAAAAATAAACTTCCAAATTACACAGCTGCAAAAATTCCTTTTAAACGTAATAAGCAAAATAAATATTTTTCAAATGATTTTCAAATTAAATTCATAAAAAAATGATTCAAAAACCCAACTTCTTTCCCCAGATTATAACATGCCTACTGGTCTGTGGCAACATTTGATAGTTGCCTTGTAAATTATTACAGTTGCATCAGATAAGTTTTTGATGTAATAAAAATAAATTGCTTATGCATCACTTTCACTTTATGTAACCAGTGTAACGTCCGTAGCTGATCCAAAAAACAATTAATCTCTTTACCGGAACATTTGATAGTTGCCTTGTAAATTATTACAGTTGCATCAGATAAGTTTCTGATGTAATAAAAATAAATTGCTCATGCATCACTTTCACTTTATGTAACCAGCGTAACGTCCGTAGCTGATCCAAAAAACAATCAATCTCTTTACCGGAACATCAACGAGGTCCTCTCGATGGCGTATTTCTGGAGAAGCCAATCCATGTTTGATGACACTGTACCAGTGTCCAACCATGATCTTCAGGTCAATGGACACACGAACATGATATGGAACATCGTGCTCCCTTAAATAAAACATTACTGACTGAATTAGTTATTTTTTATATGAAAAATCCACTACTGACACAAATAGGATTTAGAAGCAAGTTGCAACAAATGTGTTATATACATAGGCATATGTATTTACATATAATACACATAAACATTAAATACAGCCTTTTGACTCAAAGCTTTCTTCAACTTCTGGCATTATTATTATTTCTGCGCTCATACAGTGCACCACCTAATTAGGCTGCACAATTGGCTGATGCCAAGCAACTGTGCATTACCCAGTGACCACTTCAATGTACAAACAACAATGTAACACAAAAAACTTTCATCACGTCAACCACACACTGTGAAACTTTGCATTAGGAAATTTTCAGCTTAGAGTGAAAGACTGGCTCAGTAAAAGAGATCTGAAACGACAATTCAAGATGAAGGGACCAGCTACGTACTGTGAATGAACATTGGATAAGGACAGGGTACAGAGTTACATGGCAAGCACTGATCCAACCAACCATGTTACAACTCAACTGATATGAAATTGCTCCAAATGCCTTAAACTGTCATCATAGATTCCATTCCTTCTTTAAGGGACTTGTCAGTCACTGGCTTCCATGTTTTGGTAGGCTGCAAGCCTTGGGCAGACAACACACTAAGGATGCTGCATAAAACATCATAAACATGTTTTCAAGAATTATGAAAACTGTAGGCTTATAATTTATGTAAGGAAGATGGTCTTTTGAGCTTAAATTATATAAAACTGTATTGCAAGAAGCTTTTTACCGAATGTCAATGATGTTGTCTAACTGATCAGAAGTCTTTGCAGAAGTCGATGCCTGTTCAGCTCCATGACTAGTATTGAAATACAATTTATTAAGATTTAAATATTCTCACAATGAACATTCAAGAAAATCAATGGTTGGTAAAACTTTGAGTGAAAACCATTAATTTTTAAGCTGAATGCAAAGGCCTGTTGGCAAACGGATAACACAGAGCTGGTACATAAAAAAATTGGCTGATAAAAAGAAAAGTAACTAAGTCATATAGCTTAACAGTAGCGAGCTTAGTACCAGTTGTCATCTTTTCAGGCACCTTTTCCAATATGTCAGTTAACCATGTTTCAGTGCCTCTGAGATATTCACAAAAAAGTTCTATATAACTGTTCATGTACATGCATCACATACATTACACATAAGCCTAGCCAAACTTTTTACATTTAGGTAGTTTCTGTACTTCCTTAAATGCCTTTGACAACCTGCTTATCTGATGGCACTTCAGATGGTCCTTTGCCCTACCACACAGCACACTAATTATGATTATGGTCTACTTAATTCAGAAACACATGCAGTGTGGGTCACAGGTGTCTAGCACATCAGGTGATTAAGACTGACAATTAATGTAACATATTGCAACAGCATTCAGACATTTACGCAGCATGATATAAACGAAACTCAGCAGCACCAGCATGCCAGAGTGATGCAAAGCCAGAACAATCTTGGATTACCAAACGGGGTTACAAACATTTTGAAGCACAAACTGAAGGAATGTATTAATGTATTAATAAACATTTCTACATTACATTTTATTACTATACAAATGAAGTTTAGGCGATGAATAATGATGGCTGCATAAAAGGATTTTAGCACACGATATAAACTGCAGATAAAATTACCTCTTCTGCAGAGTGTTATAAACCTCCAACGACTGACTTCGTTCTTTGTTTTTCTTAACAGCTGAAAAGATCTCTCGCTTGGCCTTCACCAGGTCCTCAACCGTCAAAAATGACAGTTTCAGGAAAGTCCTCTTCAGACCGACCAAGTGATTTGGCTGAAGCAAGAGAAAACAAAACACCCCCTGTACATCAAGTATAATTTACATATAAGTTTACAACGCTTTAGCTGCAAAATCAGATATACTTCTCAAATTCTTTTTTCTCCTGTTATGGCTGACTAGTGTCTCTATATCCATACACAGAACACAATGACTAAAAATGTTGACCAGTTGAGTTCAAATGAAAACTCATTCCTCATGCAATAAACGAAGTTTTGTAAAGAACTCTGTTCTGGAACAGAAGCAAAACCTTTCTTAAGTCAAACTAAACATATGAGTAGGGTGTGTTTAACTGACAGAGCAGCCAACTCATCTCGTAATGCAGAATGTGCGGGTTCAGCCTTCCCAATGCAGATAGGGACCTGAGCAAGTCCTTCATGCGCCACTGCTCAGCACCATCAAATGATGTTTAAACAGTAGCAGTTAATAAAGACAGAACTAATAATAATAATAAATACATTAAAATAATAATAATAACTTACCAGGTTTAGATCTTCCTTAGCTACTGTCTCCACAGAAGCCAGTTTTCCAGAAAATTTCTTTGACAGGAAGGAAGACACTTCACGCTCACAACCATTCTTAGTTGCAACATAGAAATATGGACGAAATGCCAGCGATATCTGCAAACATGAAGAATACAAAACCATACTGAACATCTCACCAAAACTCTAAAAACTACTTAATATCAACACTTGAGTAACACTATCCTGTTACAAACACTGGCTTATAATTAAATTTAAGCATTATAAGCATCAATACCCATTAATCTCATTTTTTAGACAAATGGATTCAAACTAGTCTTAATTAGTAAAGATCACATTATTGGCCATTCTTTAAAAAAGTTACAGTAAAAACTTCTTCAGAGATTGTGACAAAAATGAAATACAAAGTCTTGGTATTTAGTTACAATTAGAATCATTGCATGCACACTCTGTCATACAGGTTGGAACATCTACAAGAACTTGAACTTATGTACAGAATAGGAACCTTGATTTGAACTGATCTACTGTAAACTTTTTGTCAGTGAAGACAAAGTTTTGATAATGCCTCTTTTATTCACTACACACAACAGCATCAGAACCAAATATTTCTCCAGAATGGAACAGGCACATCTGAGTGCATTGTATGGAATATATATAAGCATAAGCAAGAACACAATACAAATTTCGATCTTGGTAACAAAATGGAATTCCTCACCCACTCATCTCAAAAACTATTATACCAGATACTGTGCACTGCCTATTTTAAATCATCTCTAAGATAACATTAGATTAAAGTTATTTTATAAGCTCACAAGCATGTTGTAAATGTTACAAAAATTGTTCATGAAATACGTAAAATTAAATTCTGCCCAGTATTTAGGTACTGCCTACAAATTTAGATGTTAGCAGCTGTCAAATTTTTGTGAGCACTCAATAAAAGTTTCTTCATTTATTCAGATTATCAGGTAAACAGACAGCAAGTGCATACCTTAAACCTGCTTCCATCTTCTTGTATGAAGTAAAAGTCGACAGCACTGACCAGCCGTTTATCTTCATCAAGAATATCAGCCTGAAGTCAAATTAAAAAAATTATAACACTGCACTGATAAATTAAATGAGCTATCCACTGAAAAACTGTCTGGCAATCATGTAAATATAAATTTTATCCATTGAAACAACACAACTGATGCTCATAATCTGGGACAATAGTCCACTTGAATATTGCAGATCAGTACATATATGTATAGTTTCATCAGGCAGTGGGTTACAACGGAAATGCAAACTGGAAGGAGGGATTTTAGTTCTAGATCTACCGCAACTAGTCATGAAGAAAACAAGATATGACACATGCTCAAAAATCTTATACTAGAATAAAGCATGGAAGCCAGGAACTTCTTAGTCTATCTCCCCTCTTTTCCGCAAGCGCTTGAAGACCTTCTTATTTCCCAGTTCTTCTGGGTTATAGGGCCGGGAGCACCTCTGAGGAGTTTACCTCGAAGTGGCGCTTTATAAATTTTTGATTACATTACGTTACAAAGCAGTCAAACTGCACATTTATATATTGATACAGTGGTAAATATGTTTTTAAATTTTTTAAGTATATATATATATATACATAATGTTACATAATCAGGCAGTCTGACATATTATAGGAAGGCCTAACAGGCAAGCACCAAATAAAGACAAAACTTGTAAAATTCTACAACAGATTTGGGCATTCATAATATCACAATATGTAAGAAAAATATGTAGCAGCGTAAAAACCAAACATCCAAAAGGCAGAAACTCTCTATGCAGATTCACTTTTTAGAACATCAACAACAGTACTGTTACTCCTAGATTATAATTCAATTGCCAATAATACTGATAAAAAAATATAAACATTTTCTTAAAAATTATAAACACTAACTCAAATTATAAACACAGTTTTAAAATCTGTAAACGCTGCGTTCAAAACTCACCGGATGCATGTTAATGAGCCATCCTATTCTCTCTTTTGGATCTTTTGGCCGATCAAATTTAAACTTGGAATCAATTTCATCATTAAGAATTGCTCGCTGCAATCTTTTCTCTGTGGAGTCTTCCCTACTGTTAGAAAATCAGAACATCAGTTTAACCTATTTTAAAGAACTCCTTAAAATTTGAGGAACATTGTAACTCAACATGCCAATATTTGTAACTGTAACTGTAATCCAGATTTATATAGCATCTCTCTTGAAGAGGCACTGTATAAATCTGTGATTACAATTACAATCATACAGATTAATTCAATTATAAAGACACTCCTGACCTCAAAATGCAAAACCACAATCAAACAAAACATGGTTTTCGGGCAAAACAATACGACATCTACAATACTGATTTCTGATATTTAAATACAAATTTGTGTTATTTATTGACATTTTCACTTTTGGTATGGTTTCATGTTCTCGAGGCAGTTGATGCAATCAGTGGCAGGCAGTGGCCAAACTGCATTAAAACAACCATTTAATTTCTTACAGAAAACTGATATCGTAAGAATATCACGACTTTTGGCCTACACTGCATTGATATCTGGTCACATACCAAGCAGACTTATTTCTAAGCACAATTATTGAAGATAGAATAGGAAGACGGAAAACGAAAGGAAGATACAGAAGACAATGGACAGATACAACATACTGAAGCATCTATCTTAGATACAACATACTGCCATCTAATATCACAATCATCTAGTCCATCACAGCTGCTGGTGCACGGATGGACACAGCATAATTGGAGACTACACACCCTGGCCTAGTTAGCTATATAGGTAAATGCGTATGTCAGGGAGCTTCTATGCTCGAGGATCCCTGGTTCGCGTCCTGACAGTGGTTTTTGCAGAGATTTAAATCTCGGCTAGTACTGTCCGTGCACGGGGACATTAAATGATTTTAAATGGCGTGGCTCCCTTGCAAACGGGCAACGGTGGTGAAGGATCTCACCCGATAAATTCATTGCAAAATGAGCAGGGTCGAAGCCATATAGTCGCTATATAAAACTTATACATACAGTACATACTTACCTGCCGACCTTATTTACATACACACATACATACTTACCTGCCGACCTTCGACGGGAGTTTCTCTCCTTCTCCCCCTCCCCCTTCCATAAGCGCTTGAAGACCGTATTACTCCCCAGTTTTGGGATGGGCCAGAAGCGCCTCTAATGAGGCTACCTTGAAGCGGCGCTTTACAAATTTACGATTACGAGTACATACAAGAGTGGCACCACTGCACATATGAATCAGCAGTATGAGTTTGGTTTTACTTGCCACTACCACATCGGATGAAGAGGGCAGAGAACTTACACGATAAGAGAAATACGCCAGTTTTCGCTTAGGCTCAGATTTTTTATTTTAATGTAAGTCCGTCAAATACTACCTTGCTCCGTCACCAGCTGACTCCGATTTATCCCCGGATTTTAGCCTGCCGCTGTTTTCTAGTACCATTTTGCTATCAGTCAAAATTACTTTTCGCGCTCCCTAGTAAATGTTTTCCTGCCTTGCAGATTACATATTTGGATGGAGTTCTCCTGCCGTCACATCGACTGAAAATTGCAGCATCTAACGGCCTCTAGCAATCGTAATGGTAATCGTATATTCTAAGGCGCTACCCAAAACCTAAGCGCAGGACACAAGCTTATTCACGAGCGCTACGTCAAGTCCGTGGGGTTGTCTAAAGATGCTATTTCAAGAACCAGGTTCTTTTGACAGAAAACCATAGAGAGCAGGGAAGAGGAGGTTATAAGGGTGGGTTGTGTAGCCTACTACAAAGATGTTAATAAGGGAATAAGATGTACCACTCTGGCAAAAAATCCCTTATTAACATCTTTGGCCTACTAGGCGACACTGCCTACTTCCGGTGTCGTTATAGTAGTCTACGAAATGGGGTAACCGAAAAGCACGTTAGATAAACTACATGCAAGACGGGAAAAATTTAAGTTGTATTGTAATATAAAGACTGTTTAAATATTTTCTTCATTCGCGTGCATTATGATGTAAATTTGCACGGTTTTCTGTAGATTTTTCACACTCGCTGCCCGTTTCAATGCATCTACCAGTTCATTAAGTTTTCTAACGATCGACATATCACACCGCACCTCGACTCTATAACGACCTCCCTCCTGAATTTCGTAAATTCTCCGTTCCTCTACCCCTTCTGTCGTTCACTCACCATTATCTGTCTCAAACCCCCTCGCCTATGTTATTACTCTTCAGGCATTCCGTTTAAAACTGAAGTAGCACCTTTTCAAGAAATCTTGCTCTGCATTGGCCTTTCACTCAAAACTGAAAGCATTCCTCTTTCACAGATCTTATCCTGACTCCCCTTCTTCCTCATCTCTATTTCCGCTCTAATCCCAAACATCACCCACCGTAGCTTCCACACTCTCTGCCTTACTTTTGGATCTCGACCTGGAACTGAACCCTTTTGCCTAACGATTTTATTTTGACTGAGGGCCTGTGAATAAGCTGGTCCCCGTGACGTGGCTTTCGCTGGGCGCTGTAGAAGTCTCGGTATTATGATTATGATTACCCTGATCCACCCAATCTGTCGCATTCCCATTTCTCAACCTAAACCCAACCTACCATAACAGCTGCTCTCTGACGGGCAGAGCTTGTGAATAAGCTGGTGCCATGCGCTTAGCTTTATAGTAACGCTTTAGAAATTCCCGAAATTACGAATGGGATTGCGTTTCAATAAACTGACACTAAAGGTGTTAGAGTATTTTGAAGGCGCTGACATTGGCGTAACTTCAAATTTCGGGCCCATGCGGATTGCTCAAATGGACCCTGTTAGTAGTCTACAGGCGCTGAGCTGGCCCCTCTTGTTCTAAATCGGGTCCTGTTCCCTCCCCGCAGTTGCTGGCCCTGCCGGACCATAGTTACGTTACTGAGCATCAGTACCAGCTAAGACCGGAGAAAACCAAACAGCAAACCAATATACGCTAGAAGAATACAATAAGACCGAACAGAAAGCCTAATACAAAGTAGGCCTACGTATTGTTTATACGGCAGGCTCGTTTATTCCGACTTAATTGACAGTTGTTCTCATTTTAGTTAAGAATTGATTAGCTGTTCGACGGTTGGACATTAGCCATCATTGTTACGTTATCATGTAATAGGCTGCCCTAAATTAGTGGGACCTCTGCTAGACTTTTGCGACCAAACAAGTGTATTTTTTTGTTACTTGCAATGATTTTATTCTGTTCTTCTTTGGAGCAATAAACTTACTTACTTACTTACTTAATTGAGCCTAGATCTAGGAACTTAATTATGTATCGTAAACGTAACTCGCGAGTCCTACACCACCCAAAGAAAGCGGCTACGGGCTAATTCACAGTCACTCAGCCAACACAAAATAGTTGGGTAGGTTCCCATTCGGTTGCAGGTTAAGATCCAACAGGGATCTGAATGTCCGACCTCTCCACTGATAGACCGGCTCGTTAACCACTATACTATCGTGCACCCTGAAAAATGAAGTACCCCAAAATTTATGATGATGATGATTTAATTTCTTGGATAATACTCAATACGGTTATACAATAGCAAAAATAACTAGTACTTTCAACCAGCACATCAAAATGACATAGAGGGTGAACACTGACTCATGCCAAGAAAAAAGCTAAGAAAAGATGCTAACAGAGAAAATAATAAAGACAATGAAAAATACTAATCCAATAATAATAATGAAACATGAGAATACTAACACAATTAAAACACTAAGAACCAACAAGAAACAATGAAACAAGATGCACTAAAATTGTCAGTCACAGTCAACGGATTATAATACAGAAAGCAAAAATATAAATGCAATGTACACTGATGGGTGTTAACTGTCAATGCTTAACCGACTGTCAAACAAAAGTTCACTAATTCCTGTCTTGAATGCACGAAGTAATGAGGTTTCAGCCACAGATGGCGGAAGTTCATTCCAGATATTAACAACACGACTAGAGAAGAAATATTTACGGCATCAATATGTAGTTAAGGTTAGAGAGTTTGAAGACATGGCCACACGGACCTTGGTACTGGGAATACACGAGCATCTCAGGGCTACCAGCCACACGGACCTTGGTACTGGCAATACACAAGCATCTCAGGGCTACCAGCCACACGGACCTTGGTACTGGCAATACACGAGCATCTCAGGGCTACCAGCCACACGGACCTTGGTACTGGCAATACACGAGCATCTCAGGGCTACCAGCCACACGGACCTTGGTACTGGCAATACATGAGCATCTCAGGGCTACCAATCTCCAGTGCACCTCAAATAATTCTGTAACAGGTCATGAGGTCACGTTCTAGATGCCTTGCCTCTAAAGACTTTCAGTTCAGGAGAGAGCACGCGCTGGCATACGCCATATTGGTTAATTCTGCAATGCACTTGGAGAAGAGACGCTGAACACCTTCAACTTTTCCAATATTTGTGGCATTTAAACTATTTATTTGTGATATTTAAACTAATTCAGAACGTTTATACTGAAAACTTTAGCATTCAAAATTTTGAAACAACGGCATGTAGCCCACACTTCCTGAACATGCATCAAAATTTAAACAGTGCCTTCTGAAGGTGTTAGTTAATAGTTATATAATAGCTAACAGAGTGCATGCAATTAGTAGAGGAAGTGGGGTTCCCTGTCAGTCTGAGTCCATTCCACCCTTGACTTGGGTTCGAGTAGACTAGTCAGACAAGTATTGGACTTCGTAGGTTGTAGTCAACAGGCTTCTTGGGCAAAATGACTCCTTTGTCAAGAAACATGCTCAGGAATGTTTTTGGACCTATGTAGTAGTGTCTGCTGTCAGCAATTTAAACATACCCAACGACCATAAAATCGGTAAAATTAAGCTACTCAGAGACTATGGGTAGCTTGCTGGGTACTTGGGACTGGGCAGTTGTATGGAGTAGCATGCTATTTACATAGTTCTTGCCAGCAGTTTAGTGGGCTTTGTAATTCTCTACAAAGAAACAAGGAAATCGTTTTACAGAATCTCACTTATAATTTTAAGTCATACAGTCAACAACAAAGTCTTGAAGATGTCTCTAGTCTGTAGCACTTAGATCCAAGTAGTCTATATTAACGACCTTCTCTTATTACCATTGAAAGACGCATTTGGGCAGAGGTTGCAAACTTTTGCACTGCAAAAACGGCGAGACAGTTCTTAATCCCAGCCAGCACACACAAGTTGGGGCAGTGGCGAACAACACTGGAACAACGGTGGGACAACAGTGTGCGTGCTGACTGGGAATTTATTTGCATATCTTATATCACAATAGTTAATCATAAAAAGACTGAAAGCTCTTAAGGATGAGCACCTTCCAGGCCAGACCTACACATTACCCTTTCTTTTTGTTCTCGACAACTTGTGACCCTTAACAATCCAATCGCACTCGTAGTCGATGTGGACGAATGCTCGCTCAACTTCCGACAGGCGCTCTATCTTGGTCTGAAGCATTTCACAAAGGTCATGTGACTCACGCATGCTCATCTCACCAGGAAGTACGATGCTGACTTCGACGAGGAAGCGATTGCCAAAATGAAAGGCTATGACGCTTTCGATGTACTTGATACGTTCATCATGGTTGAGAACAATCCAGGTGATCTTCTGGATGAATTCAGGTGTAGCTGTGTATCCAGTTAACATCTTTATTTGGCCTGTTTGAAGCACACAAGAACAAATACTGTTAATTGCATTGAGGATTAAATAAGATTAGATTAGATTACATCAAACTAGACTAGAATAGACAAGACTAAATTGGATTAGATTAAATTAGAAAAGGGAACCATCCCATCTGAAATCGGCTGTTGATCTTTTTCAGTATATAAATAAGAAAAAGATAGGCCTGTAGTTCACATATTTTCTTTGGTTCAGTGTGACTTCCTACGGCTGCGTAGCAGCAATGGGTATGAATGCACTAATGAATATACAGATTTAAACATTTTTTGGCTCAGAGACAGCTCCTTGGGCAGAATACTTGAACTATATTTCAGTCCTGCCAGGGTGGGATTTGAACCCCAACTGCTGGGCCCATGATCCAGCATGTTTACCACTAGGCTAATGCATATCTCAGTTAAACTCCGGAAGGTGACCATACCAAAATTACCAACTCATGATGATGAATCTAAAATCATCAAGAAAAACACAAAGTAAACTCATTAGGAAAACCTAGATGGAAGCTGATTAATTAAGGAACAAGACTAAGGAACGTGATCAAGGGACATATACCAGTAAGTAGTAGTCTTCACACAAGTGTATATTAAGTGGTGCCTACCGTAAGCTGTGACGGCCCAGTTGATGATGATGGAGATGCTAATGACGATGGCTCCCAGGGGATCAGCGTACTTCCATAGCTTATAGGCTGCTCAGATAAAATCACATTCAAATGATAAAATTAAAAACAACAATTCCTCTTACACTCTTACCAAAGTCATTAATTAAAACTAATTGGACCTAAATGGAGAAAGCCTAAACATGTCACCCTTTCAAGCCAGCTACACCTACAGAATCACTCCACAGGATTTAGAAAGCTGTAAGCAATATCCTCAATAGGTCATCTTCACTGGCTGCACCATCTTTGTAACTGTGCATGCGTGCTTGCTTAAGTGTGTGTGTGCATGTATGTATGCAAGTATGACACAGTGTCTATGTAAGTATGTATGTATTAAGTATCGTCGTACATACATACATGCATACACACATACATGTATATACATGTATGTATATACATATACACAAGTGACACAGTATGTGTGTATGTATGTAGCAATGAATGAATGCATGTATTTATATATGTATGTAAGAACAAATATGTGTATGTATGTATGCATCTGTCATAGTACATATGTATGTATGTATCTACGTATGTATGTATGAGAACACTTAATATAGTGCATTTAAGTAGGGTACCTCAGTAAAGCACTGTACCTGCATATTTGTGTAGGGCCATTTAAGAATCTAGTAAAAGTATTATATTTATTGTATAGGACCTGCATACATAATTACCGATCTACTAACTCCTCAAACACAACTCCTTAGTCTCCTTCACCTCAAGGCAAAACTTTGTTTAGTATTCTGTAGCTGATGGCTGACATATAAATCCCTGGTCTTTGCCTTGAGATGCAAATCATTAGACTGGCATGCTTATATGACCAATATTTCTAGGCGTAAAAATACTGACCAATAATTCCACAAGCGATTGCTCCACTGTTGGAGATGACGTCATTTAAGTGGTCTTTAGCCAAAGCCTGGACGCTGGGATTGTCAATTCTCCGGCAAACCAGAAACAATGCGAGCTTTGTCACTAGCAAAAAGACGATAGATGTTCGTTTGAGCTAATCATTTGATCAACAGATAGGGAGGGACCTATACGTTTATTTTTCTATGCAGTCCAGTAGCTATATGATGATCTAAGAATTTTATCGACTGCTAGTAGGGGCTGTAGTTTTACTTCTGCATTATTTTTATTTCATTTTTTAAAATTTATTTTATTTAGGTGTAAGATGATATAAGCAATGCAAAAGTAATTTGACATTTACCAACAAAAGTGAATATCCGAGATACAAGTATTATGACGATGAGAGCAACGTTGATGATGACGAAGGTGACGCTGACTGCAATGAAGATGATGTTGACGAGCATGATGGTTATGTTAGCCTACCTACGGTTGCTATGCAGATCGATATCGTTGGCGCTTCAAAGACAGGCGCGTGGTTGCCACTCGAGCAGTCTTCCAAATAATGCACCAGCTCCATCACCACATCCTGTGCTTCGGAATCCTTGACGGTGCCGTTGACGCCCTCGGTTGCATTAGCAACAGCTGCTGAAGCTGCCCAGTCTCGGATTCGTTTCAGTTGTTGTTTATAGTCTTTCGTAGCATAGATAACAATCTTCTGAACTGCTTCGTGGATGACTTGGACGGAAACAAAACTCATAATCACAGCCAGCACCACAATTGCCACCGGTTCAAGCTTTCTACGACCTTCAAAAATGACAAGAGCAACAGTTTGAGAATATAAGAATTGCCACAAGATCTTAAGCACTTTTGTTGAAAGCATTAAAAGGAAACTCAGCGTTAAATTACTTCTGCATGGTTGAATAGAATAAAACTTTCTTAGCTTTTAAGAAATTAAGACAGCTGAAAGAGCAAGTGGAATTATGGTAAAATTATAATTTATTGAGCTCATTACCATTTTATTTTGCTCTGCTCTATTTTCTCTAATCTTTTAACCAAATAAATGTAAATGTATTCATTGGTGAATAAGCTAAACTAAAATGAATAAACCTTGGTCATCAATTATTATCGCAACATAAAATGTCTACTGGTTCTGGCCATTACCAAGAATAATAAACTCATGCCACACAACCTCCCATAGCGTGAATTAAGCATAAATCGATATGATGTAGAGTGGTAAGCTACCTCTGGGGTAAAGCGAATAGTCTGTGTATTTGATGGCCCTGTTGCTCCACCACATCAAAGCTCCTGACACGAGGTCCATGGCGCTGTCAAGCATCGAAGAGATCATGACAAGAGACGCTGACAGACCAGCTGCAACCGCCTTCGCTATCAAGAGCAGCTGGAACAAAAGGCGAGACATCACTCTAAACTAAACGAAAAGTAAAGTCCCCAAATCCCATATAATGGGGGAATACGCTCATCTCCTTGGACACCGGACTACTTCATCTTGTCGATTACTTCCTAGTTGATGCTGGTGCAATATTCTTCTGCTTGGAGGTAAAGAAAATCACAGGCAGGCAACTTAATACTGTTTCACTTGAAGCAACCTTCAATAATGCAATATTATAATGGCACTATAGAAGTCATTAGAGAAGATTACATTAAATTACTTAAGGTCGTCGCACAGGAGTCGGCTCAGCAGATTCAAAGCTGCAATCGCTAGGTCAAAAGCCATGCATGCCACTAATTAGACCACCATACCCTTTCTATCACAGACTTACGTAAAATCAACGATAAAGGCTTGAGTACTCCTCAGTAGTGCGGACATCCGGAAGGGGATGAGGAGGGCAAAGCAAAAAGCCGAGAAGGGGAAGGGAGGGGTTCAAAGTAGGTCATATTTTGAGGACAACCTTTACGGAAGACTCAAAAGCATAACAGGTCACTGTGTAAGTACTTTAACCAAGTCCTTAAAGTACAATTGCTTTGCACATTTCGAATGATGGTCATCACTTTATAATGGCACTGTGGAAACATATGAACATCATTAGGAATAACAACAATTTTTCATGGCTGGTGCATTTCTAAATTAAGTCACAAATTCACGGTTGACTGAACTGAGCGTCGAATGAACCAATTTAGCGATTATACTTCACTGACAAAGTGATATCGGAAAAACTGACTTACAAGATTGGTAAGAAAAGTCACTTTTGATAGAACCGTGGCCTTTTTGACGATTCGCTTTTCGTCGTATGAATTGGAATCCTCACTGCCTTCGACATTCAGCCAGACTTCTTCCAAGCCTTCTATCAACGCATTCTGATCCTTATAGTACTTCCTGCAATAAAATAAGCCACGCATGCACTTTAAAAACTCCAGAGTAAAAATGCCGAATTATGAGGTTCTTAAAAGATGCTGTATGAATATGCAGATACTTAAACTGACGATTAATATATATCAACAGCGTTAATCTATGCAGCTACATATTATGGTGGATCTATTAGTTTAAACACAACACGGTAGTGAATTGAATCGAATTTGTTTATTGAATCACCAACAATCTAAACAGTTACAACAGTTTCACCTAAAATATTACAAGTGCTGGCGTCAAAGGGCAATCCAGAAGGGACAAATGCCCCGCTACAATATGGATTACCCTTTCACACGATTGATATATAGGCATTAAGTACTCTGACTCAATATTCCCTTTTCAGGCTTATAGTTGCATCAAATAAAAGCATTTATATAGCGCCTTCCGGGACCTGTCAAAGGTTACAGTTATTGCTACAAAACAGATACTTCAACTACGAACAAATTTATTGTGTCATATGCACTGCCCTTTGTCTTAGAATTGTACAGATTATATGTCTTCCAAACCATTTAAAACCCTTTTATGCCATGCAATGTTCTCTGTAATTTTGTCTCTAATTGTAAAACTGGGTAACTAAGAGCAACATTTACCTAACATGCTTTGGAAGATCTTTCGGAATCGACAGTTGCTTTCTGGACGAAAAACATCGTCTGTTCCTCTTTACTTGATCTAATGCTGTCAATTACAAGCACAAGGTATAGCATATGATAAGTTAAGGCAAGACATTAAGACAACAAGTACAGTAAGAAAAGACAAGTTATATCACAAGGTAAAGTAAGGTAAGGTAAGAAACAACAATATAAGACTAAGACAGGCATTAATACAAGACATGTTAATTGGCAATGGAACTTGCCTTGTGAATCCTGGCCTTGCCCTAGTGGATCTTGACCTTGTTAACAGGCTATCACTGCGTCCACAGACTCAGGCCGCATAAAAAGTATACTGTTTATTGGCAAAAGCTTTTTGCAGAAGCAGGAGGGCAGGACAAGAACAATAAAATTAAACAGCATGCATGAGAGAATAAATTTATGGCTGAAACGAATTTACGGTCACAGAAACATAAACGAAAGAATTAAAATCCTACTGGTTACTAAGGCGATTTTAGCTTCTTCACATTCGGTCGAGTCGTGACTTTGACCAAAGATCTGTAAAATTATCAACCTAACAGTCTTAGATCAGATTTTATAAAGGTTTATCACCCACATGCAGCACCATCATCTGAGACCACTAGCTATAGTCATTAGATAAATATGGCAGTATATAAATTCTAGGTTACATTCCACTATTTACCTACGTCCAACATCTGCAGAGACATCTAACTTAAGAGAAGCTTTGTATAGTGCCTTTACAGATCCATCAGCGGCTCTGATAAACACACTGAATGTCAGCATGGATATCAGATGAGTCAACGGTCAGAGAGTATATCAAGAAATGATAAATTCAACATTCGTTTGCATGCAGAGATTGGTTTAAGCTCATTGTTCATACTATACTGAGCACATGTTGAACCAAGTGGAAGACATTGTTGCCCTTGACTTATTTACACTGAAAGCTCTTTGTGTTCTAACTGTAATCACTTAATGGGTGCAACAGCAGGAAAATCAACCATATTTTAAACTGACTGAATCTTAAACTGAGACTACACAGCACCATTTTATATCTTTAATCTGTTGTGGCTGATCAAAAGCTTTTCACGATTAATACCATTGATCCTTACACTGTTTCCAGTCACAGTCTTTTCTAGACTGACGTTGCCAGAAGGTTCCTCTGACTGGTCTTGATCTGGGGAATACAGTGGAATACGCCGATCGTGACCATTGCTCATGCTGTTTGCCATCTGTGAATTTTTAACAAAGACCTGTGGTGTACATAAGTTGGAACAGGCTTAGACTATATACAGTAATAGACGTTATTACTGGAACAGTCATTTAAAACAGTTCTAAAATAATGATTTTAAAAACATGCAAAAATGTGAAAAGAATCAAGTAGGCCGAAAAATAATATCGCAGCAGTCAAAATATCGGCTATCAGCCTTTAGCGTATATGATCGATGCCTTGTAACTGTAATCATAGATTTATATAGCGCTTCAAAACAGACTCAACAAAGGCACTCCCAACCTGACAACACAATAAGGTTATAATTGTGTTGTCAGCCGTAAGTTATAGATTTCGTTACTGTGTGAAATTTTGCAGCGGGTTCTATTTCCTTTAGATATCACAAATGACCTCGTTAACATGTAGTGTCAGATAAACCGGAATCTCTTATCGCTACGTGAAGACTGTGTCTCAGAGCCAATTCAAGTTCCCTTCTGTTAACTTGCTGGATGATCAATTGAGAGGTCTTGGGTTCAAATCCCCGCCAGGGAAGAAATTTGTTTCAAGATTTCGGCTCCACTTGCGCCCCCTAGGCAACTCAGTTATAATGATTACACTGTCAGTAGAAAGATCAGGCAGCATGGTTGCATGTGCCACCAGCCGTCATAAGCCGAGGCTAAGAAATATGAAGTCGCTAATATTCACACCTATGGCTGACTTAGGGCCAGCTTAAGGGACTGCTCTTTTTCTTCTGCTTTATTCCTCATGCGTACAGAATATGCCAAACCCTTACATAGGATTCCCGTATTGTTTTGGTTGGTGACAGTTGGAATGCATCTCCATTTCCAATAGTAAGTAGCAACTTGTGCACTTCTGCCATACAGATATAAATTCTGAATATCAGAATAGTGGTAATCCATTCACCTTTTAACCAGGCCAAGCCTATAAATACACTCATTTCAAATTTCACAGATCATAAGGCACTTTTGTCCGATTTCCAAGGCAAGAGAACTCACATATGCATCTCGTGCAAGTTGCTAATGGTAAGGTAATGCAGAACCAGATGGTGACACAAACTGCTCTAATCAAGTCCAATCTAACCTAATGCAGGTGGATTTTGGGTCGAATACTTTGCAAAGTAATAGAATTCCATGCCCGCTTGTTACTGATAAACCTACAGGACAGAACTTAGCTTGGGAAGGTTTAGATGTGCTTTTACTCAGTGTTTAACCATCAGCTGACAGATGGCTTAATGATGCTGTGGTCTACATATACATTTAAACACAAGCTACATCCGCCTTCAAACAATTCATTACAATACTCATGTGATAAACAGATGCCTCGATGATCTCACTTATCTACACAGCTGAAAATTGTTTCAAAAATTCACGTCCTTTCCTCCCAATCCTATGATAAGTATTCGATCAAGCAAGATAGTGCGTCTTTTGTAAGCATCTGGTTTTATTATATCAAAAACAACAATGTCATCTACTGAAGATATGATGGAATATGACAAAATTCACATATGGGCTCCTACACATGGCCTAAATGTAGGACATTTGGAGTCCATACGGTCGTATTATCACCATATCTTCAACACTGCGAGGCACGGTAGCTGACTGGATAGAGAACTCAGCTTGTAACACGGAGAGTACGGGTTTGAGCCTCCTCTTAGACTGTTACTGTGTAGGGAGCTTGAGCAAGTCCATCAGTCACAATTGCTTCATGCCTCAGATTCAGATTTACTGACCTTGCATGCAATATAAATGCAAAATAATATTAATAATAATAACAATAATAATAACAGTATGACGTTGCTGTTGTGGTAACTTCTAAGAACCTCACAGTGGTGCTATGTATCAAAATCTTCAGCCCCCATCTAAACCTGTCAAAAGTGTTGTGCAGCACATGTGGTTGTTGAACAGACGTGTAAACTGTGATTGAGATAAGCGGGAAATGTCTCTCAAATGTTGTCGTCAAGCGGGTCAGACGTGACAGCAGTTGGCGGGGTTTTTTGGGGTCTAGGTTTCCGTTGCCCCCCCACCTCCTGAGTCCCCGTGTACTAATCGAAGCTACAATTAGATTCAGACCAGCAAAGGACAGTTACTATTTTGGACATGAAGAGGCCCTCATAGAGCAGATAATAATCTCCGAGTGTACCCACAGCTCAACTATACAACCTCGGTCGTTATCACCTGACGATATTGTGGGGCAGGAACAACGCCAACCCAACTAGTAGGCCCATCGAGACTGACAACATGGTACCCTGGTCCGTTTTGCATCTAGGCCAACGGGTCGGCCGGTCGGTCGGTGTGTCACCCACAGTTAGTCGTATACACTTGTTAAAACAGGGCAAATACTTCTACGGCGCCTATGTTGACTGCGCATGATATCCGCGGGGCGAATAAGCATTGTTTGATAAGATAACGTTCTGTTCTTAGTGACATTTAAGATCGTTTAGGCTGAATTTCTTTTCATGGGGCGCTATACATAGGCCTATATATGCATAATTACAGTTACAATGACGACACCCACTAAGCTTACAATAAGTCTAACATTCTTAAAATGAGCTATATAATTGTGATCGGCTGCTGTCTTACCGCAGACTGATTACAGAAGGAATTCGATTGGAAATCACTGTTTGCCGAATCAAATCCTTTCGCTCACGCGATGTCCTCCGACTGTGCGCTATGAAGACTGCGACCGTCGACCGCCTTATCTAGGCTTACATTCGACGATGCGGCCACAAACCCGACCTTCTGCCTCGTAGGCAAGTGCATAATCTACGACACATCAGGCCTACAACTCATTGTGTAGGCCTCCGTCCTCCAGACGGAAGCAAAACGAAGCTTCTGCAGCAGATCGGTCTCTGTATCGAGGCGAGCGAACGAAGCAGAACTTTATCCGGTGCGATCTAGGCCGAGGACTCGAACTAAGTTCGTCCTATGAACGACGGATGAAGGGCTAAAACAATGTCACAGTCAACGCCTCCGCTGAATCCCAAATCCCGCTCCACCAAGTTTCAGAAATTATCAACTGAAATTATCAACTTCTCTGGGCACTAATTTCAAAAGAAGCGATTAGCCAGTTTCCATAGACTTCTTTCTAACTGTAATTGGACCGAAAACTTACAACGCAATATACGCACGAACAGGATTGCGTGCAGTGAGTCGAGCCCGTGCCTTTTCGCACCGTGTTTATGTCGAGCTGCAGGTACAATAGCTTTTCGTCAGAAGCCCAAAGATTGACCGAGCGAAGTAACAACATCTAAGCGCAATCGGTTTGATATGATGATGATGGTGGTTGTGGCGGCGGTACTGATGGTGATGGTGACAGTTTTAATTATCACCCTACCTACTGCCCCTTTTTCACGAGGACACTGCGTTGCAGGCTGAGACGTTAACACGTGATTTTGGATGACTGAATATAAATATTGATGGTGGATATTATTTTGCTGCAGCCTAGTCTGTCTGTCTGTCTGTCTGTCTGTCTGTCTGTCTGTCTCTGTCTGTCGCACCCCACTCAGTAGCGGCTGTGGTAAGTCGTCTTCTGAAGCCCTTGCCAGGCGAACTAAACTGTAAACAGTGAAGAGGAGCAGGGTCTACGACCGACCAAAGGCCGAGCGCAGTTGCCCTGCCTCGCTTGGGTCCGTGACCCACTTAGCACGGGACTCAGTGTTTGTGCTTTTCCTACACACGTGTTTTCCTAATTATTTTGTGTCAAATAAGAACAATGTTTTCGTTTTTTAAAGAAATGCTAATAAATCCGAAAATCCTGCGTCGAGTGAGGGTAGAGAAAAGGCTTTAAAAGTCTGAAGAGGACACTTGAGTTATTAGGCCTATGGCCTTGTAACCAATTAAGTCTCAAATAACGACTCTCGAGTTACAGTAGGCCTAGGCCTATAGTCGGAGTGACTCCACATTTGAACGTAAATGATTGCGTGTAATGTAATATGAAAAATGTCGCTTAACGTGATTTAATGTTATGTAATATCATGTCAAGCCACTACGACAATCGAGGTTGCTTTTATACTTTGAACAGAGCGTTCGAAATTTAAGATCTAAATAACAATAGATTCAAAGTGCAAAGCGCCCTTAGGTTTCTTAAAAATGTAAATGTAGGTTTTTCTACAGCGACCGTATGGCCTCGACCTTCCTCATTTTATAAGGAATTTATCGGGTGAGATCCTTCACCCCTGCTGCCCGTTTGACTGAGCGCCACGCCGTTTCTTTTGTTAGGTCAGTGGAGCCTCGTTAGCTCGTCGTTGGCCAACGATTCGTGGTCGTGTTTTAATTATCAAATTCTTTCAAAACCGTGAAGGCTGGTTAAAAATCAATAACCTCTGGCAGCCACTGTTCGATCAAGAATTTGATTGATTTTTGATCTAGCCTAGCTGCATACAGGTCTGAGACGGAGCCGGAGCGACAAGATCTTTAAAAAATTTATATCGAAAATATTACTTTTGAAGGGTACGTGCAGGTCTTGTACGTTGCGTAAACGATTGGGATTGTTAGAGGACTAACCCGATGAACTGGCCTAATATTTTTATCAAGACCAGGGATCCAGGCTTTGACCTGGGATTAAACTATAAACATCCCCAGGATTCCCGGAAAATCCAGCCCTTCAGCTAACTATTATCTGTAGACGATGAAATGAGGATATTGTATTAAATACTGTCTGTCCTTGGCTCTGTAGCAGAGGTAACAAGGACACGCAGAGCTCAACCAACAAGCAGAACACTACTATGGTCGTCTTCCATTTTTTGGCCTTTCGGTCATACATCATTCAATCTTTTGGTCATACACTATTCAATCTTTTGGTCATACACTATTCAATCTTTTGGTCATTCAATGTTCAATCTTTTGGTCATACACTATTCAGTCTTTTGGTCATACACTATTCAGTCTTTTGGTCATTCATTGTTCAATCTTTTGGTCATACACTATTCAATATTTTGGTCATACACTATTCAATCTTTTTGTCATACACTATTCAATCTTTTGGTCACTCATTGTTCAATCTTTTGGTCACACACTATTCAATCTTTTGGTCACACACTATTCAATCTTTTGGTCATTCATTGTTCAATCTTTTTGTCATACACTATTCAATCTTTTGGTCATTCACTGTTCAATCTAGAATGCGGACATTAAGACAATTAATAGCACTAAACCTCTCTGCATGGTTACCGGAGATTAAAACCGACTCCAGGCAGAAGTTTATCACTGGTGGCTAGGAAGCCGAGCCCCAAACTCCCGATAAATCCAACCCTTACGAAAATGTAGGCCTATACATAGTATTCAGCATCTTAAATGTAAAATGTAAATGTATAGGTTTTATATAGCGACCATATGGCCTCGACCCTATTCATTTTGCAATGAATTTATCGGGTGAGATCCTTCACCACCGCTGCCCGCTTGAATGGCGCCACGTCATTTACGTCCACGTGCACTGACCGTATCCTAGCATCTTAAGAAGCGAACACCCACTGGGATGATTAAAGACAATAATTACGTAAAGGCGCGACGTGTAGGGGAGCTGGGAAAACATTTACCTCACTAATAACAATAGTTAGACAATGACCCTAGTGGACAAGAACCCTAGTGGACTGCATTACTGACCGGACTATTTCTGGCCTATTCCCACTTGGTCTAGGTAGGGGCGTGTGCGACTTTTCTAGACACGCACGCACAAGTACACACACACACACACACAAACACACACCCACAGACACCTGTGCGTGATGCAGCCTTAACTAATTCTTAACGTATAACGGAGGTAGGAGTGTTGCAGAGAGTTCAAACGTTGACCAACATAACTATTTGTATCAGCTGTCCGACACGTCGTACGCAAAAGGGAGTGAAAGAAGTTTTACTTGTGTAGAAAAGTTTTTAGCAGAAACCATTGTTCGTCATAGTCTCGTGTATTCGTTCCATAAGCAGCTGTTATTAGTATTTTAATCTGTACAGATTTTAAATCTTTTAAACTAACCGTCTGTGTAACGATGAAGATGAAGAATCCGTCTAAGACTTGCTACGTAACAACAGCTGACTGCGGCGCAAATGAACGCAGCATTCGACCCGGTCGATGGTCTTCTGGGGCGGACGATGATGCGAACTCCGTTGGTCGTGATTCCGAAACAGACTACAGATTAAAGGGTAGAAGAGGAAAACAGGCTAATGTCATCACTCAGGTCATTGCTATTACAAGCAGAGTTATCTAATCTAATCTGAAGACTTCTATAGCATCGTTATCATCTTGTCCAAGGCATCAGTCGATTTTTAATGGTCGCTTCAAGTTAAAATCGCAATCGAAACTCATAATCCACTGAAGCCGAGTCGAATTCCGATAGGTCTGAGAAACCAGAAGCTAGGCTGCTGTGGGTAAACAAGTTGAAACAGACGAGTCTTAAAGTTTAGACCTGAATAACATTAAAGAACTAACAGAAAGATTAGAACTTGGCAGCGAATTCAAAAGCCGTGGACCAGCTGCCGAGAACGCTCCAAAGCCCCTCACTGTTCTCGTGACTTGTAAGAGTTATGTAATATAAAAGGGCCTTTATGTGACACCGCTTAAAGTAAACTCGAGAGCAATATCAGTTTTAGTAGTATTTTATACATTAAAAATTAAGTTTTAAGGACGAAAGGTCAGGATCAAGAGTGACCCCAAACCCACTGGCCTTCATACGACACCCACACAAGTAGACCTCCATACTCGCTCATGAACAATGGCCCCTCTAAGCTGAGCCCTTTAGGGGAGAGCGCGCACGACCCCATTGATGGAGTAATGATGTCAAAGAACTGTTACGCAAATACGGAGACATTGACGCACAGCCGCTGTAGCCCACTTCACTGCAACTAATTGAACTGCGAATTTCCAGAAGACCAGCTGCTGGAATGGAAAGTGTTTGAATTACGCTGGTTGGCAGATGCAGAGCGATGACGCTGAACAAACTGGGATTGCTACATTAGCAGTAAAGTAGGCTATTGCAAGCTGCTTGATAAAACTAACGACTATTATGATGAAGAAGCAGGCAGTTGACGGTATTGTGTCCTACATCCTGAAGAATGAAGGTCTCGGGGAGTTAGCACAGCTTGCAGATGTATGTACCACTTTCTAGGCATCTAGTGTGCAGCATGAGGCTGACCTTACAACCTTATGAGTAGGCCTTCAACGAAGGCAGACATGCGTGATCGACTTCAGGTTGACCACCTGGACTTAATCAATCACAATTAATCACACAGTCAGTATAGATCACGTGTGCTTTCTTTGGCAATCGCATTAAGACAAACGACAGACACTGATATATATAACGTTTTGACTGTCTGTCTTAGCCTACAGGCACTCTGACAGACGTTTTAACTCTCTTTAGGCTTTTTCTTTCTATGCGACGCGAATTTATAGCCTTTTAGCTCAGCCTTAACAGATGTTCAAATGTTACTGCCCAAATGTTACTGCCCAAATGTTACTGCCCAAATGTTACTGCCCAAATGTTACTGCCCAAATGTTACTGCCCAAATGTTACTGCCCACGCGGTATAGGCAAGTGCACGCTCTGCAAAAAAGGTCAGAGGAAGCACTGCATATAAACCCTAAGGACCGCGATACTCATATCAGACTGTCGTGTTACTTACTGTAGTCCACTATACCACATAGTGTAATTGGACATGATTAATGTCACTGGCTAATTTAACACAATTAGACAATCCGTCATATCTCACATAATGTTGACAACTACCACATGGAAATAGGGACTGGATCTAACATAAGCTGGTAGCTTTCATCCGGCTATCGTTGCACGACACTTAGGATCTTGTCCTTTTTATTATGAGCTGTTCCTTTTGGTGCAATAAACGGGCTTTTATTTGATTTGATTTGAAATGCTCCTCCTTCTTGCGTAACATGCAAATGGTTCGCTTACATGCTGGTCAAAATGTAAACACATTGGGGTGAATGAAACCACGAAACGCTTAGAGGTTAAATTATTGTGTGGGGATCGATTCATTAGGTGATTTATAGAAGACTACATGGTTGTTAGTGTTATTGTTGCTGTTATTGTTGTTAAAGGTGTTTTGCGTTGCATGTGTTGAACAACATGCGATGATTTCGTTGAACTATAACGAGGATTTCAACTCAATAGACGAGCGACTTAATGCAGCCATTCAAGCCGTACACGCACAAATGCCGGGTATGACTCCGAGTCTGCTATTGCCTACATGTGCTTCGTTAAAGTATACATGTATGCCGGTAGTCCTATATATAGGCCCTATATTTCATGCAGGCACATATCGGCCTACAAGTATTTACATATTTATACAGACCTTCTTTTTTCGAGTTCCAGTAATGATCAGAAGTGTCGAAAATGGTCAAAAGTGCTGGCAGGTAGTTCCAGTGTTTAACGACATCTTATGGCATCAAAGACCGTTGACGTCGCCCTCCTCCTTTATCCAGGTATTGGACTGGCACTGCCCTAGTACGACAGTGGCGGAGTTGTGCTGCCAAGGGTAGCTGATAACTATCAGTATCCTATGTTCTATGTAAGAAGTAGACCAATCTGGAGGAAATAGATGGTCACAACACAAGAACGAAGGAAGAATGAAGGTAATGAAAACAAGAAGACCAAGGACTATGATATTTGACCTGGCCGATGACTAACTGCTAAAGCAAGTTGAAGCATGCGACCTAGCATCGTGAAGAGGCGCATCATTGGGAGGTACTACCCAAGCAAAACCACAGTAGCAGGCTATAAGTCCGTTTGAATGCGTGCACGTGTATCCACTCTACTAATATACCCTTCTGGAAGCACATGTGCGAGAGCAAATGACACCGATCTCTATGCCATGCGAGGTATCAATCTACACCATAGAGCCAAAATGTGACCGTGCATGAGAAAATCCTAACATAGTCGGAAATAAATCAAAACTGGGATCGATACTGCTTTGAATTGGGCTGGAATTGGTCAATAGTTAGGTGAAAGCCGCATATGTCTATTACAGATCGTTCAAATGCTACAATTTTTTTAAGATGTTGGTCTCTTCGCCGCTAATTTTGAGAAATCGCGAGTAAAAGTTCACGAAAACTATGCCCAACCTATGATGCTGTGACTAGGGGTCATGAATTGGTATAGTAAATTGACACGTATTCACACGCCTCCGACGCTGCTATCAGTAAAACATATCCGTAAAACTTTGGTTAAGAGGAATATTTACATATATTTGCAGTACTTCGTAATTTGCATAATTATCGAAACAACTTAAAATGAAGAGTATCGAGAAAACAAATTAGATTAAGTTTAGTTGAATGGCATCGTAACAAAACTGAAAATAAAAATAATTATACAGCCACTCTTTGCATCAGGATTATAGTTTGATAGCTAACACAACAATAAATATAAATTATGCGAAGAAATCGTTTTGACCCATTTTATGTTTTAATACTAATTCTTCTGTCTCTCCGCAACTTAAGTAGTATAACTGGTAGTAAAATGATACCACCCAAAAATCACCGGACTTTTCGCCGCAGCATATAGGGCGAATGGACTCGCCTCACGCACCAGTCAACAATTAACACCCAATAGCTAACTACACACGCCCACAATTAACAACCCAATAGCTACTACACTCGCTCCATGTATTATGTATAGGATTGGAGCGAGTGTAGTAGCTATTGGGTTGTTAATTGTGGGCGTGTGTAGTTAGCTATTGGGTGTTAATTGTTGACTGGTGCGTGAGGCGAGTCCATTCGCCCTATATGCTGCGGCGAAAAGTCCGGTGATTTTTGGGTGGTATCATTTTACTACCAGTTATACTACTACTTAGTTATTCGATCAAAACTCAACATTGTTGATCCTACCACATATCTGTCCTCCTTGCTTCATGCATATCCGTAACCGTCACAGAAGTCACCGTTATGTTTGACTTCAAAACCGCTACTACCATCGCCACATCAATAGTCCATGCTAAATTAGGCTACTGCATTCACTTTTCCTCAACATAGACACCACACCCAAACAGCAGTCTTAAAGCAATCTAGAATGCTCTCGCTAGTTCTGTCACCAAAACTTTAAAACACCATTATATCACTCCTGTTCTCAAATCACTTCACTGGCTTAAAATACCTGACCGAATAAAGGACAAAGCCCTATCACTTACCTACGACGCATTTCAATCCTCCCAGCCTTCCTACCTTCTTCAGTTATTTACAAGCCAACAACTCCGTTCAACCCGCTCCTCTTTCTGCGTAACACTTCTCTGCCATCCCGTCACCTCATCTTTTGAAATTTAGAAATTGCTCCATAGCCAGTAGTTGCTCCGCTGCTTTGAACAAACTCCCACCAGAATTAAGACAATTAGGACAACCTGTCCCATCCTACAAACTCACCAACAGTCACCTTTTTGCAATCTTTGCGCAGGTCTTTCACTCAAAACTGAAAACACTACTCTTTCGCAGATCCTATCCTCGTTCTTCCTCTTCCCCTTATCTCACTTTCCGCTTCAGTTACAAGCACCATCCACCGTAGCCATCTGACTGCCTGCCTGCCTGACTCTTGGATCTTGACCTGGAAGCAAACCCTTCCTGATTTTGTTTTAAGCGAGTCCCTGTGAATAAGGTGGTTTCTGTGACTTAGCTTTCTTTGGGCGCTGTAGAAATCTCGAGTTTTCGATTATGATTACGATTATGCCTACTTGCCTTCTGAGCGCGTTTCTCGCAAAAAATTTGCTTCAACTTTGTGAGGGTTTCCCAGGCACGGTCACCAAAATTCGCGAAATCTGAGGAGATGTGTGAAGAAGCAAGACCGTTCTCTATGCCATGCAATGCATCAATCTGTGACAATAAAGAGCTTAAATGTCTGCAAGAACTTGATCAGGAGTTGCATCGACTGTGAAACAAATGTTGCCTATGAAAACATTTATCAATCAAACAATGCCGGCAAGATTTTATAATTGCGGTGAACTTAAGCTGATTAAAACACCATCAGTTCAACGATTAATGTGTGGTTTCGACAGCCACTTGAACTTCTTAAGGATCACCGTCTGATAGAGCATAAATCGTTCCCTTATATAGAGGAGAACTTATCATTTGACTACTTAGCCTAAGGGCCAAGGTGCAATTTGTGACTGGAAGAAGTGGCGTCGAGGTAAGGACTTCGGTCTTTCAGTACACGGGCCGAATGATCTCAGTGGGGAATATATCAAGAAATTTATCTAAATGGGAACTGCATGTATGAAGAAATTTATTTCAACGGGGAAATGCATAAAGAAATGTAGGCTTTCACAATGGGAAAATGTATGAAGAAACGTATTTCAAAGGGGAAATCTAAAAACAAATTTAGATTATCATAATGGGGAAAAATCCAGAAATGTGTCTCAATGTGGGAAATTGTTTGAAGATGTATTTCAATGAGGATGGTCTGAACCCGGAAAGAGTTTCCCTACCTTTGCAGACCTTTGCAATCCGACAGCACAAAGTAAGACCACATTTTAGGTGTAACTTTGGTCACAGGTTGTGCAGTTGATTGGACAGATGTTGCTGCACTTGACGTTAGTCGAAATATTGGTTAACCTAAGAACCACACCACCACTGAGAACTGTAGTCAGTGGAAGCCTGTAACAGATGAGCAATTGTTTCACCTTAAGTTGTCGTTAGAAGGATACGTTTTTAGAAAAGTGAATGCACTTTTGAGCTGTATCGACACAGACACAGACACACACACATTGTTCTTTTTTAATCGTTTCCTATCATCACCGCTTGATCGTGCTCTTCAGTTAGGTCTACTTTGGTGGTTGTTTGCGGTTGCTTGTTATCTCTAGATGTAGCAGTCGACCTGGCTTGGTACAGGGACGTAGGCGTGATCGTTGTGGTGACGGGAACCAGCGAGGAAGCGACGCTGACTCGAAAGATGCTTATGGAACGTTTGCATAATCAGGTACTGAGGCTGACCATCAGAATTGATGACGTCACAGAGAGTGCAGCTCTTTAGAGAACTTCTCAAAGGTGTTAAATGAATGCCGGCTTCTTAATTAAGAAGTGCAAGGGACTGTAAGACGAGCTTTTACCACCCTTGAATTCATGTTGCTTCCAATCAACTTTCTAAACCCTCCCCTCTAATAAAAGATAGGCCTAACTAATATAGTGTTGTGAAAATGTTTGATATTCCATACAAATTGAGGGTTTTGTTCGGTGAGTTCGTAAATTTTCTGCTAAAAGGCAGACTTTGAGGCTAGATTTTTTACATTAAACGACTGTAATACAATTGGGTCATTTATGTAACACTGTTAACACAGGGGCCTCTAAAAGGCGTCGATTTGGCTTACAAATAGAAGGTTATTATGGTTCTTTTAGAATAACATTTGAGCGAAAGTGTGGGATAGTAGATGAAAGTTAGTTGGGATGCCAAACTTACAATATTAATATTTTTGCACAAGGAAGAGAGACGAAGTGTTAACTGAGATGGATATGCGTTTAAGATTTTGGAGGATAACGGAACGCTCGTCACGCACGAACGAAGTAGACAAAGACCTTCCACCTGTGACCGATGCCAAAAGATGAATAGAGGAACCGAAAGCTCTGCAGAATCCAACGGCTGTAGCTGCAGCAGGTCACAGGTGACCACTGGAGGTGAAGAGAACAAAGACATCGTCTCCTTCCTCTCTTCATCCTCCTCAGAGAACAACGACGACAAAGATGAGGATGAGGTCAGACAGTGCACTTGCACTGACGGCTGCATCGCCCTCCGTCCTTATGTAATGTGATGCAATAGAAACTTCATATAGCATCATTTTACGACAGAAGCACTTGAGGTCAAAAACCGTATCATAATGGTGCAGTTCTTTGTGCCGAAAATTTCCTTAGCAATTGACATGCCCCGACTATGTGAAGATCGGGCAAGGCCTTCGCCGGCGAGCACCCGAAAAGCTAAGTTTCTACTAAAGAGGTACTTCGGTACCACATGCATGTGTTTGTGTCATCAAGTTCTACGATCAATCTACCCGAAAAGATAAGCACACCCGAAAGAGATACTTCGGTACTCGGTACCTTACGCATATGTTTCTGACATCAAATGCTACAATCATTCTATGCCTACTGAAATTGGACATCCAGTGCTTCAGTACATGAAAGACTGAGGATAAAAGAAGCTTACTTTGACAAATCGCCAGCATGCCAATATAGCTCCTCAGGACTACATTTAGACCTACTCTGCACAGGATTGTGCAATTTAGTACTTGCAATTTAGTCTAAATTTAGCTTCTTCATTGTTGTAGATCGATAGGTGTATGAACCTTTTTCAAGATATCTTACTCTCATCCAATTCGCCGCTTCCCATTTCTCTCAGCCTGATCAAAACCCACCGTAACAGCTGCTCTGTCTCCTTCTCTCGCTGATCTCCTGGGCTTAGTTTTTCCTATGGCATCTTTGGATAACCCCTCTGACTTGACACAGCGCTCGTGAATAAGCTGGTGCCCTGCTTTCAGCTTTACAGTAGCGCTTTAGAAATTCTCGAGATTACGATTACGATTACGAAGCCCTATTACCAGAGTGTTTTTTTATTACCATTACGGCGGTCGCAGACGGTTGTCGAGAGCGTTGCTGTTCCATCGATCTACCACCGCTTCATCGCTGGTCCATTCGGACGGACTCTTGAGAGACTAATGGCGAAGACGCAGACGATCATCTGCCTGCCTACGATGACGTCATACTCTGCAACAGATGACCATCAACACGGTGACGTAATCACTGTAACAGGTCACAGGCGACGACTTGTCTCTGAGGCTGTTAGGGCGATACTGGCAATCTACGAACACAAGGCGAGTGTCCAGTCAATATCATCTACGCTGCTAATAACTTGACCTTTCTAAGAAGGTTAAAGAAGCTTTTTATTGATGAAGATTAAAGAATCTTCAGCTCCCACTTTGCTTATTTAGCTTCAAATGTTAATTGTTTCTGATCGGTGGTTGGTGTTAGTGGTTGCTCACGCCAGTTAAGAACCTCAGTTATTCCCTATGGCCCCACACCCATGATCGTATTATTCCTCCCGCTGATAATTTAACGCGTCAATGTTTTATTATTAGGATGTTGTATGCATATTAAGTTTTTTGTGTTATTAAATACTTGTAAACCGATGTGCAATTAGCTATTGGTTAATAAAGAATAAACTTACTTACTTACGTACGTACTTACAGTTACAAGCGATGGGTACCAGTTTATCTTCGTGTGTACCTGGTATTACAGTGGTATCAGCCTTGCCAAAACGCCACTTGTCTTTTGATGAACGTGTAACCGTTTAGAGATCGCGGTGCAGATCGATATCCGTTGAGGTTGCCAAGACGCAACATGGTTTCATCTGTGGACCGGATGGATCAAACATCGACGAAATCCTGGCTCTGACCGACGTCTGCGTTGAGCTTCCGGCTCTGGAGGATCCGTCGGAAACAGTTACTCTGAGAGGAGACCTGGTCGGCCTGAAAGCCGTTCTTGCCATTCTGCACGAAAAGGTTTAACTAACTGCAATAATTGGGATATTTAATAAAGCATTCTCTGTTTGGTTGCCTAGTTAAATATAATAATTGAAAATGATTGAATGTTTAAAGGTATTCAGTGATTTCTTATATGGCTTTTAAAGGTAATCACCGATTGTTCGGATTTTTGTCTTGCGGGATGATATTGTGGATACACTGCGGGTAAGAACAGCGAAGATGAACAACCTAATCCCGGGTGGTACTTGATTAGGTGACCATCCAAGGAATGCCGGGTCATTTCGTGCCAAATCAGACTTCCATCCTTCCGTTGTCAATTAAATGAGTATGCCTACGAACGTAAGGTGGGAGGTTAAAAGTGTTTTCCTTCGATCTCCAGCACACTTACATATGGCAAGAGGCATTTGGCCTTACAGGTCATTGCATTAGGCCATTAGAAAATGAGTTTCGACAGAGGCGTGTAGTTCTTCACGTTCAAGGTAAACAGTATTATTTAAAGATATTCGCTTCATATTAGGGTAAATGGTGTGGATCTGTCACGATGACCTAATGTATGGTAACGTCTTTCACAATGACTTTTTGCTCGTCATCCTCTTATTATGTATTACAATGATATGTTGTGTGGTTATGTTTGTCAAGATGACTATGGGGCACGGTAGCATACTGGATAGAGCCCTTGGCTTGTAACGCGGAGAGTACAGGTTCAAGCCCCCTCCAAGACGGTTACTTTGTAGGGACCTTGAGCAAGTCCTTCGCCCACAGTTGCTCGGCACCATCGATTGATGATAAGTCATTAGACAGCGGCGCCTAATAAATGCAGAAATAATAATAACTTTCTGTCGTGCCTGCTTCGTCGTCGTCTTATTAAATGTTGTCTGTTACGCGTAGGCGAACAGCTTCGGGAGATGGGAGCTTGAAGTCCCCGCCTGGATGCACGGATTCATCATCGGAAGAAAGGGAACTCGCATCATGGAAGTCATGTGCCAGTTTCCCAAGGTTAACTCGAATTCACGTATATGATTTTGTCTGTTTTAACTTTTTAATTGCTTGTTTGTTAAATGTTTATTTTTTTATGTAGATGTATATTGCTAACACACACACACCTACACACACACACATATATATATATATATATATATGATGGTATAACACAAGAGTGTTGCAGGCGACTGTCTAACTTCATCGTATGTCCATTTGCACACGTTTTTGAATAATGTCGTCGCATTGAGAGCACATTTGCAGAATTTGGCATGGACGTGGACATCCTCGTAGATGAAACGTGAATACGTTGGGAGGCATTGTTTTTGTAATGTTGTCATACAGATGATGCTGTCCAAGAATAGCCATTTAAATGTGGGAGGGATTTTGAAGGTAGGAAAGTCTCCTCGGACCCAGATAATTTAGCCTAGATGAAGTTTACACCAATGCATATGCATAGGCTCCCATCATTTTAGAGTAAGTTACCGCCAAGGCTTAGGCCTATGTTGCGGCTGCCTAAGTCTTTCGAATAATTATCCAACATTACAAACACATTACTGTACATACACTGATGACATACACTTTTGGACTAGCGTTTTCTCGATGAAGAAACACAAGGTGGCTCGTGATTTACCCAAACAACTAGACAACAGATACCCAGACGTCTAGACAACAGACAAATCAGACAGTCAAACAGACGATTCCTTCTGTGACTATAACCTTGTGTTTGCCTTGATGTTGATACAAGGTGCACTTGGAGTTCAGGGCGGACGGCGAAGGACTGAAAGCCAAGGAGGGCGGATGCAGTGACATCGAAGGAGGAAGAATTGTTTTCGAAGGACCGGTTGAAAACGTTGACCAAGCACATAAGGAAATCGGAAACATAATCATGGCATTGGTAAGTCACCAATTAGCGAAGTATAGCAGAGTTTTTGCTTTCTTTCACTTTCACTGTTTATTCGCAAAAGATAAGATTCAGATTTCAGATCCTTTATTAGGTAGGAGATGAGATAAGTCAAAGCTCCCACGTCCTGCACTGAAACATATGGGAGGCGCTTATTCCCAGCTTTCAACCATTGAGCCGGCAGTGGACGAATCCCAAGGTTCTGGAGAGGGACCAGTGTATCGCAGGACCTCCGTTTAACTTCCCAGCTTACGCCGGCACCAAATTCTGCTTGGTGGCAGAGGAACGTGTGCGCAAAAGTAAGAAATAAGTAGTAGTTAAAATAAATCGGTTACAAAGTGCAGCCTCTCGAATGTCAGTTTTATGCGTGCGTGTTTCTAAAGATTAACATAGCATCGTTTATGAGCTTATGAAGCTGCTGAAGCTCAGTTGTCTAGCGCATCTAGCGCAAAGCAGAGGAACCACCAATATAAAGCTTTGGCGACGGAATGTGCACCGTTAAATCGACACTATTAGCAAGATAGAGCATCTCGCATCTGTCAAACGCGTCAATACCTCTGGATTCCCTGATTGTTATTTTGAAGAAAATGAACTCAGTTTTACTGATCAATAAAAATTTTGAGAATTTTTATTCCCTGATTGTTATTTTGAAGAAAATGAACTCAGTTTTACTGATCAATAAAAATTTTGAGAATTTGTCTTGCTTTTTAGAAATGTCGTCTCAATTGCGTAGAACTAAATGCCACGGAGGTCAATTCCGTTATGGGTCAAACTGGATCAAACGGTTAGCTCAGGTTTTGTTCTGAGCACAAGGCTAATCGAGTAGCTTCTATAGCGCAGTCACATTATAAAGCACAAGATCGATGATCGCTTCAAATTAAACCGTAGTCAAAATCATAATCCGTTGGAGTAACAACGTATCTGTATTTATAATAAACGACTCTTTCATCAGCGAAGCATAGAATCTCGTTAGCATTTTTCGCTGTTTAATTGCAGTCAAGCGTTTCGAGTCGGAAACGGGCGTTTCCGTTCGACAGCTTGGTGAGAGGAAGATCCGCCTAATTGGTCCGTCTGCAGCAGTAGCCAAGGCCAAGCAAGAACTCCTCAACGCAAGGAATAACCAGGTGAGATGAGGATGACGACAATCGATGACAGTGATGGCGGTGGATGTTGATGTTATCATATAACGATTGCGATGACGATGACGCTAGCGATGGCACTATGTAGCTTGTCCCACGTTCTGGAATCTTCTACCTCGAAACTCTTGTTTCTCAGCCTATCTTTTGATGTGAAATTTGCCTCTCTCTCTCTCTCTCTCTCTCTCTCTCTCTCTCTCTCTCTCTCTCTCTCTCTCTCTCTCTGTCTCTCTCTCTCTCTCTCTCACTTTGGTCCATAAATTTCCTCTTTCATGGCTTCAAAGTGTACCCGAAGGCGCCCGTACTGTTGCAAATTTTGAGCTTATCAAGTTTTAGCTATCTAAATTGCATAACGATGGGATAATATTGAAAAGATGACGATTCATGACACTGAAGACCAAAATAGAGACAATAAGAAATGGCTATAAAGACGCAGAGATTAATTACCTTTTATAGCGCCGGTGTCTAATGCACATGACATCAATCAATGTTTCACCAAAACCAAGCTGCAATCAGTTCATCACCCAAGAAGAAGAGCAGCCCGAGAGTTTGAAAAAAAATTCTGCTCTGTCTGGATTTGAACCCACGACTTTCCGATTGATATTTGAGCCCGCTAATCAGAGAGATAGAGACAGAAAACAGAAACGGACGAAAACACACAGACAGATACAAAGAAACGTTCACGGGCATACAGAGCGTTTCATTGCAATCGAGATTCTTTGTGCTGAACACCACAACTCTAAACATGAACTTGATGTGCAAAATCTTGTCGAGAAATATTTCTTTATGCCTATATGTCTAAAGTCTCTAAACCGAATCAGGATTTGAAAGTAATCAAGATGAGAAGGAATTCAACGACTGCCTAATATTCGTAGTGCAGGTTTTTAGGTCTGATGGATTTGATTTTCGACAATAATTAATTGCTATTGTAAACACAAATTTGTACAGCGGATCTTCAAGACAGACTTCTCCTCAGAGGTACCCGACCTAGCAACACAAAACGACGATTAGACAGAACGATTTGCAAATACACTGAGTGAGTTTCAGTACCAATTTAATATTTTTTTGTTATCCTAAATAACACAAGGGTCTACGGACGTCCTTGGATATGATGATTCCAAAGCAGTTCCATCGAATAATCATCGGTTCTCATGGCGAGTCGATCAACCGCATTCGCGAGATGTTCAACAACATCCTCGTCGCCTTTCCAGAGCCTCATCGACTGAGCGACCGGGTGACCTTGACTGGCGCCGAATGTGACATCATACGATGTTATAAGTACCTCCAGCAGCTGACCCAGGAACTGGTTTGTAATTTCCCAACCAACCATGCTCATTGGGCGTAAGGCAAACCCGTGTTGTGCCACTAGTGGCACCGTTGGCGTGCTTTAGGCCCAATAGACGTGGCCGTCATGGAATAAATTAGACGAATATCCACTAATTTATAATGGAAGGAATTCTGCAGGGTTCTGTAGCGTTTAAAATGGATCAATCTTCAGCTTTAATAACCTTCAACTTTAATCTTGTAGGTCTTTCGTTTTAGTCCTATAAATCTTCAGTTTTAATCTTACGAATCTGCATCTTTAAAGTAATAAATCTTCAGCTTTAGCCTTAAAAATCTACAGTTTTAATCTTATATACCTTCAGCTTTAATCTTATAAATCTTCAGCTTTTAACCTTATAAATCTTCAGTTTTAAACTTGTAAAACGCATCCTCTTCAAAACAGCATTTTCTTTCAAACTCTTTAACCGTTATTTTGCCGTTGAATTCAGGCGTAGGTTCTCAAAATTTTTCTCCCAAGAATTACTCCAAGGGTTTGTCTCCATAACAAATGGTAGCTATATTCGTATAAAACATCAGTTTATTTTCGGGACAAGTCATGTAATCAATGAGTGTAATGTTTGTTCGATAAATTTCAGATGAACCAGAACCATTCGCTGGAAATTCGGATTTGCAAACCGCTGCACAAAATGATTGTAGGAAGAGGAGGTTCTAACATTAAGCGGGTAATTTATAGGGCATGATGCAATTAACTAGGCCTATAATCAGTTAACACCAGAGGTGTGGAACTAAGTAACTAAGAGCTTTGGGGGCGAATTTACATCTAAAGTTTCCCAAATATCATCGTTAATAAACATAGAAATCCCAAGCGCTGATTACAAAGATAATTCTCTATTTTAGCATGACGTGATGTTGTAACTGTAATACTGTATCTTCTAAGTGAATGGTGAACAGAGTCAATAGTGGCTGTGATAGTTTAAACCTAATTAGTTAAAAGATTTTCTTTGAGCAAACAATAGGCCTACGACTGTTACGTGCTTAATAAAACTTAATGAAGTCTAATAAGTATAATTTTACTAACTTAAATATGAAGTGTAAAATAAAATTCAAGCAACTTAAAATTTCACTATGTTTAGAACTCTTCTTAAAAAACAAACGTAGTGTGAAGTGATGAATTGCATACTGCTGATGTTTGTAATGTGGCATGGTCCTTGGTATCATCTTTGCTCTGTGCTCAGTCCTTGGTATCATCTGTGCTCTGTGCTCAACTCAGATACGCGAAGAGACTGGAGCCAAGGTTGAACTTCCTAGCGAGGCCAGTCTCAGCGAAATTATTTTAGTGACAGGTACTGAGCAAAACGTCGAAAAGGCAAGAGTGGTGATTGAAAATATGGTGAAAAACTGGGTGAGTTTGCCTCATTTCTTCTTTCTCGTTATATACGTACATTTCTTGATTGCCAGACTTGCTTCCATGCAACGTAAAATTTGAATAAATTTGCAGTTTCTATTTGAACAACCTCGCGCATTGTTTCGTATGATTAAACTCAACATACAGTATTTACTTGTTTGCCTTAACGAATCTGTTTAGACCAGTTAAATAGCCGAGTAAGCAGTGCTATTAAGCGATGCTGCTAAAAGGGCACCACATAAATGCTTTATTACATAGCATTATATTGTGACTGAAGCGTTTCCTGTGCTTGAGGAAAACCAACCTCTGAAGGCTGTGCTTGTGATAGATGGAGGTCGGAGAGACAAGAGTCCAGCTTCCAGTTTCATGTAACACTCTGAACGACCGAGTCATCCAGGATATCGCCGGCGAATATAAGAACATCGTCATCTCAACTCAGAGTGAAAGCGCAGACTGCAACACCGAAGTCGTCATCAGGGGTCCGAAGATTTGGCTGGAAAAAGTGAAAGATCGTCTGCTGAAGTTCGCAATGGAACAGGTCTCTAAAATGTTTCTGTAAGCCCAACCTAGATCCCCAAAAGCTTATCACTTAAAGCAATCGACCAAAAGCAAGTCTTATAACAATCAATGGTGCAGGGACAACCGTGAATTAAGCGAGTCTTCAAAATATCATTTAGATTTGTCCTATTTGCACCCATCAGCAGCACATAAAAGTTTCAGTTTTAAAAATTAAGGTAGGCATACCTGTAATTGACTGTTGTTGGTGATTCAATAAACACTCAAATTGGTGATTCAATAAACACTCAAATCAAGTCAAGAGTAAGTGCAACAATATCTTAATCGGATATGACTCGATGCAGTCCATTAATAAGCAAAAGGCTAATATGGCGTTTATTATTTTCCTTCATCATAACCGTGGTTATGCTTGTCTATACGTAAGAGAGATCGTCTGTAGATGAACTCTGTCGCACAGGAAAAACAGACCAGCAAGCGAGAATTGTGAGTGGCTCAGCAGGTCTTTATAGTTCCTTCGATTTGGAAAGTTTTGGAAAGTTTCTACATGGAGAAAGCATCTACAGTTTTGGAAAGCTTCCCATCTTCACGGTGGTTAGGTGACTTCGTAATCGTGATTTTTATACCGCCTCTGCAAGAGAATCTATTCAGAGGCCCTCTCTGAGCTAGCCTTAACGATGTCAAATGTCATTAAGAACAGAACATTCATCCCCATTAGTAAACTGCTCACATAACTAGAGGAGTCGCTATTTACAAGCTCGCGCACACAAAAAGCCCTTGGAGTGCAATAATATATGAATGTATATGTACATATAGCTATTTATATAACGCCTTTTAGGTCCTCACAAAATTGCTAAATGCGTTACAACGCAATGCAGTACACTCTGCTTCTCCCTGTGCAGAAAGGGGAGTGTTATGAGGTGGAGCCAGAAGGAAAGTCGGTGATGGAGTTGGTCGTGAACCCCGACGTCCATTCGTTTCTCATCGGACAAGATGGACGCAACATCCGCGACATTCGTGACAACCACAACGTTCGCATTCTCTTTCCACTCGGAAGAGATTCCATCTCTTCTGGAAAGATTCTGATCGCCGGAAAACGAATCGAGGACGTGGAAAGAGCCAGACAGGAACTGGAACAACGAGTCCTCCAACTGGTAATTAATATGATTGCATTACACGTACCGGTCAAGTCTCTGCATGACTAAGCAGCATGTGGCTTCGTACCTCTTTTAAGGTTTGGCGAAATAAAGACGAATAGAAGGGTCAGTTCTGTGTCTTGGACTCGATCACTAGGAAACTATTTTCTGAATGAGTGCCACGCCGCAGCAAAACTCGACTGGATGACGTTTTCCCCGCTGATCGTAATCGTAATTCCTATAGATTTCTACAGCGCCCAACGAAAGCCACGTCGCGGGGATCAGATTATTCACAGGCGCTCAGTCAAAGCAAAATCGATAGGCAAAAGGGTTGGGTTCCAGGTCAAGATCCAAAAGTCATACGGAGAGACAGCGTGGCAGCTATGAGGGATGGAGTTTGGGGTTGGAGAGGAGGGAGAGATAAGAGGAAGAAGGGGTGTCAGGATAGGATCTGTGAAAGAGGAATGTTTTCAGCTATGAGTGAAAGAAAGGCCGATGCAGAAATTGCAAGCGGTGGAGCATCGATGAGTTTGTATGATGGATCAGAAAACTGTCGCAGTCCTGGGAGGAACTGATGTTCTTCATATAGATCTTGTTCAATCTAGGACATCACTGAAGATCGACTGGAGGTGGAAGCGAGGTATCGACAACACTTCCTCGCCAACCGAGGTGAAGTCATCCGTCAGATTTCGAATGAGTGTGGTGGCGTCGTTCTAAGTTTTCCGCGCAATCAGATGAACGTCGTTTTGATTCGAGGCAGAAGGTCAGACACCCTGGCCGCCAAGAAACGCATCCAAGCATTCGTTGCTGAACTGGTGGGCCTCTTAAAGAATCGTCTTACTGCGTTGACTCTTCTTCCTTTCTAGTCTGTTCCTCTTTCCATGCTTTTGTATGTATGTATGTATGCAAGTATGTAACAAGACACTCAATATAAAGCCTTTTGATATCTCAAAAAGGGTTACACGCCTTTTGGACATTGCTGAAAATTATAAAGACTGATGGAGCATTATAATTCAACTACTTCACTCTTCAAACAGTTCCTGCAATAAGTTTAGTGACCTTGAGGAGAAAAAGCTCCGTGTCAAGGTTTTTCCAAATTTTTGCTGTTAAAATTTCTTATTTATAAACCACAATGTCAAAGCGTAGGCCTGGATTAGGCAGGGCAGAGCAGTTTTCTGATGCTAGCGACGAATTCAGCACCTTACCTTCCGTTACAGTACAAGAAGTTGCTATGCTCACTGAAAAGAGATTGTGTGGTTTATCTTAACAGGAAGCTAGCATTTCGGTTGAGTGTACAGTTCCACAGAAATTCCATCGCCAGATTCTGGGCTGCAAAGGAAGAAACATCCAGGATATCGTGAGAAGGTTCGATGTCACAGTACGATTTCAACAGCCGCTTGGGAACTCCGCACGCGGTAATCTCAACTGCATCTTACATTGATAAACATAAATTTAAGCCATTTATTAAAAATTCATTATTATGCCTTTCTGATAAACTTAATCAATCATGTCCCTTGGTGCCCTTATCTGAATCCGTGTGTATTGATTATTATTGTACAAATGAGAAAATCATGTAAATATTCGTCGTAACGTGAGTTTTATGAAGATTTCATTGACGACAACCTCAGAAGCGTATGAATATGCTCCAATTTGCTATACTCGTCAACATTCACGAACTCTAGGCACAGTGACCTAGTTTGACTCGCGAAAAGACCTACATCTTAACAGATTTTAACTTTTTAAATATTTGTTATAGAAACATGCGGTTTTCACCTATTAGTTAGCATTCCGGCCAAATCAAGTGCAATATCAAATTCAAGTTTGAGTTTTTTCGACTTTGTGAGGGTATTCTTATGCACCGTCACATACGCTTATGACTGACTTTATTAAAATGCATGCCACACGAAAGCCACGTAGTAATACGCAACTATGTATAGAAGCTGGATTAATGTGATTTAGGCCTAATCATATATTTTATATATATATATTGTTACAAGTTCACGTGTAAACGGGAGGCATATACATGTTTGATAGAGACACATGTCCATGCAATGGCTTGGAAATAACAGGTGCTTGGGCAGTTGGGTTATAAGAAGTGTCTGAAGGAGTGGTGTCTCACTGACCGAGAAATAAAGATATAAAAGAGGGAGCCTAAACTATAGAGGGGGGCTTCTTGATGAGACGGCTGTCTAATGTTACTGTTTATGAAATCGAACGTCTGATGCTATCGAGGAGAAAGACGTTTTTAACCTTGTAACGTTGTTGCTGGTTTCTACCCCGCAAGGACAACGAGCCTATAAAGGCCAGCACACAACAATATATATATATATATATATATATATATATATATATATATATATATATATATATATATATATATATATATATATATATATATATATATATATATATATATATATATATATATATATATATATATATATATATATATATATATATATATATATATATATATATATATATATATATATATATATATATATAATCATTTCGCTTTTAAAAGTATGCAGTGTTTGTCTGAATCAGATAGCGTCATTTCGCTCTTAAACGGCAGAGGCAACAGAGACATTTGTTTCTTTCTGACACTCAATAGATACTCCGATTGATTCGAAAGGTGTGAACTCTGAGTTGCAATCGGATGAACAGGAAAAACAATCGGTGGACAACGACGAAGATATGTTAAAGGAAGATGTCGTCATAATCACCGGAGATAGAAAGAACTGCCTCGAAGCGAAAGCTGCTCTTATGGTTAGAGCGATTAGCAACGTTCTTTGCCCGCAATCTATCTATCTGTCCGCCTGTCCCTTCGTCTGTCTATCTCCTTGTCATTGTGTGTGTGCGTGAGTGTGTCACTTTCTGTTTTCAGTGTCTATGTCTGTTTCATTCTATTTTACAAGGTACCTACTATGTCTATCTGCCTTTCTGTCTGTTACACAGACAAATGACCAGCAGATGAGTCTGTTCCTCTCAGTCAGCCTTTGTTGTTTCGTGCAAACAGTTGTTTATACTGAACCATTGAAGGCACCCGACGATTTCACAGATGCTGTAGTCTATGCGACCCATCACAGCAAGTCTTTTAAATCACTGGTTTCTTCATAGGCCGATTGATGGACTAGACATGTAGTGTTGAACGAATAACGGCCAGTTTAAGTTAATATCTAACCACTAGAGCACACCCCGTTTATTATTCGGTCTAAGGGGCCTTGCGGTGTTTCTAGTATAAATGGTGCAATTTAACATCGTCTGGCCTAGTTAGCTACATCGGTAAGCGCGTACGCCAAGGAAACCTCGGTGCGTGAGGATCCCAGGTTCGCGTCCCGGTCGTGGCTTATTTCAGAGATTTGAATCTCGGGCTAGTACGGTCTGTTCGCGGGGACCTTAAATGGCGTGTAGCGGTGGTGGAGGATCTCACCCGTGCGCGGGTGGAATCCATATGGTCGCTTTAGAAAAACGTGTACAATTTACAATTTTTTACAATTTAGAGAGATGCGTATGTCCTCGACCCTGACAGCCACGTTCTATGGACTTGCACTGGGTCTTTAGCTGACCATCTGTTTCCACCAGTGCTGATCATTTGTCCGTGTAACAAACAGAAAGGCATATAGACACGGGCACCTTGTAAAATAGAACGAAACAGACGTAGACACTGAAGACAGAAAGTCAGACGCACACTCACACAAACACACGTATGCACACACACATACATGCGGGTCCGCTCTGGATCCAAGGAACTTCTAGTCTAGTGCCCAATGATCGAGAAGTCGACAAGGGGATTGGTTTGATGTTGCAGGAGTTGATTCCGGTGATAATTGACCTTGACATTCCCACTCACCTGCACCGTTACGTCATCGGTCACAGAGGACAAGAGGTTCGTCAGCTGAACGACGACTTCGGCGTCGAGGTTTCTGTGCCACCAGCGACGAGCGGCAGACGGACCGTGACGATCACCGGCAGACAGCAGAGCGTACACTTGGCGCAAGAAGCCATTACCCGCAAGATTAACAGGCTCGTGGAAGATAAGAGACACAAGGTTGGTTTCTAGGTATAGTCTAATCCTAATCCTTCTCATTGTCCTCCTCCTCCACTTGTCTGTCCTCCTCTTTCCACCTACTCACGCCCCTCTTTCTTCTGCTCCTCCTCCGGCTGCTCCTGCTCCTCCTCCTCTTCCCTTCTCCGTGTGTTCTTGCTTCCCTATACTGCCTCTGTTCCTCTTCTTCCTCTTCTGTCCTCCACTTCCCTCCTCCTTTCCTCTATTCCCCTGCTCTCAATTTATCCTCTCCCATCCTCTCACTAAACTTCTCTTTAGTCATCATCTGTCCCTGTTCATTTATCTGTGAAAGTATCCATAAGCTGTGGCCTTCGCGATCTGGCACTGAGTCCTATTTTCTTGTAGTTCCATCGAGGTGGCGAGGCCGATTCTTCTCAGCTTGGTTTCCAACGAACCGTAAACTCAGCCGACATCTTCCACTCGTCGTTTACCTCTAACCTGTCTCCTGTGCGTCCGTCAGGGATGCCACCTTCGTTTTCGTCCTGCTCCTCGCCCCTGTTCTCGCACTCATCCTCCTGTTCCTCCTCGATGACCAGTTTCCCAGTCGGATGCGATGAACCCCGATGGGGGAGGACGATGGGCTATCCTCAGTACCTCATGAACTCGGCTGCTGAGGAAAGCGAGATGGACAGTAGTGCCGGAGGAGGAGGACCCTGCTTCTGTTGCTGCAGCCGTAGTGTAACCCCCGCCGAATCCACTTGAGCTCCTGCTCCTTTCAGAGGATAAAGGCGGCGATTTATCCCTTTGTTCACATATCACTTTTTCAGTACTGTTGTCCAGCAAGCGTTCATCCAGGAATAATTTTTCCAAGATTTTCGGAGAATTTCTTTCAGGCATCTTTCACCAAGTGTGTTTTCCAAAGAGTTTACACAGAGGACATTTTTTGGATAATAATAAATCCACGGAACCTAAATGCAATGAAGGTATCATGATGGATTATTTTGACCTGGATCGTGGTCGACCATTCAACCAGGAAACCTTCATCTGGACAGTATCTATATTGAAAACATTTGTACAGAGACATTATTTTATATTGTTAATATTTGTGCCAAAATTTGTTGTCGTTGGAGTTCTACCCATCGTCGCTTCTGTTAAAGTTTTGACATTGTGAAATGTATACTAGTAAGTAGTGTAGGCCAAAGTTAATAACTAGGCCTACAATGTGTAAATAATGCAAGAATGTATAGCGAGAATCAGATTTGGCTGTACAAAAATCAACCAGATGAATGCGAAATGATCATCTTTTTAAAACGTTTTTAAAGATATTTTAAAAATTCTGTGAATGACGGTCAGTTAGAAAGCGATATATATTTCGTATTTGTCGTGTCGGAGCAGCAGGTTTTTCGTGTGAATAGTCAACATTTTTTGTAAGCAAACTGTTAAGAAAGGTTCTATTTATGCATATATATAAGGACGCTCGCGAAATTGCTTGTCGTAAACTGAAGTTATATGTAGGCGTCACGCTCTGGTGATTTTCATGTTGCGGTTATATAAAGATGTTTGTACAGAAAACCAGAAATTTCTTGTGTCGGAGTAAGGCGAAATTTATACTGCATATAATCACCAGCTTAAATACGACATACAGACGGAGTGTTTTGGGAAATGGCCCAGGCTACTCGCAGGCGTAGGCCCAAGGGCTTATAGTAAGTTGGCGGAAATCCTGTGGTGTACTCGAGTGAGTGGAGTAAGTTGTCTTGAAGTCTGATTAATACTATTTTATCCGCCTTTACATGAATATTCATGAATTCCCGTGTAGGCCGACGTCTGTAGTCGCATGTGTTATAGTTCCCTTAGGCAGAAATATATACAACAGCGCCTATTCGAATGGCCTAGTTACACCTGGGCGTGCAAGCGATCGACTTTTGTGACAGCGGGCCCCGCGAGAAGCCCCACACACACCTGAAGGCCTGCGAGCTAAATCGTAAATGTGAGATCATAATATTCGTAGCATAAGGCAACACATTCACAATAAAACTACCTATACGACTATTGACGGACGCCGTACTGTGATATCTACACATATAAGAGCATTTCATGTGCAAGTAATCGTTATGCTGGTAAGTTAACCTCTTTAAAAAATAGCTGAAATTCTATTTACTGCATAACTCTTAGTACTTGGGCTGCCTTTTGACTTTGTAAAGCACCCTAGAAGTAGCCTGCTATTTACGATGCTTTATAAATTGTCGTCACTTCAACTACAATTACAAGTTTGGTATAAACAGATTATTAAGTCCAGCGTAGCGTAGATCTCAAAACAAACCCGCATGCATGGGTGGAGCTTCAGTGGAACAGAAAAAGTTGAGGTTAGGTGAGGAAATCGCTGGTATATTGCATACCTGCAATCGAGATTCTTCTATAGCGCCCTTAAACCTCTTAAAGGTGCACAAACAGTAGACCTATGTATGTATATATGAAGACATTTAATATGGCGCCTTTTGGTTGCCTCATTGAAGTGCTGCAAGCGAGAGGAGCCTGTTTTCCGCCCGCTAAAATTCTGACTACGGCTGCAGCCTGGAAAAGGAGCTGACACGGTAGGCCTAATACAGTAGATGGCGATACACTAAACGTAATCGTAATCGTAATTCCGAGATTTCTACAGCTCCCAACGAAAGCCACGCCGCTGGCGCTCAGTCAAAACAATATCGATAGGCAAAAGGATTCGGTTCCAGGTCAAGATCCAAAAGTCAGACTGAGAGACAGCGTGGCAGCTATGGGTGGTGGTGTTTCGGGTTGGAGAGAAGACAGAGAGAAAGAGAGAGAGAGAAGAGAAGAGAGAGAGAGAGAGAGAGAGAGATAAGACGAAGAAGGGGTGTCAGGATAGGATCTGTGAAAGAGGAATGTATATATCACACTAGAAAGGATTACGTCGAATCGCTGAGTGTGATGAAACCTTCTGTCTATATATTGAAGTTCTACGATCGTCCGACTATAGCTTGATCAATCTTATAGCTGGACTGGAATTCGGCTTAATGGATTTTGCTTCAAATTCGATAACTCGTTAACTACAGCAACTCAGCAGCTGGATAATCTTAACGTGCGTGTTATACGCGTGAATTGACAATTTCGCCCCTACCCACGAGACACCGGGATTTGAACTCCGGACGCAAAGGTGAACGGCAAATTTATTCGTAAATTGTCATTTTTATGTATGCGATTTCGTTTCGAGTTGGAGAGCAGAGAAGATATTCCATACTCGCGAGTTAAACTCGAGGTTTGAACAATTTTATTATACTTTTCCTGTGAATCAGTGGGAAGATTCCTATGCTATACTAGCATACTTGTGCGAGTCACCTGTTTACAAGACCAAGTCATCTCTGCATGTAGCATAATAGCGTGTCATGATAACGGCGCTACAGAATTTCCTCGGTAGAATTCGGTTTGTTTTAATTTTTGAGAAATTACAATGAATGCAAATCTGTTCAAGGGTTCCTATGTGTCGAATCATTTTGTCAACAGCAGATGTTTCACCGTTTCTGATGCAATAGTGTGGGTGTGTATGTGGGCGCGTCCGCTATGTTTCTGAACCCATCCCCGTTGGCGTCGATGGCGCGCTTTCTCTTGTCTGATCTACCGGGGGAATGTCACCCACCCCTCACATATCGTCGTCGTCATCATCATCACCACCACCATCCCTTCCCGTCTATCTTTATCTTTTCCTTTAACGTCTGCCTGCCGCGCGCTGCTAGAACCAAATCAAGAACGAATTGGAAACAAACAATTCGACCAGCAAGACTGACATCTAGACTCAACAGATTAAGAACTTAATGTAGGCCTATTTAAGCTTATAGGTACTTGGCAATAATTGAAATGAAATGAGATGATTGATTGAAATTTATTTTTTAATTGACATTAGAGCAACAACATACAAGAAAGTATAACATCAAATACAATTGAGCCACGGCATATGCACATTGCTGGTGCAGGTCAATGGGTCAACCGAAAAGGGTCAGACGGACCCACTTAAAACTCGGCTGGTTGGACCTGACGCAAGACACCGTCTCATTCTGACGCATTTGAGAAAACAAAGTCGTAGGCTGGTAGAATTCATTCTCTTGTTTGAGTTTGGGGTGGTTGTATGCCCTGGTTGGCTAGGATTTATTGTCATTTGCAGATCAGTGTAAAGATGAAGATAGCGGCGTCATTTGAAGAAAACAAAGCTCAGAACCATTCCTTTCCTCTATCTTGCGTGTGGGTCGAGTAGAACGGCCTCCATCCTCATCTATCCCTCTCTCTCTACCTCTGGGTCTGTACCTCAGTTAGCGCTGACTATGGATAAGCTCCTGGTCCTTTTATCGGACGTAGGGGACGCTAGGATCGGTGGAGCGGACAGCTACAGCGACCGGCTCAACTGCAAATACACGGTCTTCATCTTGGCCTTCTTCACGCTGATGGTGACGGCGAGACAGTATGTCAAGGCGCCGATCAGCTGCTGGTGTCCGAAGGAGTTCTCAAGCAGTCACGTCTCATACGTCGACAAGGTGAGGACTTCGTTAGCAGTCAGTATTCTTGGTGGTCTATCGGTAACGCCTTTGGTCAGTGATCATAAGGTTGCGGGTTCGACCCCGTGTAACGACCATGGGCAAGTTGTTAACGCACACTGTGCCTCTGTCATCAAGCAATGTAATTTGGTACCGGTGTAAGCTGGGTAGTAAACGGCAAGTCCTGCGATGCTCTGGTCCGGTGTCCAGGACATTGGGGTTCGTCCATTGCCGGCTCAACGGTCTAAGAAAAGGCAATGAGCGCCTCCTCTACGTCTCACTTGTGGGATCTGGGATACTTTACTTACCTTACTTATTCTCATTTAAACGACGCTACATGAATGATCAGCAAACGAGGCAAAATTAAGCAGAATAAGTCACTTGATTAGGTCCATTTTGACTCACGCAACTGAATCAGAGAACCGAGTCAGTCAGAACTCGATCTGCAGGCTCATTAAACTAATTTGTTGATTGTGTAATTTTTGCTAATTTGGTTGAACGCTGACTTTGTTAGTCAGATCAGTAAACTAATCACTTAGTAAGCGGAATATTTCTAAGCTAAGCGTTTATAAAATAGCTTCGTGATTTTCTGCCATTGTTTATAAAGGCCTACTCGTCAAACTGTTACATGTGATTCCACTTTCAACTCTTGCAATTCAGGTCCGGTCCGGTCCAAACACAGCATGTGGCAACATCGAATAATGTGGAAGATGTAATCCGAGAACGCTAGATTTAAATTGCCAGAATTAGTGTAAATTAATTATTAGCCGAGCTTATATTTCTTTTGCTGTAGAGTGCAGTCATTATCCATGCCCATGTAAATCGTTGGCCTAGACTCATTATCTGAACATAATATACTTTTATACTATAAGGCCAGCATAGGTTTCCAGAACCATGGAGTGAGTCAGCTGCAAACACGGTGACTCTACTATTATGACTAGACAAGGTGTTCATAATATCTCACTTCACTGTGAGAACTAGTTTTCAAAACCTTTCACAGCCTTCATTTGAGCATCTGTCTTTGACAGAACTTCATAATATATGGGCTCAATAGCTCAACTGCAGTTAAAATCTTCTCCATCTGTGCTACAGTGGTATATTTTGCGAGCTCAAAGTACAAATACACTATCAAAATGTTCAATTAAATGACTTTAAATGGCCTGTGTCATCAGAAACCCATGAAACCCTTTGAGATACAGTTCCAAGCTACTTTACGCTCGTAATTATTAAGCTTGTGTTTTAATTAAAATTTAGAAATAAAATAATAGTTAGTAGTGTTAACCGATTTTATAACCTACTTATTCGTCACTAGGTCTGTTGGACAAACGGAACGTACTACCTTCCGTTCGAAGTGGAAGACATTCCGAATTCACTGGACAAACGGCACCGGATCGGATACTATCAATGGGTCCCGCTGATGCTCATATGCCAGGCAATTCTCTTTTACATTCCGCGGGCCTTGTGGCGGGCATTCAACGTCTATTCGGGCATCGCCGTTCACTCGATCACCGACGCAGCCATCGAGAGCCAGAGGGAAACTGAATACGGCAAGGCCGATAAAATGATGGGCTTCATGGTCCGACACACCGGGCGCTATCTAAAGGACCTCCGGCGCAGCATCAGCGAGACGTCAACGGATGGCGAAAGATGCAGGCGGGTTCTGCTTCAGCTGCGCGGCAATTACCTTACGGTGCTCTACATGGTCATTAAGCTCATCTACCTGGGCAACATCATCGGCCAATCGTTCCTCTTGAACGTGTTTCTCAGCACCGACTATCATCTGTACGGCATTGAAGTGATGCGGAAGATGGCCAGCGGACAGGACTGGACGACATCCAATCGGTTCCCGCGCGTCACGCTCTGCGACGTCGAAATCCGACGCCTCGGCAACATACACCGCCACACGGTCCAGTGCACCCTGCCGATGAATCTTCTGAACGAGATCTTCTTCATCTTCCTCTGGTTCTGGTTTGTCTTCGTCGGTCTTGTAACGATCGGCAGCCTCTGCATCTGGCTCGTCAACTCCATCAGCGTACGGCGCCAGAAGAAGCTCGTCCGCGGACACCTGTACGCCGCCGGCAAGCTCCGCAGCAGCACGATGGAGGAGAACAAGAAGAACCTCGAGAAGTTCGTGACGGGCTATCTGCGACGCGACGGATGCTTCATCCTGAGGATGGTTTCCAAGAACGCCAGCGACGTCATAGCGGCCGAACTGACGAGTGGACTGTGGGACCATTACAACAAGTACCAAGCCAGACCGACACTTGTTGAGCGACTTGACCAAATGAGCGACATTGACGCCACGCTGCCTTTGCGGGACTTCGACAAGCATGACTAGAGAGTAGAAAGAGGGAGAGAGACAGACAGAGAGCAGACAGACAGACAGATAGACAGGCAGGAAGGCAGGCAGGCAGGCAGGCAGGCAGACAGGCAGGCAGACAGGCAAGCAGGCAGGCAGGCAAGCAGGCAGATGGGCCTTCAAGCCAAATGTTCGGATCCGACGATCAGATTAACAGATTAGATAGCATGGCTCGCTTGAGATTCAGGGTAAAAAGAAAGCAATTAGTTCATAGAAATTTGAGAAAAGGGTTTCATGGGCGCCTTCACATAGGGCAAAAAGGGGCGCTTACCCCTCCTGGAATTCACACATCTGAACACTGTTGGCTCAGTTCAGGCTGGGTTAATGTTTCCCGTTGTTACGTTCTACCCTTTCCCCTGCACAATTTCTTCGGGCGCCTATGAATGTTTTACCCTGTCGTAGTAAAGAAAATCGCCTCTAAGCCTTGTCCCTCGAAGGTGTACATTCTACTTCTTTTATGTGGCATTATAACCTAATTCCCTGCTCTAAAAACCTACTCAAATCAAGTGATTATTCTTCTATCACTTGCTTATTCACTGACATTATCTGTAGCTCTCTCGCTAGTAAGTAGAACTCCCCCTCTCCCCTTCTCTCTTTGGTCTACTTGCAACCGGATTTGGTTCTTGATATGGCATCTTTGGACAACTCCACTGACTTGACGCAGCGCTCCTGAATGAGCTGATGCCTGTGCTTAGCTTTTAAGTAGCGCTTGAGATATTTCGAGTTGACGATTACAATTAGTCGTTTAGTCATTAGCCGTCTAAGTCCATCCCACCGAAAATGATGGCAGTGATTCGTAAGAGTGAATATGCGTCGTAGATGAGAACTCCGCATCTCATCAATGCCAAAAGTCATGAAGACTAGCTTAGCCACAGCTAGGCAAAGTCACTTAGAACTGAGCAGCAGAATATTTTCAAAAATGATTCATTCTGGAAGAGTTTAGTTGAAATCGCCGTTACAGAAGTTTGAAACTGATCAAGCCGTTCAGTTTATGTGGACTGTTTTGCCTTTCTAAATTCATAATATATTCCGGCTTGACATAGTTTCTTTTAACGCGGTGAATAAACAGGTCTCACTGACGCTGCTTTTGTGGGGCGATAAAAGCTTTTGGAGATTCATATCTACATTCCCGCTGTGCGTCTAATTCTTCGTTTTCATGTGTTATGTATTCATAAGCCACTATTGTGCAAAACCACGTGGAGTCATTTGAAGAGCAGCTCTCTTTTGTCTCCCGGTTGACTGCGTATCGCATTAACGGCCATTCACTTTAAAGTGGTCTGTTGAACACAAAAGCATTAGGTCTGTTTTCAGTAAGGTTGTAAAACGTTTGGCCCGATTGGCATGTGGCTCACGGAGTTTTGGCAATCCGATTCGAAGGGACTAGAGTCAAATCACAACAGTATAACACTTGATTTTTATAAGCTAGAACTGATGTGCTGTTTCACTAAACTGTATTTGCTACCATTGCTTGTGAAACCTTGTATAAATGCTTATATTCACAAATAGGGACATGTAACTTGTTGAGCGATCTGAAAAAAACACTATGTTCATAATTTTCTACTGACTTAGTTGTGCTTGTTGTCTTTTTCTGATGCTTTGTCACGTATTGTCACGTGCTATGCTTTAAATCAAAATCAACTGATTTTTAAAAAGCAAAAGCGTAACCTCGAGATTACTACAGCGCTCAACAAAAGCTAAGTCGCGGGAACCAGCTTATTCACAGGTGCTCAGTCAAAACAAAATCGCTTGGCAAAAGGGTTCGGTTCCAGGTCAAGATCCAGGAGTCAGGCAATCAGACAGTCGGACGGCTACGGTGGATGATGTTTGAAATTGAAGCGAGAAGAGAGATAAGGGGAACAGGCAAAAGCACCGTTTGAGTCCATGTTTATTAAGCTCATCTGACATTCCTCAGAAGTATGGTCCAGGGCGATTAAAATGCAAACGCAAAGACAACAATCCTACAGCAGGCGGATTTTTAATCTCATAGCCTGCTTTAATACTCTTATACTGAGCCGAAAAGAATGGCGGGCTGAGGCAACCCATATGGCCAGCTAATGTAAATGAAATGACAAAAAATTTCTTCATTAACAGCATCATTAACCGTAAATACAGAAGAGCTTTATTTATATCTGGAATAGCTCCTCAAATAAAGCGAAAATAGGTGTTTTATAACGAAAAATACTCCAGTGGTTAAGAGCTTTGCAAGTACGCGTACGCTGTTCAACTGTCAGATATCAACTTGGCTGATATTATGAGGCCATAATGGCGGTCAATAGGCCCTACTTAATTTGTATTCTTAAATCAAGGACTTAAGAAGAAATCGTGCCAGGCACGATAGGCCTACAATACAACGCAAAGCGACAAAAGCCACCAAATTAATAACTCTGAAAAATACAATAAAAATACAATGTGACAAATTAGAGAACAATGTAACACAATACTGCAAAGTACCATGCAATACATTCAGCATTTCATATGTTACATTTGGGATCAACAAAAGAGTTGATTTGTGTGTTCATAAACGCCCTATATTTTTACTCAATTGCGTGACAGACACTTTTACCTAACAGACAATATTCTAACAGGCCTACAACGAATGATTTGTTTGCATGTAAGCTTATATGTCTACTTCGGCTCATGTGATGAGCTCCAACAATAAGTAACCGCTCAGGCCTACACGATCCTGATCGTGCAACGCAAACCACGATCGAAGAAATTTAATGATTTTTAACCACTGATAAAGTAAACGAGAAGAAAGGCTATGAAGCTTGAAATTGTCGTGAATGAATCATCGTTATGAGTCAGTGACATTTTATTATTATTTATATAAACCGAATTTTGCACGAATTCCAATTGTTTACTAAAACTGCAGAAGTTTAAAGAAATCTAATAATACTACTACTACTACTACTACTAATACTACTACTACTACTACTACTACTTCTACTACTACTACTAATAATAATAATAATAATAATAATAATAACATTATTATTATTATTATTATTATTATTATTATGCTGATGATGATGTTGTTGTTGTTGATGATGATGATGATGATGAAAATATTAGCTCGCGCAAAGTCACAGAGAAATGCGAATCTGAGGCGAGCTATATAGCAGCTATCAGGTTTGTCATTTAAAACCCACAAGTGGTGTAGTTTATCGTCTCGCAATGTTTTCTGACCGCACGCATTTCCTACGATCCAACAATCTTAGGATTGCTGGATCGTAGGGAATGTAGGATTCCTGCGTTCCCACAACCTCAGGATTGTTCAGTAGTAGGGAATGTACTGATCCTGTTCAAACTACATTAGGATCGTTGTTTAATCCATACAGATTTCCCAGTTTTCATACTCCATCTCTTTCCACTTCAGAGGTAAACTGGTTCCCTAGATGAGGGAAACTGTTCAATAGGTCATTTGCCACAACGCTACTGGCCAACGGGGTCTACGAATGATGCATCAACTGCCAGTTGTGCAAATCATTTCTTTATTCGGGAGCTGCGTGAGTGCGAGTGCTCGCAAGCGTCGCATACTTCTGTGTGTATGTGTGTGTGTGTGTGTATGTGTGAACATTATAACTTATACATGATTTAATTTTCAAAATACCACGTGCATGAATGGGATGAAAAGTAGGCCTACGCATGACACTAATGTAATATTGGCCTATTCTTCGGATGTTTAGATAAATCGGGTATGCACATGTAACCTCACCCCAAATATAGGCCTACTCATTTCTATTCAGAGTGCAGGCTTAAGCCAGTCCAAGCCGTGCTTTCTGAAGGCAGGTGGGCAAACTTCAAGCATATAATGCAAATACAGTCGTAGAGCCAAAAACTGACTCATGCGCCTTCAAGGCAGTTCTCACTACACGACTTGCACAAGCCCAGCCTTTTCCGCGAGCGCCTCCTAAAAAGCCCGGCGTGAAATAATGACCGTAGCTTGCACAAGAACACACGTTTCGACGACACTATCATTCTCAAGCTGTTGCTTGCGCACACCTGTAGGCTACGGTATTTTTCATGAGCTGCTAAAAATATACGACCCACATTGCTCATAGATTGAAGCGTTGAATTTGAGTTACCCACACATTTTCACAGCTTAGCTTCCGGACAAAACCTGCAACAGCTCGTGTCGTATTCATCTTCAATCGTTACGTGTATGTTGAGAAGTCCTATGCGGAACAGCCTAGGATATTGACAGGTAAAAGATGTATAGTTTACTCTAGGCCTATAACATATATGCGAACGCAAAGTAAACGCATTCGAAGTTGTTAAGTTAACTAAATAATTGCTTGGATTTGTGAGATATAAGTTGGAGGCTGTAAGATCTAAGGTCTACGATGACAACGGTGGTGATGGTGTTAATGTAACGAAATGTATATCATATTTTCATATGGAATTTAAGTCCAATTAGTAGTATTAGTATTAGAAGTATTAGTAGTATTAATCAGTATTAGTATTAGTAGTAATAGTAGTAGTAGTAGTGGTAATAATAATAATAGTAGTTACAAAATTATTAATCATCATAATCATCATCATTATACAATAATGATAATAACTGTATGGCGGTGTTGGAAGAAGAGCGGAGAAAGTGAAGAAGAAGAAGAAGAAGAACAACAACAATAATAATAATAACAACAACAACAACAATAACAACAATGACAACAACAACCTTAAGCTAAAGATCAAGACTAGAGTATCAACTGAAATCCAATCTTGCCTTTCCCTTTGGACTTGCGATATTTCTTTTATAGCCTGTTGCATTAACTTTTGCAGAAAACAGACTCAACATTCACCCCGGCTGTTGCTCCTCTTCCCGCTGCTGCTGCTGCTGCTGCTGTTGACGGTGGTGGACGCAGTGGATGTTCCTAGTTGTTGTTCCTTCATTTCGTCGACGTACATAGGATGGATCGTCTGTTGTTCCTGATCCACAGCACAGGTGACTCGAGGGTCGGTGGAGGAGACAGCTTCTCCGATCGACTGAGCTGCCATTACACCGTCTCCATGCTTGCCTTCTTCACGTTCATGGTCACTACACGACAGTACGTGGGAGAACCCATCAGCTGCTGGTGCCCGGTCACCTTCTCCAGCAGCATGGTCTCATATACCAACAAGGTAACAGATAATGAGATGCCTTAATATTATGCTTATATATCTATGTAATTGTAATTTGAGATTTATAAAGTGCCTCTTAGAGGATAAACTCAACAGAGGTGCTTCCGACTCGAAAAAGTAAAATCACTGTTAAACAGTACGGTCTTCAGGCGCCTGCGGAACACTGACAGGGGGAGAGAAAGGAGGAAAAATGTGTTCTATGCATGTATAAACACGTATTAATAATTATACATATATCGGTGCACATCTTTGGGATTCATTATCTCCAAGCTTAGCGAGACCCTTTGCAGTCTCTTATCTCATTTCGCAAACAACTGAAGACTTATCTTTTCTCAGGCTACACGCGCTTTGAGGTAAATCCATAGCTAGGCGCGATGCAGGTATCTGACTAATAACCCTGACAGACATTTTCGTTGGGCCAACATTGGACTGTCACTTGGCCACCATGATCAGTTGCCACCTGTGACACAGTGAGGGCCAGCCGCGGGCCCTATGAACGTGTGTACCTGGGAAATATATATGACATTTGATGAGAATTTTTAAGACAACATATGTAGTCCCAGCCTTTAAGGCCTATGTGATGTAGGCCCTGTAGACCTCGGCTGGAGATAAAATGACGACGATTATAAATCACTGTACTAGACAGCCGAAGTATTTGTTTAGGCAAATAGAATGATATCACAGTTTTATAAAGATACGTATCATTTTTAAATATGGGAACTACTGATAGCATGAAACTTTTCGAAGTAGGTTTCCATCTGTATTATCCTTGACAAACACTTGTCTTATTTATGTTGTATGCGTCTTTAGGTATGTTGGACAACTTCGACATACTACCTGCCGTCCGAAGTTGAGACTATTCCAAAGGAGAACGATCCACATCGCAGAATCAGCTACTATCAGTGGATGTCTCTGATTTTCATCGCTGAAGCTGTTCTATTCTACTTTCCGAGAGCCATCTGGCGGCTGATGAGTGTCAAATCGGGGCTTTCGATACACACAATTACAGACATGGCCATCGAATATCACCGCAAGTCTGATCCGAAACGTGTTGAACAGATGATGACTTTTATGACGAGAACGTTCAAGAAATACCTCAATGAACGCAATCACAGAGCAGACAACACGAAACATCGCAAAGCCCTTTACGGCAACTATTTGATATGGTTGTACATTTTCATAAAAGTACTGTATATAATTAATGTAATTGGTCAGATATTTATGCTGAACATCTTCCTCGGAACAAATTACCACTGGTATGGCGTGGAAGTCGTAACGCGAATGATAAACGGCGAGGATTGGACTACTTCTCACCGGTTTCCAAGGACTGCATTTTGCGACTTTAAAATTCGAGTCGTTGGCAACATACATCGCCATACTGTTCAATGTTCGCTGCCGATGAACCTTCTCAACGAAATGTTCTTCATCATACTCTGGTTCTGGTTTGTGTTCGTCGTCTGTGTCACCATCATGAGTCTTGTCGTCTGGATTTACAAGGCGCTTAACTTTGGTCATCGTTCTAAGTTCATCCGAAACAGACTGTACGCCTTGGGCAAGATCCATCGCCGACCGCAGGATGCTCAGTCCCTGGAGGACAAGAGATTCCAGAAATTTGTCCACGAATATTTACAACGCGATGGATTCTTTATCATTTGTCTGGTTGCCAAGAACTCGAGCGATATCGTGGCAGCGGAAGTGACCTGTGAACTGTGGGACTGGTACAGTAAGAAACAGCTTCAAGGGAACAATGATGAGGAAACGGCTGAGAGTCGTCTATGAAATTGTGTTAATGTGCTGATATGGCGTTAACCAATGCAAAAGTCTATCGCTTTAAGGTGCCAGACTTCGTACTGCAGCATTTTATCGCGTAGGCTACATACCAAAGCATTTGGTCCTAAATGTCAGTCTGTGGGTTGTACCACCCTGCTAGCAAACAAGACGGTGCTCCCACTCTGCAGCCCTTGCATTGTCGAACCTCGAGTTATAATAGGTCTTATTGCCGTCTGCGACCGGGAATTGGAGAGTCGCAGCTTTTGCAAAGGAGTGGCATTGACTGTCCGCTACGGAGAGTCGTTTTTGACAGCCAATCAACAGCTTCTCCGAGACGTTGAAATGGGCATTGTAATATGAGGTTCAATGACTTTGAATGTTGTTACACGTAATGAAGTTACAATACAGGAGCGCGTTACATCTGTCTTGTGAATGCCATTGATTTCCAGAGATAGGCAGACTGAGAAAGAGAAAGTATAGGCCTACTCAGTGAAAGAGGAAGACAGAGAGATCTCGAGAACGAGATGGGAAGAAAGAAAGAACAGCCGGAAAGAGGTGACTTTAGAAGGTCAAAGAGACTGATTGGAATGCTCTTACGACACCAGTAGATTTAAAAGTACAAATAAAACAGTCCTTGTAAGCTGTGGCTTCAGCTCTCGAATGCAGGCACATTATGCAGCTCATCGTTTGGAGTAGGCCTACTTGAAAAAACATCAGAAAGTTGCACACAGATGCAGACAGACAATTAAGTGGCTATGATGGCTACTTTGAACTCGGGCAACAAACACATTACCCGTATAGCGGCCTCTGTCATTTTCGCTAAAACGACGTACGCCGAAACCAAATGTAGCTAACCAGGCCACTCACTACAATTGTGTATCCACTAACATACTGCATTCATTTTAAACAGGTGCAAGGTAGGTAAACAGACGATACTACCTGGCAACTTATTCCAGACAGATGGCCCAGTGTGTAGTTTAAGCATCTGTTTAATAGCCAAATGGTCATATAGGGGCCTGTTGCCTTGGTTATTGTAGTTACTGTAGTAGCTACGCTGGTTAACGCGTAGGCTATGTGAAGGCGCCTCTGTGCATGAAGGCGCCGGTTCGACTAAATCAGCAGCAAAACACTTAGCTCAGTTGATCTAATGCAAAATGTTAGCATCACTGCGATATTGAACACGGTATATTCAATAAAAGTTAATTCCATTTTCCTCCAAATTTCTACGTGATACAGTTATTCTGAAATTATATTTGTGCTCACTTGAAGCTGTCTATCATATTCACAAAAAATTCAGGATGCAAAACTTGAAAAAATTGGTTGTCCAGTAATACCGATTGTGGCTATATTAAAGAGATTTAAATCTCGGGCTAGCACGCTCCATACAGGGGAATCGTAAATGGCGTGGCGCCCATTCAAACGGGCAGCGGTGGTTAAGGATCACACCCGATAATTATGGGGTCCAGTTCGCGCTGGTTGTTTGGAAGAGATTTTAACAGATGTAATATTCCAATCTCTGATATGGGTTGGAAGACAGATAATGAGGATCAAAGAGGGGAGGGTGGGCGGTCATGAGTAAAAATGGAGCATCATCAGGTGGATTGTTAGTGAAAAAAGGAGAGATTGAAGAGAACGACGGAGAGTATAATTTGTCCGAAAAGAAAGAAAAGTAAGAAATGTTCAGAAACAAATTTATTATGAATTTTAAATCTTGCTGGTTACAGTGCTGCAGCAAATGCGATTCGAATTCTAGCTGCAATGACAACCGTTAGCACTATTGGTTAGCGCTAAATCAATCTATGGGTTGCCCATTATATCAGTTATTTAGTCTTTGGTTGTAATAAATGGGACATTATGGAGTTGTTTGGTTGACAGAAGTGTTTCCAGTTGTTTCTTGAAAGACAACACGACTTGAAGTTTAAAATTTTGATTTAAATAAGATTTATAAAAATGAATTCCGGTGCCAATGACTACTCATTAAACATGGATTTGAAGATCGCGGTTATCTGTTCAAGCAACCAGAATCGTAGCATGGAAGCGCACAACTTCCTAAGGTAAGTACGCAGGACGACCGAGTGCGTAGCGAATTCAGGAAACCCCAAACCCCGAATTGAATTTCCAGCGGATCCCCGAAATCTAATAAGTGACAACCGGATTTCTGAAAATAAAGAAGATATCTTGGTAATATTCGATAAACAGCTGCTTGCGGTTGCCCTACGTGTAAACAATATGCGGACCACCTTAGATTGCGAGAGAAAATAGAGCGTTGCAAGCGACCGGATGGACTGTCGAATACATAAGTAACTTATTAATCAGTAATTAACAGAGTAACACAATACAAAAGTTTTCGCACGGTTTACTGCTGACGCAGGTGTTCGGTACTCACAACAACTATAATGACCGATCGCGGTACAGGTCCGGATTTGACGGGGTGTTAATAATTGCGCTAAGCCTACCTGGTGAAATCTGGCGGTGGACTTTAGAGATTTTAATTTGCGCAAAACTAACTTTTTTGGGATATTTGCCGTATGTGCTGTTTGGGAGATTGAACAGTTAATCACTGCTAGTTTTCAGAATTTTGAACAATTGGTGGAAACATTGTTTTTGGGAATTGTTTTTTTTAAACATTTTTACCACTTTTGGGGAATCGGTTTTCAGGGATTTGGGTAGACCCTGTAGGACTGATGTGTACTTGATGACTTGAGTGAGGCTATAGATAATCGGTAATTGTATATGTAGCTTTAGGCTACATTTTTTGAGTCTCCTATGAAACCAGAAGGTATATACTGGTCAGTATATTCAGAAGAGCTTGAGGAAGAGCCCAATAAAACAGTCGGAAGACTCTAGCATTTGTTTTAAAAGATTCTTTGTCTGACAGTAGTAGATCCAAAAATCATAGCCTCAAAATACATGCACTAGAATTTGAAAATTTTACGCAGGAAACTGAGCTCTCAAATGAACCGCACAAAGTTTTAACATTTAAAAAAAATTTAATCCATTAAAAAATGCACTGACGGTTGGTAAGTTCGAATCTAGTGCTTCTTTTCATAATTCTCTTACCTAACAGAACCTATCTCACTACTGAATCTAGAACCTGTAAACAAACAGTGGAAATTGTTGAAGAAATTTGTATTAAAATTTATGCTTACGAACATTTTCACAGTATATGCTCTAGACAGTGTTTTTGTAACACTGTTTGCGTGAAACGCTGATGTAGTGTATAATTTTTTCTCTGCCTCATTAATGTTTCCAGGTCAATAAAACTTATTATTATTATTTTGCATTTGTTATGCATGCAAGTTCAGTAAATCTGAATCTGAGACATGAAAATGATGCTTCTGTTCACTGCAAAATATGGTACAGTTAAGGTGCAGAATTTAAGACATTTCATTCTCATGATAGCTTTTTGGTTATACCTGCAACAGTTTTCAGCCCATGAGTCCATTTTGCTCCCTTACTGTTATTTGACAGCAAGAAAGGATTTAATGTCAGATCATTTGGGTCTGGAATGCATGTCAAGCTTCCTGGATTGGCTCCTGACAGGCCGAATATCTATGATTTCAACACAACATATGATGAAATGTACAAGGACCTGCTAACGAAAGACTCTCAACTGTATGTTTTTTCCTCTCAAGTTTTCTTGTGTAACACAGACTAACTTAACAGAAACTGAAGTCTGCTATAAAAGCTAATATTTGATGAGTTATTTACAGGATGTGGAAATTTTTGAACTGATTAGCTGCAATGTTTTTGCTGTTTGCAATTGCATTTATCATAATGGAAGTTCATGACTTAGGTGACACATGACCCTGGTATATGATGCTGGTTGCTACTGTATTTTAAGTAGGTATGTATTGCATAATCTTAGATAGACGAGGTCATTAAAATCAACTGAACAAACGATTGCTGTGGTGCGCATTACATCCTGGCTCTAAACACAAACATAACTGCTTAGAAAATATGAGTGTTGCCAAATGTTTTTAAGCTAATTTGCTTTTTATATTTTCTGAGTTATTTTTCTCATTTATACCACCTCTGAAGCAATCTAGCTTTAATTGATATTTGAATTGTTTGCAAAATGATGTAGGTATACACAGAATGGAATTCTTCATATGTTGGATCGGAACCGACGAATTAAACCACACCCAGAACGATTTCAGAGCTGTAAAGAACACTTTGACATCATCGTAACATGTGAAGAAAGAGTTTATGATCAGGTCATTGAAGGTGAGGCATTATTAGTGCTGATACTAGACTACTTGATTCAAAACACGACATTATAATTCAGTATCAGTAGTTTCACTAGATTAACTTGTCAGTTACATACTTTATTACTCTTCTTCTTAAGAAAATCCATTATCCAAACTTTGCTTATCTGAACAATTTTATGTAGGACCTTTTAGGAAATCTCTACATTTGACATTTGTAGAGATGTAGGGAAGCTGAAGAGGGTGAGAAAGGAGGTGTCTTCCTCATTGTTAAGCGGATTAACACCACTAAACATGCTTGAATATTGTTTGTATCATGTTATTTACCTTATATAATAAAATTGGCTGAATATAGTTTTGCTGAAGTTATATTTATTTCTCTGGATTTATACTTTATGAAAACAGAAACTTGAGATAAATGTTTGATCTGCAGTAATTATGGTGAACTGAATTTCCTTGTTTAGATTTAGAGTGTCGAGAAAAGAATGATCCAGAACCAACACATGTCATAAATATAGACATACAAGACAATCATGAAGAGGCAACGATTGGTGCATTCATGATCTGTGATCTCTGTACACTGGTATGAGCTGAGTTTATCACTTGTAGCAAATTCTTGTTTTCTTTGACTGGCCTCTATCAGCGTGATTAATTAACCCACATTTTTAATTGTTAGACTTGTTAGCCAAGGTTTATTTCCCTGCGTTTCCTGAAGGGCTGTGTGTTATTCAGATAATTTTGTTTACTAAATCATTGTTGAGATCTAATAAGCATAATGTGAAAAAATGGTTAGATGATTTAGGTACTCTGTGCATGGCTATTTACAGCCAGTATTTTGGGCATATGTGGAACACTGTCTGTACATCTACACATTCCATCTTGCTAGGGCACTGAGCAGAACGACTGTCGAGGAATCCATTTTTAGATGACATATTTGATAGTCTAAATTGCTCTTCTGCTGCAGTGCTTTTACAAATACGTCTGCAAATTAGAGTATTTTGACTGCCTGATTTAAATGTCATAAAATTATACAATTTACCATCTCTCTCGTGCATCCTGCTGTTGTCATTTCTTCCTTTTCCTTTTGCCTTCCTTTTGCAATGTCTTTAGCTTAGTATTTGTTATTGGATTCAGCTTTTCATTTCTTGGTTGGTTTTTCTTGTCTTATTTGCTAGCCCCATTTTGAGTTCTATCACTGAGTCTTTATATAATTCATAGCTGCATTTGTTGCTAAATTATGGCATTGTTTTTTTTGTACATGGTTTTGATGTTGTGCATTAATGCAGAATTGTATGTGTTTCAGTTGGCACAATCTGAAGACTTGGACAACGACGTGGATGAACTACTTCAGGAATTTGAATCACGATGCCAACGAACAATTTTACACACGCTTGTGTTCTACTAGTTTATCGTAATTTGATGTCATTTTCTGAAGTGTTAGAAATTTCATTAAATATAACAATGTGAAAGACTTCTGATAAAATTAAAGAGATTTTAACAGTTCCCAGTCACAAGGTGTTGTTGAATTGTGACTGTTACTCTGCTTAATTGCTTGTTAAATAATGTAGGCTTGTTTTCAATGAAGTAGGCATGGTCAGGAGTGTCATTGATGTCATAAACATTTATTTATATTTGAAGTTAATTATGTCCTTTTGTTTTGTGTAATAGTTGACAATTCTTTTAATCGTGAGGAATTTACTATAAATTTTCTAAACAATGGCATAAATTCAATGGCTTAGTTTTTGATTGAACAAGACTGATGCTTTGGACTGGACAGTCTCCAATAATGGATGGTTTTGTGAAGGTGGAAGCAAAGGCAAATGTGCTTTGGCCTCTTTAATTAGCCCAAGACCTGAGCAATGAAAGTTACTATTACAAAAATGAACGAGGTGTCTTTGAGACAATTATTACTGCTGCCACTATTATTACTGTGTGATTTTTTAATTATTACTGTGTGTATTGTTGTGTGATGTCATTGTTTGGATAAAAAATTTCATCAGGATTAAGATGCTTTGAAAAATAAGCTGCAATACTGTTAGTGGTGCTGTCCACGTAAAAAAGTTCAACTCCGTTTTACGTTTTAGACCTGCATACCTGGAAACTGATATGCCTGACTGTTGATACTTGAGTTTGCTTATTTTTTCTTAGGTCTCTTGATAAGCACAACTTTTGCAACTGCTATGAAATCAAAACTATGTGTGTTTTAATTGACGCTGAGAAAGTTGCCAGTGGATATCTGTTATGGTGTTTGCTTAAGCTGAACATATCATTTCTGGGTTAAGCCTAACAATGCTTTTTGTGAAAGGCAAGAACATTTCAACTTTTGGGTGTTTAGTTTAATTATAACATTCTGAACAGAACGCTAAACTGCTGTATAAGTATGTGTCTAGTGCTTTTTGCAATCATACTTTTTCCAGATGTTTGATGAGGGTCTTTGTGATGCTATGTTGTGCTGAGCTGTACATTATGCATTTCTTGTGTGCCTCACATGCCTCTCTATGGCCAGCTTATTATTACTGGTTTAATGCTGTTATTATTTCGGGAAGACTTTGTGTATAACTGAATTTCAGTTTTGCTGATTCCAATATCCAATTCTGTGCTGAGCTGTAATAAGATGACAGATGGCAAGAACAGATCATTGTCATCTGTCATTTGTGTTAGCATCTCTTATGTTTGATTGTTTGACTGATATGGGCTTTTGATGTGGCTCTGCAGGAACCTAGGGTTCAGGACAGCACTGGGTTCCGCCATGCCTTCTAGATGATAGTAATTGAGAACTTTAACTTTGTATCACCTTGTAATAATGCTCAGGATATCAATTGAAGGTTGCTTCTTAGCAAAATCATTGTGCAAGCCAAGTTCCAGGCTGATTTCAATTAAAAGCCAAAAGGGGAGTGAGAAGACACAAACAACCTATGAAGAATGTGAGTTCAAGAAGAGATGAGTTTTTTAGTCGAGACCTGATGGCCAACACAGAATTTGCAGCATAAATGTTTGCCAGAAGAGAGTTCCAGAGTCTAGAGCAAACGACGTAAAGACACGCTTCCAGAGAGCTGGCCGTGTCCACGGAATAGTCGGATTAAGAAGACCTGGTCGAGTAGTACCAGTCTTGAGAGTTGGCATAAGTTGAAGATAGTGAAATTGGCTGAGATGTAGAGTTTGCCCAAGCTGTGCCTCCTACCAGAATGGGCCCCTAGTCATCATTCACTTGTTAAGACCCGATTTTTCACTGGAATTTTAATACTTCCGTTGTGGTCCGTGACAAACGCTCATTTGCGCCTTGGATATACAGGCTATGGGTGTAAGGAATAAGTAATGAGACGTAACATAAGTAAGAAAATTGAAATTTATAATAAAATGTAGTGTTACGGGATTCTGTTTCAATTTGATCTTTGGAAGGACTTACTAAACTGCATTTACTGAAACTCATTACTTGATTGATTGAAATATAGTAATGGTTAAGCAATACGAAAAATGTTCTTTTCCTTGCTTGCTGTGCTGCCAGTGCTTGATGGTGCGAAAAAGTCGCCTAACGGATATGACGTCATGAACGAGTGTTGAATCAGTGGTTGGTCCTCACTGATGACTTCGCCTGTGGTGTTGGCACTTGGCTATGTTGTTTAGTAGGGAAACAATAAAATAACGAAGGCGTTTTTTCTTTAAAATTTCGCCAATTCGACATACGGGAAAGTTCTTCTGAACTGCACGTGGCTTGTCGAGTCAGGCCTACATATTTAAATTTTTTCTTTAGTTACAAATAAAAAAATGACAAACGGTGAGTTTTCGCCCCACCATCCACAGTGCATTTCTTTAAGATGGGAATCTTGTGTATCAAAATCTTGTTTTACGATAAAAGGGCCTTAAGTTGCAGTTTAAAATTTGTAAAAAAAATGCAGATGCGTGGTTTCCAACACCGCTATTGATGTTATTGCCGCGGATATGCGAAAAGTGATAAACCGATAGTCGTGGAGTAGTGATTGCGACTTTTTGTACTTATTTATACTAACTCCGAGTGCACCACAAGTCCAGGCATATTGTAGACACGGATACCGGCCAGATTTTTAAAAACGTTTTTACTCCAGTGTAGTGCTTGCATGTGAATATGATCAAGAATTCACATTTACTAAGATTTCAACTGATCAGTCATTTAATACGTTGTGCCTCATTTTAGACGAAATACGGGCCGGTGACTCGATGTCTTGGTACTGTGAGCTGAGACAGTTGTCGACAATAAAGTATCTGTGACCAGGAAATTTTCTTAAAGTTGACCATATACACATTTCAGTCCTATAAAGCAATTATACAAATAGGTCGAAAGAATTAAAGTACATTTTAAAGGAAAATTGGCAAACAGTGTTTTACAAATAATTACTATTATCATGATTATATGTGTGTGTGTGTGTGTGTGTGTGTGTGTGTGTGTGTGTGTGTGTGTGTGTGTATGTAACCAATGGTAATTGTTAAGGGAAAAGTTTTAAAGGATTTATTATTATTGATTTTTTTTGTTTCAGTTTATTCACTCGATGGCTTAATGGTGTTTGGTCTGTTGCTCATTTGTACATGTGCATACATGAGTCGGGTTCCAAAGCTAAAACAATGGTTGCTTTCAGAGAAGAAAGGATTTCTTGGAGTTTTCTACAAAGGTTATTTGAAATTAAATGTTAAACTGAATGCTTAGTGTGACCCTTTAAATTTATTTTGATATTCAGACTTCTGCCTTTCATTAGGCAGAAGTTGAAAACTTAGAACCGTTTAAAATGTGGATCTGGGGAAAATTATTGATCATTTTTGACAGAACATGAAACAAACAAGATTTGATGCAAGAGGAGAAGAGTGTGATGAGCACCACACAAAACAGAAGAGAATTGGATTGTACATGTAATTTATGGTAAGAGGTCGTCCATAAAGGACGTCTGCAAAGAGAAAGAGTGAGGGGTCACCCAGATGCAGAGAAAGGGGTCCAAATAATAGCAGTTTTGTGGACATTGCGTATGGACGACCCCTGACTGGATGGAAAAAAGACAAACAGCTATGCTGCAGGACTGGACAAAGGAACTGGATTAGGCTAGAGATGTAAAAGGTGACAGACAGAACAGAGAAGAATGATATCTTATGAGCTAATGAAATGTGTAATAAGTAGTAAATAAATAATAAATAAATAGGCAACAGTAGCAGTGCAATATTAAGCTGTAGTTTTGAGTTAACTTTTGTAGTCAGTAGTGACCATCGACTGAGCATTACTACAGTAGCTTCAAAAAAGCTCTTGTGCAGCACGGGGTAGTCTGTTGGTAACATGTTTGGTTAATGATCATGTGGTTGTAGATTTGATTCTGTGTAACAACCCTGGGCAAGGTGTTTGCGCACACTTGCCTCTGTCACCAAGCATAAGCTGGGAAGTAAACTGCAAGTCCTGTGACGCTTTGGCCCCATGTCCAGGACCTTAGGATTCATTCATTGCCGGCTCAAGGGCCTAAAGAAAAGGAAATGAGTGCCTCCTCTACGTCTCCCTTGTGGGATATGGGATACTTTTTAAAAAGAAGTTCTTAGAGTGTATTATTAATAAATGCAGCTAATGTTTTTATGTTTGTGATTTCAGCTGCAGTAATTGGAACTAGGCTGCACTTTTTGGTAGCAATGTCCTGTGTCTGCATGGCCATCTACGTTATACTGATCAAGTGAAAGGCATCATCATCCTCATAAACTGTGGCCTTGACATTTAAATGAGCGTAACTGTGATGTCTTACTACATCACGCATAGAATTGCTTAGTTAGGACAAACTAAGGACAAATACTGTACATATTTAGTTTACGGAAACTTTTGATATTGGTGTTTTCAGTTAAATTGGTAACTTATGTATGAGCATTGCTGAAGATTTTTGACTGCATATTTCAGTGTATCTCTAAGATTGTTTATTGTGAAAAAGAAGTTAGTGATGCTCTAAGTATCATTCCATAATTGAAAGATGAGAATGTGTCTGGGGTCATGCGTTAAGGACGTCCAGAAAGCAGGAAGGGAGGGACACTCAAATGTTGGCTGGGGATTTGGGTTATGCCCAATACAGACGTCTGCATCCTGATTTGGTACATGCCGTTATTTCAGTACAGCCTGTTTTTTTAGATGGTCGGTCTGTACTGCATTGGATCTAAATAGAGTTCTTTTTGCTGGATGCAGCAGTGTGAGAAGTACTGTGTCTTCTTCAAACAGCGGACAATGACAGTCTACTGTGTTGGAGCTAGAGTTCTTTTGCTGGATGTGCAGTATCAAATTACACTGCCCCTTATCGATGTTGGTTTTGCAAGATCAGCAGGGTAGTCTACTCTAGGTCTTGATACTCTGCTTGATTGTGCAGACGTCTGCAGTAGAGAATCGGACAAGGAATTGGAAGAAGGGGTCCAGAGTAGGTAATTTTTGGTGGATGTCCTTTATGGACGACCCCATGGACCTCTGCTCAGAAGTTATATAAAGCAAAGTGGTTTATGAAGAAGCAGTACAACTTGCTCGAGTGCTAAGGTAGGACAGATGTGACAGGTGTCACATGGAAGGCTCGTCCTTGTGACATATTTTTTAGTTTCAAATATATCTAGCTAGGGGTTTGTATAGCAAAGGCTTTAAGCCTTTGTCTTGATGTTTTAAACTAAGGACAGAGAAAACTGATTCCAAGTTCAAAATTAATATGTAGTTAGTATTGTATCGAAAGAAACTTGCACAGTATCATAAACATTTCTTTTGTCATAGCTTAGCATGTACAAAACGTTTGTAAAAGTTACACCTCTGCATAATTATTCAGCCCACTTGGGCATTTGCCTTTGCTCCTCTGCTTGACTGGAAAACCTGTACCACTGACATCAATGTGTCCTACTAACAAGGCTTTTGCAGTTTGTTGAAAATCCAGTGTATCTTGCTATGCATTGTATGCAGCGAGAAAACCTTGAGTGGAAGGGGCAGCCTACAGGCCATTAACATCAAGGGTTTGTCAAATAAATGAGGGAAAAACGTTTGACACATGGGTGCCAGTAGTTTGTGGCTCCAGGTTAAGAAAATGTCTGTCATCATTCCATTTTATTAACTACTGTATGGAATATTTCCTTTTGTTCATAAAAATGTATCAGCTGAACATGACTCTGTCAACATAGAAAGGTTGTCGTCTGCTGTGGGGTCGTCCATAAAGGATATCCACAGACGGGGAAGGAAGGGTAAACAAAAGCGGACAAGGGGTTAGAGGGTTTTCCCCAATTCGGATGTCTGCATCTAAATTTGGTACAGTTACATGTATTTCAGTGCAGCCTGTGCTGTAAATACCAACTTAAAGTCAAACAGTGTATTGTGCTGGATCTAGTTAGAATCCCTTTGCTAGACGCGGCAGCATCAAAATACCGTGACCCAAAGCCACAAGGTCAACAGGGTAGCCCAATCGAGGCCTTAGTAATCGGCTGGAGTGCGGACGTCCACAAAGGGATGGGTAGGGTTATGCTAAATGCAGAAGGTGGATGGAGGGTCCAAAGTAGTTTGTTTTTGCTGATATCCTTTATGGATGACCCCTTTGCCATTCTTTTCCTACATCAAGATAACATACTAGGTTAACTGGCACCCTGTTCCCACCTTGGGCCTGCTGAGGTGACAGCAGTCCCTGCAACCTGATGGGAACTGTTATGCAGCTCTTGCCACTGCACGACAACTCAAGCACGTCACACTTCCTCGTGCACTGGACTGACCTGCAACAATCTTCCAGTGTAAATCTGAACTGTTCTCTCGGAAAGTTTTTAGCTTAAATCATACTTATATATGCTGTAGATCAGTTTCATGGCTGTGTTTCAGCATCTGAAACAGTATCTTGAAAGTACATAGCTCTGAACTTTGTATGATATATACAGCCATCATACAACAAACTACAATCTGTGTAAAACAAGTTTACTTTGATAATGTTTAGCTTAAATATGATTATTACTTAAACTGGACAAGACATAATAACAACTGTTTGTCAACCAATATTGACAACATTAATCGCAGTAACTTTGCTCCTGCATAATTCTGCAACACACTGACAAAACCTACAGGTGATACGGTGTAAGCCTAATTTTTTGGCTGACTTCTGGATGCCTTGATGCAATTCCACACCTGAGCAACAGTTCAGTGTATGGAGGCCAAAATGTGTCGTCCAACGTTATGTATGGATCCTCTGGGCATTCAATACATCTGTTCATCAGTTGCTACAACAAAATTTCGCCAGCATTTCAAAGATGGTTATTCTCAACTATGTCTGAAGTAATCTAGGGATTGCAGGCAACTCGTTTACCAAAATTATCACTTCTTATAATACATCAGGTATATCAAAATCACTTCTTATAATACATCAGGTATATCAAAACATAACGAGACAATTTCAGGTGTTTTATCCAAGTCCTGATCTCAAAGAATTTACTACAGTAGATTATCAGAAAGGAAGGAAGATATTGGTTGGGTGTTAATAAATGAGCTATGCAATGGAAAAATGTGAAGCTTTTAATACATTAGAGAATTGCTGTTTCATACCTATATCAAATATACTTACTTCTGTTATCATCTGCATCGACAACAGCTTGATGTGGGACTTCTTCGAGCCAGAGTCGTGCTGACATTTTTTAAAAATAATATGATAAATAATACCAGTAATTTACAAATTGATTTTAATCCACAACCTGCTGCAGTAACAAGTTTTCACAAGAGCAGTAATAAATGGTAAGGGAAGGCAAGGTAAATTGTGCAGACAATTCAAATCCAGAGAAGGGGAAGAGAGTAAAGGTAGGATATGATGTGGCATCCTTAATTAACAGTAGCGATTTGCATTCCATTCGTACAAAAACAATAAGTCTGCACAGATTTTTCCTTGTGTCTAAGTTTTATAGACACCATTACATTTTCAATGTTTGCACAAATAAAACCCAATACCTTCCACACGAAAAAGGTTAAAAATATTTTGAAACTATATTCCAAATATATTCATAAAATGCATATTTGTTTTAAAATACAAGCCACAAAATTTAAAAAAATGACATGTTTGAAATTTAAAAAAAAGTACTGACATTTTTCCTCCAGTTTTTCACTTGTTCAGCAGATGGAACTGGATAATGTTCCTGAAGAAAATCTTTCTACAAGATCCACGACCACAAGCAAAATTATTTTCAAATAGTTTTATGAAACTGTTTCTTTACTGTTGTTACTTTTTTGTTACCATTTCCACTTCTCTAATCCCTAGACTGTAATTGATAGCATTCAGAACACCATATCCTGAAAAACTTACCCAGTACAATCTCCACATAGTATATATTGGAAATAAGCAACAAGACTAAACAAACAAGTTGAACAGTTCTTCTTCTTCTTCTTTGCTTCTCTTCCGTCAGGCCACCGCCGACGATGAGTCCTCAACCTGTCGTCTCCACAGTTCTCTGTCGCTGATCTTGTCCATTGCTTCTTGAACAGTATCATAATCCAAATCCCTTCACAAACTCCTCCTCGCATATCATTATATAGTATGTATAGGATTTGTATGGGTTCAGACCACCCTTATTGGGGTGTATTTTACCCAGTCATTTGAGGTCTCCCTTCTACAAAACAACAAATCGCATGCATAACTGGAATAGCTTTACTAACATAATGCACATGGTGGATGGAAATAGTTACTAAAAAGACGAGTTCCGTATATCAAGTTAAATTTTAACAACAGTATTTATAAAATGACTGATTACAGAGCCAAAATGGCAAAATATCTACCTGTAAACTAACTGGCAAACACTTGCATATGTTATGAACCATCACTTACTATTTGACGTAGCCTAGTAGAGTGGATTGATTTCATTCTACTGGTCTTCTCTTGAAGTTCAGTCAGAACTCTAAATGTAATGTAAGTTCACAATCAAGTCAGTTGCAAAGGCAGTTTATATTTCTACTTAATAACGTTGCATTTGGCAGCCATAAGTTATAAAATGAAGTATGTAATTATGTGCAGAAAAAGCAAAACATTTTCTCAAAGCAACAAGAAAATATACTTCATATATAAACATTAAATTGGTATGCTGTCATTATCAATTTGCTGGTTTTTTCTTGTTTTGTTTTGGTGCTACCATTGTTTGATGAAATAAGAGTGATACAGATATAAAAGTTAGAACCCCTGAGTGCTTCTGAACATGTTTGGTTGGAGCATCTATTTAAACTACATAACATTACCCTATAAAACAGCCCAACAGTACCATTAAACTAAATGCCTGTCCCTGCCCACCAGTGAAATAGTTACTAGGAAGTTAAAAAACCACCATCAGGTTTCAACAACTTACTGTCCACTTGAGGATGTTTCAGTTGATGAAACTGCTTTAATCTTTTCCTCTAAACTGGTTTTGAACTTGAGTATCTGTGCCTTCGTTTCATTTACTCTAAAAAACAAGTTCTCTGTATACTCCCATTTTAGAACGGACTTACCCTTTATACAAACAACATGACAAACAGTAATTGCACCTTCACACATGACAAACCTTAGCACAGGTATTAAGACCCTAAACAACAGGTAGCTTATTTACCAGATGAAACAGGTATGTCTTCTTCAAAAAAAAATGCTCAAAAGCACAATTTAACTTATCATTCTTTGCACAAGACTCACATTTTTTTTAAACTCAAAATTTGCAATTTCAAACTACCACAATTTGCAGAAGAGTTAGCTCAAGTGCTCCAAAACCTTTAACATTAAAGTAAGAATAATTCCATACCAGCATGTCCATAAACATTTGATGGGACCTAATGTAGGTGTCATATGGGCAAGCTAGTAAAAATTGTCACATAAAGAAATGATGTGGCCATCTGTGTTCAGTCATTCCCATACAGAAGGATGGTCTCAAAGACAAGGAAGGACCAATCGGAGAAAAATCCATTTTTTCTGTACAGTGGAGGTTCTTAATAGCAGAACAAATGGGTTACCCAAGGCTATCAGCTGAACACGGGAACATATCGGCAGCTATACTCACACAGAACAACAAATGTCAATCAGTGCAATATCCTAGAAAGCAACCTAAAGTATTCTCCCCTGGTACCATCTCACACAGCCACTAGGCCAACAAATCAGAGAATTGGATAAATCCAAGGATACTGAACATGAAACTAATCCATAGGAGAACACATTTCCCACCTCATGCTTATACCACATTATACAGCCTGAAGAAAGAAGCAGTCATGCTCAAATAACTTGCTAATAATCAATAGACAGCACCATTTCAGCAGAATCAAACTCGCTACCGTTTGGTCAAAAGGCAAGTGTACAATTAACTGGAACACATCACACGAAATTACTGATAAACTCCCTTAAATCATCAGTCAAAAATACAAGACAAAATACATGCAAATACTAAAACAATAATATACCAGTAATAAGAACCTTTTAAATTCTTCTTCCAACTCTGATCGCTGTGATCGAACCAACTCCTCGTTTTCCTGCAACTGGTTGACCTCTGCAGCCAACTCTGATTTCAGTATTTCGCTCAGCAAAAGTGAGTTTTCGTGTAATGCTACATGAAGAGAAGCAAGAGCCAAGATTAGGTGAAAAACCTCCTGTAGGAAATGTTCAACACTATACAACAGAAAATATGTCCACAGAGTAAAGTGCTGAAAGGCAACACACAACATCCGTGCGAGTGATGGAAACATTTCTAGACATAATTACACGATTTTATTTACTGCATACAGTATGCATTAAAAATCTTCAAATGGAATCAGAAATGAGTAACAATGTTAGGTACCAAATGATTTGCATGTAGCTGTCATGAAGAAACTATTGATGTTACTAGAATAAAACACCGCTGTTAAATCAATGGTCAGTTGACATGGGACAAAAATGAGACTGCATGAGAACATCCCTAAAATACCTCATACAAAGAAAAACTTAGGAGGATGAAACTCATGCAGCCCTAAATGATGACGATGACTATGAAGCTAGCAGAGCCAGCTGCATAAAGTTCTATCAAAAGATAAATACAAAGGCTAAAACAGAAGACCCTCTGCAGCAGCAGATGTACAGGAATTACATGATAGCAACCATAACTTTTGAAATCACGAAAGAGCATCCTAGAGCACATTACAATGCAAATCTCTCTACTGCTTAACCCTTTGAATGCCATTGGTACATCATTCATAAACTTTCTGCACTCAGTATGGGTGCAATTGTACTACATTACAGGTACTCCTTCTTAAGGTCAATTCCTTAAACCAACCCCCACGAGGCTCAGTGGGCATGAAGTGTTAGCAATTTTATTTTCTTAGCCAAGCATATGTCGGGTAGGTGGCCAATTTTCTCCCTCACTGTCGAACTTCCCATCAACAGTGTACTTGGTTTTTAGCATACAGTAACTAGAGGGCGATAGTGGGACAGAAAGCTTGAAACTGAAATGACAGCCAGCTTCCACTCACTGGGAATCTTTGAATTTTCTAGCGTGTTAATCTGTGCTTGAAGCTGTCTGTCCTTTGCAGTTTCCCGTGCTTCCAGGGACAAGGAACCAACTGTATTCTCAGATGATGTTTGAGTTTGGCAGTTTGCAATTTCCAGCTGCAACTAAAAATTAAGCAGGTTGTAAACATTAAGAACTAAGTAGCAAAAGTAAGTAGCTAAGTAGCAGCAAAACTGAGATACAGCCTATGGCTGACAAAAAATTATGTAAGGGAGAACAGTACAAGTTATAAGCGTTACTGACTGGAAAAGGCCCTAATGTGTAGCATCTTGGTGTGCTGAACACGAATATAACCATAAAATTTTTTTATTGGCTCTCGTTTTGAAAATATTTCATATAGTTCATTTTTTATGTTTCACCATGTAAATTTATGCAGTAGGACTGCGACAATATCCTAAATAAGTCTAGAATGATGTAATATTCCACCTCATTGCATAATCCCATCATGGACACATCATGCACAGTTGATTACGTCATTTTCTGATGCAATGTAAAACTACAGCCAGTCGGCTGCTGACGTAAGATGACGTCAGCAGTGTACTATATAAAGCGAGTCGGAACGGTTGAGCATTTACAATATTACAGACTTTGTGCGAGACAGTTTAAGTTACTGTTTTATAAAACTATTATTACTTTATCCATTTAGATACAATACAGAACAGTAATGCCTCGGAAGTGCGTAAATACTGTGGACAACTTTTGTTACATTTGTGGGGAAGTGATATTTGCCAACCAGAAGAAAAGTATCACTTATCAAGTCAAGAAGGCATATCATGCTTACTTCGAATGCAAGGTTGGTGACCAAGACAAGCCATGGGCCCCGCATATATGCTGTGCTACATGTACAACACAGCTTTCACAGTGGTTGAATGGCAAAAGACCATCAATGCCGTTTGCAGTTCCCATGGTGTGGAGAGAGCAAAGCAACCACGTAGATGACTGTTACTTCTGCTTGGTTCCTCCTCTTTCCGGTGGAATAACGAAGAAAAAGAAGTCGACAATAGTCTACCCAAACATTCCGTCAGCATTGAGACCAGTTCCACATGGTGATGGACTTCCTATTCCAGAACCTCCAGCAGAATATATTTTCCTTGATTCATCTGATGAGGAAAAGGGTGAGCCGACATGTTCTTCTCCTGGTCCGTCAGCGTGCAGTGATCCCGATTTTCACTGTGGTGCATCATCAACCCCACACAGAATAACACAGGAAGAACTAAATGACCTTGTTCGTGATTTGGACTTATCCAAAAACAAGGCAGAATTGCTAGGATCAAGACTCCAACAATGGAATCTTCTAGAAGAAGATGTCACAATTACTTCATATAGAAAGCGTCATCAGCAGTTGGAACCTTTCTTTATGAAGGAAGGTAATCTGGTATTCTGTTCCAATATTGACGACCTCATGAATGCCTTACAGATCACTCATGACCCACAAGAATGGAGACTCTTTGTAGACTCTTCAACACTGAGTCTTAATGCTGTGCTTTTGCACAATGGAAACCGTCTTCCATCTATTCCATTAGCGCATGCTGTCCACATGAAAGAGACATACGATAACCTAAAACAGCTACTGCATTCCATTGACTATAACAGGTACAAATGGCACCTGTGTGGTGATTTGAAGGTAGTTGCCATTTTAATGGGACTGCAGCAAGGATATACAAAATATATGTGTTTCTTGTGTGAGTGGGATAGCCGAGCAAGAGAGTTGCACTACGTGCGGAAGGAATGGACTCCCAGACAAAACATGGCAGTTGGACAGAAGAATATCCAGCACCCAGCTCTGGTCGAGGCTCACAAAATCCTACTACCACCCCTTCACATCAAACTAGGTTTGGTGAAGAACTTCGTGAAAGCCATGGACCGCACTTCGCCAGCTTTCCGATACCTGCATGAAAAATTCCCTCGACTCAGCGAAGCAAAGATTAAAGAGGGAGTTTTTGTGGGTCCTCAGATTAGAGAACTCTTCAAAGATGACCGCTTCAACAACTTGCTGGAGGGTGATGCGAAACAAGCATGGAATGCTTTTCGTCTAGTGTCTACAGACTTTCTGGGAAATGTTAGGGCAGAAAACTACAAGGAACTAGTAGCAGACATCCTCAAGCAGTACCAGAAATTTCGCTGCAATATGTCTCTGAAGATGCATTTCCTTCATTCCCATCTGGATTTCTTCCCTGACAACTGTGGTATGGTTAGTGACGAACATGGCGAACGTTTTCATCAAGATATCGCAACAATGGAGCAAAGGTACCAGGGAAAATGGTCCACTACAATGTTGGCTGACTACTGCTGGACACTCCGCAGAGATGCTCCCGAACAGCTGTACAAGAGACAGGCAAAAAATCTAAGAACTAGTCTATGACCTGGTTTTTACAAATATTAACTGTAAGTGTATCACTATTGGCATGCATTGTGCGATATAAAATTACTTCATTTCAGATTACAAAAAAACTAGAGCCAATTCGGCATTTTCACTGTCATATTCGTGTTCAGCACATACAAATTGATAAGAACTGACTAATTTCATTTCAGTAACATGACTTTTGTAAAAATTTGTTGTCCAGTGTTATAAGCTAAGCGCTTTCTGATCTTTTATTGTCAAAATGCAACCCTACAGATTATTAATGAATCATGACAGAAAATAACAAGCCTTCATTTACATCCGACAAGCATAGAAACATTACCAGTACATCACACAAACTGGTTGGGATTAGTTACAGTTACAGTGGCTGGCCCTAGATCTTGCAACTGCCTGCCTGGTGACTTGCGGCATGAACTTCTCATCCTTTCTCCCCCTCTCTTCTGCAAGCACTTGAAGACCTACTTGTTCCCCAGTGTTTCTGGGTCATTGGGCAGCATTGGGCCGGAAGCACCCCTGATGAGTATACTTTGAAGTGGCGCTTTATAAATTTCTGATTATGTTTATGACACAAGTGCTAGCCAGCAACAGCTTCCTTTGAAACTGAGAAACTAACTCTTCCACAATATTAACATTCCCAACTTCTGATGTTCTGTGCGTGTTGCCTTTTAAATACAATCAAGTAACGCGAAATAATGCATTTACCATTTTCAACACAGAAACCTATTCTGCCATAATTAAATAATATAACTTTTAACTTCACAGTGACTTCTGCTTTAAAGCCACAATCATTCAAACTCAATAGTAAAATCCTCATAAAAATCTAGGCTCAACAAGGAACTCAAAGTAAGCAAACAAAAACCTGTTGAAGTTGAGACCATAAGGCTCTACACTGATGTTTTAATTCTGTTTTGGTAAAGTCGCTTTCTGTGAAAGTATCGTCTAACTCTTTTCTGACGGAGGTTGTCATCTTCATTAGAACTAAAATGCAATTACCACATTCAACATAGAGATTTATCTGCCATATTTAAAATAATAAAAGCTTATAATCTCATAATAAAGACTTATTTATTAAAATCAATAGCAACACAACAGATATGGAGTTTGCATGCTTACGTCACCAGCAAGGATGTATCGCTCGTCTTGAGTCATAACACTGGAGCCGGACGTGGGGTTCATACAGAAAGGATATCCAGACAAAACGACATATTTTGGACCCCTCTCCCTTTTGTATGCATTTGACAAACAATATGAAAGATATAAATGGAGCAATATTTTGAGTTACCCAAGCTCGGCGCAGTAGTGCAACAGATCCTCATTTATATCGCTCTGATCACTGGTTACAAACATACAAGTATCGTTTCAAAAATTAGTATGGGAGACCTGTGTGCTTCCTATGTCCCTGATCGCAGTTCACACAGTACTCCCAGTGGCTTCAATAAACGCAAACATACTCGCCCGGCGTTCCTCCAAGGTTAAATGCGTACTCGAGTAACCGGGGGATACTCGATGCGTACTCAAAACGGTCTCCCTGCGCTACGACAAGGTCTAATTCGCCATTTGAAAAAATCTGAACAAACTGTGTTGCAAAACCCTTACACGTTATTTTGAGATATAAGCAAATTTGCAAAATAATTTAACGGTAACAGAAAATGATCCACCACTGCAATATAAATACATATATAAAACAAGAAAAACAACAGAATGCCGCTCACTCGCTGCTTCCGCTCAGTTCTTAAAGGGACTGACACACTATCAGATTCCGTACAAATCTGATCGATGGACAAAAGTGGCTTGCAACGAATATTTGCTAGCCCCTATCTTCTTTGCATGGCTTGGGCGTGCTGAATCCGCAGAGATACCACAACCACCAGGCCCGTTCACAGCGACTATCGACTTATTACAGTGGCGCTACAGGAGTTCTGAGCGTATGACCTTAAATGGCGTAGTACCCATTCAAATGGGCAGCGGTGGCAAAGGATCTCACCCAATAAATTCATTGAAAAATAAGCAGGGTCGAGGCCATACGTTCGCTGTTGAAAAAAGCGTACTTTTACATTTTAGCACCATACTATATACCCGGCTTGACTCCCCAGGATTTTTATCTGGTACCGAAATGAACCACACATCCTGGCTGTTGCGGACTTGATTCGATACATGGTGAGTAGAAGAACCTTCTACTCACCTTCTACTCACTATGGGTTCGATATAGCGCCGGTGGATAAGCTGGTCTACGCGACGACGCAGCTTTTGTGTGGCGATGCGAAGTTTCGGATATTTACATTTATATTTACAAATTGTTACAAAATGCCGTTTTATAAAGAGGCCGCTTCTTAAACTGTAGATTCACAAAAACGTATTGTAAATGACAGGAGATCGTCGTATTATCGCCCTCTTGAATATCTTTGTATCAACACTGTTTACAATTGTTTTCATCATGCCCAATAGCACAGGAAAGACTGCATTTGCACCAACTTCCACTCCAGAACCAACTGCTGAGGTATAAATTGTTGATTTAAAGTTCGTGAAATGTGATACAAATCTCTTGAATTTCTAAACGCCTGATACATATCTCTTGAATTTCTAAGTGCCACACAAACAGGGTTAGGGAGACCAACTTATTCACCGGGTAGGTTCCAACGCCAAGTCAGAAACCGGAAGGTCCAGTCGGGGAATCAGTATGAGCAAGGGTGGATCCAACAGTCTGTGCAGTTCTTAGTGCTTAGGGATGCTTAGCTTAGGGATGCCGAAGAATCGCATGTAGGTTTCCATCTAACTCAGGTGCATAAAGCTCGTAACCTCATTAGGGCCATTTCATTGGATTGTCAAAGTTACCGCTTTGACCGTTTCTATGCACTGCTACTGACTTTCCCTTGTCTTTGAAAAAAAAACAGAAAGAATGCCTTCGTAAAGTTTTGAGATAGGCAACTCTTAAACCCTCTTACCATCAAGAGGAGCAGACTCGAATGCCCTTCCTACAGCCACCTAGTCCATGTACAAGAGAGCCCCTAATGGTGGGCACAGTGCACTTTCAGTATAAAGAGTTTACTTTGCCTATCAACAGTATACATATTAACAACAGGTGTTGTGTGTTACTGTATTACTTGTAATCCATTACTGTAACTATTTTTGGTAACTGTTGTTGTAACTAATTACTTTTAAAACATAAAGTGCAGCTGTTACGAATTACTTTTTTATGTGGTAGTGGTAGCGCAGAAAATTAGATACTTTGCATTATTTTGAAATTATGAAATTATTTATTTGTTTACATCGAATAGATGGCACTTTGTCGTTCAGTGTGAAAGTCCTAGTAAAAAATGTTTTGATATTTGGCACATGAAAGAATTCTTTGAATTCCTGAGCAAATAGGCAAACGTTTTTGTTTGCCTTTGTCAAAAGTTCTTAGTACGACATTTGACAGCAGATCCAGTTTGAAAAAGCATGTTGAGTACATGTATATGTCTGACATTCGCTAACCGTTTTAAACATTGTTATATTCTCAGGCTGGTTGAAAATATACAGAAAGCATTAAATTAAGTATTTCATTACATTTTTTGTGATTTGCATTGGTTCAGTTTTGAAATTTACATTGAGCGCTGTAATATTTATCTGCCAGGTAGTGCCTTTTAAAGTTACTATCCAATGCTGTTAACAACAAGCTATCTGTCACTAACGGACTTTCGTATCGAAGACAATCCTTTCATATGCGACTGCAACATTCTTGGGTTCCGACGATGGCTGAAAAGAAAGGCGGGCGAAGGTTCGTTCGTCGCCAAACACCCCAGATGTTTTAAAAATGTTCTTGTTAATGCATTTTAGCCTGTTTCTGGTAATTTCATTATTGTCATACATCCTGGTTCGTTGTATCTGAGATTCGGACGAGCATCAGACACTTTTCCTGTCACCGTTCCACACTGCATAGCCAGGCGACATGCAATGCCTGGTCGTCAAAGACATTATGAAGATGCCTGGCTTGTTCGACCTGAAGTTCGTGTGAGTCACTTGATCCAGCTATCTTAGGCAAATCTGTTAATTTAGCCATCAAAAAGAAAAGAATGTTTAATTAATGAGTGCAATATACACGTTTTGCTATAGCAGCCGTGTGACCCTGCTCATTTTTCATTGAATTTATTGAGTGAGATCCTTCACCACTGCTGCCCGTTTGACTGGGTGTCACGCCATTTAAGTTACCCATGTATGGACTCTGCTAGCCCAAGATTCAAATCTCTTAAATCTCATAGCCTGATTGGTATACGAACCGGCATCCTCACAACCAGAGGCACCTTGACACACCATTTAATCTATGTATCTAACCAGGTCAAAGTGCATGCAGAGGAGCCAAGCACATTTGTATGAGTCTGTCAGCGGAGGCCGTTTTCTAAACAGAAGCTCTATATAACTCTATTTGAACTGAACATCATTACTGGGCTGTAATGTCATTGCACAGCAAATTTTTTTATTTTATTTTTGGAATATATTACAGTGCCTTGTAACCTTGTCTCAATTAAGTACTTCATAATAATACAAATTCTGATTGGGACGGCAGATCGCAAATGCAACTCGAAAAGAAAGCATCTGAGGAATTTTCAATGTATCTCATAATGCCCAAGGCATCAGTCAATGGTCAGTGCAAGTCAAATTCACAGTCAAAAAATCTTACCGTTAGAGAAGTCAGGTCGAATTCCTATAAATCAGAAAAATGGTTCTATCAGTCTGGCTTTGTTCTGTTGCATTTTCACATATTTAGCTGTTACTTTTGTGTTCTTTGCTGAGACTGCGTATTAAAGGTAAAAGGATTATACTTAATGTATGTACATGTGTATATTGTTATTTATATAATAAAGGACTGTTTGAGAACCTCACAAAAGCACTAAGATTTCTCCATGACTTCAAATAATGTGTTCGTATTAGACCATTTATGAAGTTTATGATTTACTTATTTCTTATATCTCTGGTTTTTCTTGTGAATGTCACTGGCTTTTTCTTATGTTCTAGCATGCGGACTCTGCTTTCCAAATGCTACAGGGGCTGAACTTGGCACTGGAAATGCTTCAAAGTCGGCCAACATCTTCGGGCAATCCACGTCATGCAACTCGTTTGGATCAGGTAACATTTGGAATTTTAATTTAATCATTGAAGCATGATCTGAATCAAATTACTATGCAGATTCCACAATGTTGGAATTCTGTGTTTTATCTATTTATAATTTATTGCTTGCCTTTTTGTGGAGGTTCAAGCCATCACTGTTGTGTAGAACCTTCCAACTGATACATCATCATTAGACAATACCACTTGTAAATGAATTTGAAATAAATAAATAAGTAATTACAAGTTAGTGTGACCAAGAACATTTTGTCAGTACACTTTCTAGTCGTGTTAATACCCTTGTTGCCTTGACCTTTAACAGTCATGCTGTGGTAATACCTAATTTACTGCTCCTGGTCACACAGTACTGATGTTGAGGTAGGTAGTTTCCACATTTATGCCAATAAGGTATGATCAGTATGCTCTTAGGATGCCTTTTACATGATAATCACATTTAAATTGGTAGATGTTGTTATACTAGGGCCAGTTATAATCTTGCTACAGTCAAAATATTTAATGTCTGGGTTTCAAATTGTCAGAAATGGTGAGGCATCCACTGACAGGTAACAAAATTTGGTGGCCGTCAACAAAATGCTTGAGAATTGGGCAGATAACTATCAGCCATCAGCACTTCAGCGCATGAATCGGATGATGATTCGTTTGTCAGAGGTGAGGGTGATGTCTCAGAATGTGGGCTGTGTGCACTGTTGTTAAACGATGTCATTTAAATTACGCTCCAAAAGTAAATAAAAATTAAATTAATTAAAACTGCTGCAGTTACAATGATTTTTTGTGGTTTGACCGTTTTAGTTGACTGATTTCAATAAAACTTCCAAAGCCGAGGTTTCAGAAGTGATGTCTAATCTGCACTGGACTAATACACATCATAATGAGTCTTTTCTGATTGGACAAGAGGTATTTCTTTGGGTCATGATGTTTGCCTAATGGTGTAGAGTATCAGTCAATAGGCATTCGTTGTGTTTCCGTTAAGGTGTTAATTGTTCTATCAGATCAGTTTCGGTTCTTTCTAGCGCATTCAGTTTTGCATCTTTTCTCTTAATGATAAACCTCCATCCAGTGTTCTTTCTATGTTTTGTTATAATATCACCTTTAAGCTGACTCCTCTTTACAGCATATATTGCATTTGGTTAAATTTGTTTTTAATTTGCTTTTATCAAACTATATTTTTCCATTCTGTGCTGTGTCTTCTTTGCAGTCTCTATGTTTCTTGACTGTTGAATATTGACATATTGGTAATTGTTGTTAGCAAGCAGTTTTGTTATCCAATTTTGTTTGAAGGTATGACAGATTATTGATAAGTCATCGGTAAAGTAATAGAGGTAATGGTAAGTAAATTCCTTTATGTGTTCTGCATCACTGACCACTTTTAAATTTTATTATTCATTATTATTTTGTGATCCTACCCTGAGAGCATTAGCCTGTACTCGTCTGGTTAGTAAATTTAAATAAATTCTTGGTTTCTTTGGAAAGGCGCTTATGGTTAATCCTGATGATCCGTATGATCTTCGGTGGCCGGTCAGACATGGAGCTCTTAATCTGCACAAAGCCGTCGGAGGTACTCTGTCTTCGGTTTTACAAGACTTAGAGGACATCTGGTCGACAGCGTTATGCACCTACCTGAAAATATCACCAGATGCCTTCAAGGTTATTTCTGCTCGTGTCTTTGTTCAGACGTTGTTACAGAAATGTTTTTAGAAACTAATTCTTTAACAAAATAACTCAGTAAGTTTGCTTCTGAAGTTCTTGATTGAATTGTTGTGACTGACTTCAGTTGACCCTTTCTTTTTCATCGGACTTTTCACTTTATGGAACTGCATGACTATCACACTGGATCATCAGCCAAATACCAACAGGGCTCCGCTTGTAATAATACCAGAAGGTTTTCCATTACGATATCTTGACCAGCTGCATGGATATCCTTAACCTCTGGCCTTACAAACATTCAATCTTTGCACCAGTATGAAGTATTCCAGTGAAGTTGCCCAAGTGAATTGAGACAATGAAAGCACATGCTCTACTTTCTTAAACTGCACAATCAAATGGTGAACTCTAACCCAGGTATATTTTAACACTTGTTGGTAATCAACCTTGGACTTATGGTTAATCGATATGATCTGCATAGTCCACACTGATGTGAAGGTCTTAATCTACACAAATTAATTAGCGGAACCATATGGTTTCTTATGAGTGTTAATTTGAATACGTGTAGTAACATAGACCTCCTATTCATTGGCATTACTTCACACTTCAGCCGCCTGTACACAACACAGCTGATGACGGTAAGAAAAAGTTGGACAGAGCCTTAGCTAATATCACTCAAATTTTTAATGCATACTGGAAAATGCTTAATCAGTCAATTTGTTGAATTTTCAGTGGTAAGTGAAGTGGCTTTTTGTTGTTTTTATCTGATTAGACATTTCGTGCTGTTTTACTGATTCCTGATATATATCGTCGACGTCATGTCAGAGAATTGATAAACCTTCTCCTGGACCGACTAGGATTTGAAGCCGCATACGTTGTCCAGGTTAGTTGTGGTATTTAGCTTTTCAGGACATGGTACTGACTACGGCTATAGAACATTGGCCTGCAATCTTGTGCAGACAGATACGTCCTAGCAGCTCACAGCATCTGCACACTAGTTTAAAATTTATGCCCCTTCTGGGGAAGCTCTGCAGTGGTGGCTTCCTGTTATTCACAACCTTGCCTGCATCTTCCCCTTGCTTCCTTCCTCTTCTCATTTTCCTCCCCTTCCCACTTTCAGTCCCTCTGTCTGTCCAAGTGCATACTGTATATGTTATACTGCATCTGTTTTAATTGTACTAAATGGACCAGCAATAATGTGCATGTCTAAGCATTTTATTATATGGTTGGTATTTATTGCTTACAGAATTAGTAGATGCTGCTTATGAAAATTAGTTAGCATGCAAGAAATTTGAATTTGTTTTTGTGCTAGGAATCGGTTTGTGCGACGTTTGGTGCTGGCATCTGCAGTGCTTGTGTTGTGGACGTTGGCGATCAGAAGGTGGCCGTGTCTTGCGTTGAAGATGGTCTTTCTCAGCCAGCCACTCGAATATGCATGCAGTTCGGTGGCAGCGACATCAGTCGGTGTTTCCACTGGTTGTTGACCCGCTCTGGTTTCCCGTGTAGGGACTGTGACTTATCAAAGAGAATGGACGCTCTGTTTATTCAAGATCTTAAAGAAAACTTCTGTCACATGGAACAGGTTTTATCTCTTGAACCTTCTCAAGTAACTTGTTTATTTACGTTTCCTGCAGTATTAGTAAACTAGCAGTACTTGCTGTCTGCTGTTAGTGCAAACATTGTGAGCAGTGTGATGAAATGTAAACTGTGACTTTGGAATGCTCTATCACTGATTGCTTTCATTAATTTATTTCTATGTTAATTATGTTCACTTGGGATTGACTACACTGCTTGAAGTGCTCAGCATACCTACAACTACAGTGCAACTACACTTTCCTGTTCCGGGCATTCCTTCATGATATTTTCAGCCTGAAATTTCCAAGTCTTTCTAAACTATTCTGGTCCATGCAACGCATGACCGTTAGTGAGAGGGAGGGTGAAGGACATGTGCAACTGGAGAAGATAGTTTTTGAGTCTTGGTGTAAAAGCAGCATGTGATTTGTAGTTGGAAGCAGAGGCAGGAAACTCCCTCTACTTCATCCTATAGATGTTTTCCTGTGTACTCAATGCATTCAGTGCATAACCTGCCAATACCTTGCTAGTGTCAAATATAATAATTTTGAATATTGATGTGATTGTTTAGGATGTTCAAGGTGCACAGGATCACCAGGTTCTCTTGCGCTGTCCTTCACAGCACATCGTGAAGTATCTGGTTAGAATGGGAGACGAGAGAATCCTGGCTCCTATGGCTGCCTTCTTCCCTGATATGTTTGGCCTCAAAGGAGATGATCTGTATCAGAAATCTGAGAAATTCAGCAGCGATCCCAGTGATCCAAACGATGATGACTATCTGATCCAGACAATGTCAAGGCATGAGCAGGTTATTATTATTTTACCAGTAAAGCTACATCTTACAATGTTCAGTGTTTTACAATTAATTATTAGAGCATATATGCCTGTCTGCTGGATTTTAAAAACTAATGTGATACTCCTGTCGTGTGTTTCTTGTAGTAGTTGACAACAATTCAGGCTTAAATATTAGTTATTATTTATGTATTTAATTACTGGCATATGTATATTTTTATTTGGTGCCATCAGGGACATCTCGCGTATTCTGCCACGTGGCTGTGTGTCGGACCTAAACAGGTGTGACTTCAGATAATTTTAGTATTAGTTGGTTTTCAGGAAGCAGTCATATTGAAGATGATCACCTCTGACGTTTTGTGCAGTCTATGCCAATTTCACATGAAGGGCCTGAGATTCATACCCTGATACTGAAAACCTTATTAAGAGTGTGTGCTGTAGAAGTTTTTACACAAGATTAATTACAATACGTCATCTTTATAGCATAGAATTCTTGTGAATGTTAGGCAGCACGACAGAGAAAGAAGGACAATGCAGTTGACGTGCTTAACATGAGTCAGGAGAATTCGCTTTTTGACGATACTCAAATGGATGATGACGACTTGATGGATCAAAGTGATCTGCTTGGCAAGAGCAGACCGGAGGAAGAGTCTGAAGCCGTCTATAACATGCTCGATCTCATTGGGATTCATGAGGCTGTTGTCATGAGCATAGACAGATGTGGTATGTATTTATTTTGAGACATTATCACGTCTTTGTATGACGTCATTAAATGTCGGCCTCTGTCACCCAGTCATCTTCCACTAAAACGACTAATTTTCTGAATTTTTTACTACTGCTTGAGTAATTGACTGTGTTTCTTTTTGCTTTTCCTCAGCAAGCTATAAACATGTAGCTTTGTATAGATCTGGTTTTGTTGAACAGCACCTCACATTTTTGCTGAAGCCCTTCTTTGGAATCTGTTTTATCTTAAAATGATCCATATTTTGGGTTTGCTGTTTGTCCATCTGAAAAAAATCTTTTCGAAACTTGAGTGATAGGTTTTCTTCCACAGAGAAGGAAATTTGACAGTTGGCGTCTGCCATTATGGCAATAGCCTAATCACACTATCTATGGCTCTAATAATTTCTATATATCTATTATACGCGTGTCTATAAATACATATATATTCGTGAAATAACCTGACAGTACAAATATACATGATGCATCTGACCAATACAGTATTTGCTATTAGAAGGAAGGAAATGCTACATGTACGTGTACTGCCGTTTACTGTGCAAAGGAGTTGGATGATGTGTGTTCCAGTCTGTGTACTGTGTTAATGACTTTCATGTATTAATTTAGTATCACTGGGAGGCATGATATAGCTGCTCATTAACCAAATCAGTGCATTAATGGAATGTGTGTTACTGGACTTTTACTGTAGTTTAACATTTATGACTTATTTTCGCTTCCTGATGCCGGTGATATTCAAAACGAATTTCTGATACATTTCTTTATTGAGTACTATGTGGATTTGCATGTAACAAACAAATTCATTACTTCCATACTTGTTAAAGTGAAAGTGCTATTTGTTTTAATAAGAATTTGTTACTTGAGTTTCTTATTTTCTTCCTTGACCTTCACTTAAGATTCAGATGAAATGAAGAAACGCATGTATAGCAACATTATTGTGGTTGGTGGTGGTCTTATGTTCCCTGGTTTTCAATCGTGGCTTCACCATCTTCTCTGGGTTCAAATGCCAGTCAACATCAAGTCATCCATTGAGGCCATGGACATCATTACGAGACCTAAAGTAAGGCGTTTACATAAAGGAGCACTGGACATTTTCTTAAATGCTTCAACATGTCATATTTCAGTATAGTGTGCTGTATATCTGTTGGAATTTACTGATTAAATCTAGGACAGACAGGATTAAGAACTCAGTTTAATGAAATCAACTACTCATCACACACATATGTATATACCTTTAAAAACTGGAAAACACTGTAACAAAGCAATTGGAATAGTAATTAATTAGTCTTCTGTTTATTTTATATCTGCATAAAATGGCAAAAAATAAACATCGAGGTGGTTTAAACTTGCACACTATTGTATTTTCATCAGTGCTCCTACATGGCAACAAAACTTGTGTGGATGCATGTTAATTATTTAAATGTAAATATTTCTGGTATATTCTCACTTCTGTACTCAATCTCATTGTATACTGTTTAATATTATCAGGTGATGGGAGTTGCTGTTAACGTTTGGTAGTTAATCATTTTTTGTTGCCATACATTACAGATTTACTTGCACGTTGTATGTTTGACAGGAGATGGATCCACGCATGACTTGTTGGAAGGGAGGAGCCGTCATGTGTTGTTTAGACACAGCGCAGGAACTCTGGATGACGAGAACAGAATGGACGAAATACGGCGTTCGTGTCCTAAGGGAGCGAGCACCATTTTTGTGGTAGATGGTTTTTTGTGGTAGATTGTTTTTTGTGGTAGATTGTTTTTTGTGGTAGATTGTTTTTTGTGGTAGATTGTTTTTTGTGGTAGATGGTTTTTTGTGGTAGATTGTTTTTTGTGGTAGATTGTTTTTTGTGGTAGATTGTTTTTTGTGGTAGATTGTTTTTTGTGGTAGATTGTTTTTTGTGGTAGATGGTTTTTTGTGGTAGATTGTTTTTTGTGGTAGATTGTTTTTTGTGGTAGATTGTTTTTTGTGGTAGATTGTTTTTTGTGGTAGATTGTTTTTTGTGGTAGATTGTTTTTTGTGGTAGATTGTTTTTTGTGGTAGATTGTTTTTTGTGGTAGATTGTTTTTTGTGGTAGATTGTTTTTTGTGGTAGATTGTTTTTTGTGGTAGATTGTTTTTTGTGATAGATCATTTACAGCTTTTTTGTGGTAGATCATTTACAGCTTTGTCTTATCAAAGCAAGCAGCTCATGCTTCAAAAGGGACTGACAGCAGCCGCTGTACTGATGACCAAGAACAGCTTTTTGTTTTGACTGGCGAGACCTGTCTCGTGAGCACTCTGGGTGAGCAGAATTCTGAATGGATGCGCGAGTGTAATTAAAAAATGTTTTGTAGGGTAATTGCTAGAAACGTCGTTTTGTGCATTTGACAAGCCTTCTCTTTCTGTGTTTCAAGTTGGTTTTACCTACAAGCAACCTGTCCTCTTTTGCCCGTTGAATAATATCGTTACTGAGTGACAGGTAGTTGGCAGAAACTGTGATCAATGTGAGCAAAAGACGGAAACTGATAGTGATATAACAGATAACTTGATGAACGGTGACAGAGAGAAAATGTTTGTCCAAAGTCATTGTTGGGTGGACCAACCCAGTGGTGGACCGATTAATTTTTGTAAGAACCCATTGCCTATATGTCAGCCTCCATACCTTGTCCTGTCGTAGCCTTCTGCCAAGTCTTGCCAATAGGGCGTTATCCCTCATTTCGTCTATCAGTCCTCGGCGGAAGCCTCGATTCTGCATACACTGGCATATAAATTATACTGAATTAAAAAGAAAGTACATGTATCCACCTAATGAGAATACAATTAATTAAATGCTATCTCAAGTACAGGCTGTAACCTATTGATGTTAGGCACTTCAGTATACACCAGAACAAAACTGCAACTCAAAAATGGTGGCCATCATAAATCATGAGAACGAGACCGGACCTCACAAGGAAAGGCTAAGGTCGCCAAATGAGGCTGAGACAAGCCCTGATGGCCGCGTTTATAGGGCCCTTTGCTGGCCACTAGTTTTTACTTGTGGTGCAGTGTGGGTCCAATGAAAGTGCTGTCTCATAATCTAATCTAATCTAAAAACTTCTATAGCGCCAGTGTAATAATGCTCAAGGCATCAGTCGATGGTCGCTGCTAAACAAATTCGTCTGAATCAAATCCATGGTGAGTCCGGGTCGAAAAGCCAGAGAGGAGTCCAGAAGTCACAGAGACAGCCTACGGAGGAAATGAGTTCAGGAAAAGATGACTTTTTAGTCGAGATCTGAAGGCCGAAACAGACTTTGCGACGCGAATATTTGTAGGAAGAGAGTTCCAGAGTCTAGGGTCAGCGACAGAAGAGGCACGCCTGCCAAGAGCTGTTCTTGTCCACGGAATAGCCAGATTTAGACAGCTAGAAGACCTGGTCGAGTGGAGAGAAGTCTTGGGAGCCAGTACAGAGTGAAAATAGTGAGGTTGGCTGAAATGTAAAGTCTTGTATACAATTAATCCAGTCTTGAACATTATGCGCTTTTCTACGGGTAACCAATGCAACGATTTCAGGATTGGTGAGATATGATCATATTTTGGAGTTTTAGTGAGAGCTCTTGTTAATGTATTTAGAACTCTTTGAAGCTTCATCACATTAGCTTTACAAATGCCAGTAAGAAGCGAGTTGCAGTAGTCAAGACGGCTGGAGACTAGAGCATTAGCCAAACAAACCAGGGCAGAGAAGGGAATGTGGCGCCTAATCCTACGGATATCACGAATGTGGTAGTGGGCAGACCTACATATGGAATTAATATGTTCACTGAATGACAGATTGGAGTCAAATACGACACCCAAATTGCGGGATGAACTGTTGAGTTGTATGACAGAGATGCCTAGATGTACGGAATTCAAAGAATTAAATTTACTCAGTTGCTGTGAGGTTCCAGAAAGGAGAAACTCAGTTTTTGATGGGTTTAAGAGCAGCCCGTTTTCTGCCATCCATAACTGAACTTGATTAAAGAACGTCAGATAACCGAGTGAGAGAGCTGGAAGAAGAGGAACTATCAAAGGAAATGTAGAGTTGAGTATCATCAGCATAAAGATGGTGCTTCAGACCACATTGACTTAGTAAAACGCCTAGTGGAGTAGTGTACAAGGAGAAAAGCACGGGGCCAAGAACGGAGCCGCAGGTGAGTGGTATTTGGTCCAACATAGCACCATTTGATGCAGACAGATTGAGTACAAAAGGCAGGATATGATTTGAACCAGTTAAGGGCGAGACCTGATATACCAAACCAGTGCTCAAGGCGATGGAGCAATACAGCATGATCGACAGTGTCGAAGGCGGTAGATAGGTCAAGAAGAGCAAGTGCAGTTACTTTGCCATTGTCCATGGAACAGATAATGTCATTGTGGACAGAGAGGAGCTGTCTCAGTAGAGTGGAATTTGCGATGTGGTGACTGGAAAGGTAGGAGTAAGGAGTTTGAAGACAGATGTGCCTCCAGTGGACATTTAACAACGCGTTCAAGAAGTTTAGAGATAAAATTCAAGTTTGAGATAGGTCGGTAGTTTGACATAGTTTCAGCATCCAAAGACGGTTTTTTTCAGCAAAGGGTGGACAATCGCATGAGAGAAATATGATGGGAAGGAGCAGTCAGCAAGCGACCGATTGATTAGTGTCAAGATTGTAGTACCAAGCACATCAAAGCAGCTTTTAAGAAGGTGGGTAGGAATTGCATCTAGGAGGCACTGTTTATCAGGTTTTGAGAAAATAAGCGACCGGATTTCACCCAAGGTTGCTGGAGTAAGAGAATCAAAAGTAGACGGAGGGTGATCAGGAAGTGAAAAGCCATTTGATAATGGAATACCAGAAAATTTTAACCTGATATTGGATATTTTGTCTTCAAAGAATTTAATGAAAGCATCAGCCAGCGCTGATGAGGAGGAGGTTTTGGGTAGAGTGCATGGTGTTTTCCTGTGAAGTAACTTATTCAGGGCCTGCCAAAGCGATCTCGAGCAAGGTGAATTTTCTAAAATAAAGTTTGTGAGGATTTGGCCTTGGAAACAAGGTTGCGAACAGTTTTACACTGTTCTTTGAAACGTTGACGATAAAAGGGAAGTCGTGAGCGACGCCAAGGGCGTTCAAGTTGGCTACGCAGACGTCGAGCTTGAGCAATTTCAGCGTTAAACCAAGGCTTCGGGTCAAGAACAACAATTTTCTTGAATTTAAGAGGAATATGCTTATCAAGAAGTCCGGTTAGAACAGACTGGAGTTGGTGAGAGAGGGCATCTGCAGATAAGTCTCAGTCAGAAGGAAGTGAGGAGCAGATGTAATTTTTGAAAGTCTGGATATCTAGTTGATACCAGGGTCTGAAGGTGATAACAGTGTAATTTGGTGGTGGTTTGGTTGGAAAAAAGCGGGAAGCAGCAGCGGCAAGATGATCAGAAAGATAAGTTTCCTTAGTTAAGATATCTTGAATTAAGTTACAACCAGATCTTAACTCTCGGATCCTAACATCACTGCTATTCCCTCGATTCCCTAAACCTGCAGGGTATTTCTGAACTGGTACCGAAAATTACCAAAAAAACCTGGCTCTTGCGGACATGTTTGATACAGCGCCGGTGTTTACGCGCGTCTCCCTGACGCGGCATTTGTATACCGCTGAAAACATTCGGAGATTTGCGTTTGCATTTACGCCTGCGCCGGGAAAAATGCGGACTCCAAGTTAGGCCCGACTCATTCTGTTAGTTCAGCCGAGACCGTTGTATGCAAGGATGTATCAAATGCAGGCAGAACCAGTCGATGACCTAGGACTAATGTAGTCCGCTGTATTTAGATTATTGGCGTTCTCGCTGCTGATAAAATGACGATGCTGTGCGTAACACCGGCCGGCATCAGGCGCATGGATTAGGCCTAAGCATAGACTAAAACATGCCTATGCTATTTTGGCAAAAGAAACGAAATATTTACGTGCGCCTACAAAGGCTACGATTATCCGATCAGCTAACAATGACCACCGCGCCCGAAAAAGAAGAAACAACGTACGTTTCCTCAATACAGATGCGGCTCAGGCTAATGAAAAGTGGGGGCTCCAAAGCGAGGTGTCCCGGGTGGGTCGAGAGCTCTTCGCGCACTAGATTTTCCGACTAAAGGTCTGGGCAAAACCGTAACCGACCCCACCAGGGTCCGGGGCATAGCCCTAGCCGCCACCGCTGATTGTGGGGCGTATGATGTCTACCTTTATCTTGAAAATCTACTACTTTTGGAGTACATCATACGATCCACAGCATGCTTTGCCGTCATTGTAAACTTCGACGTTTTATCACACTGTGTAGTAATTAAACCTGTACTGCATTCAGCTCAAACATGGCATTTAAATTCTGGCTGGACTGAGATGGTGACGGTGCAAAATGTGGGGTCCTACGCTATAGCATGACCTCGTGCGCTCAGAAGTGACGGTTATATGATTCCCCGGACACAGTTGCTCCTCCGCCTACGCCTGACTAAGTTGTTGATCTCGATGAAACATCCGATTATCAGTCAGACAAAAACACAACCACTATTATGGGCCTATTCGCTCCGACCACTTCCGCTTCCAACTGTAGCCGCTAGAGGGCGGTTTTGCTTCCAGTGTAAGCTAATTCTGTTTATCTGCGTCAATAATGCTGTTGGGGCCTGCATGTGCAACGTGCCAATTACAGGCTTACACACCAGGAAAAATTGTTTTACTGGACGTTTAGTCCAGTTCGTACAGGACACTCCAGAGTCAGAAGCCAAACTACATCGTATAGGATACTTCTGCAGAAATAGTAACCTATTTCAGCCAGTTTGAATTTTGACCAATTATTTTGATCACATGCAAGTTATGTCGTGAAACACTACATAAACTATAGGCTGGACACTACATGGTCGTCCGTATATCTAGAGACCTCGATCTCGAAAGGATCTCGAACTGGAGCTGATTCCACCAAATCTTTGTTTTAAAAGATCTTGCTTTGCTTGAATACCAGCGAACGACTTCGTTCTATCGACTCGCCCTCTTGTGCAGAGAAGGAATACAAAGTTCTGCTTTCGCCACTGAGAATATAATTTGATTCGCTTTTGAGTAAATGTCTCTAGGATTTGACTAAGACTCCAACTTGCAAATAAAGTCAGGCGTATGTTAGTCCAGATTTTGGAGAACATCACGCAATATTTAGAGACGTCTCTAAAATTGTAAGTATAATTATACTGGTCTGTTTAACCGCCAGGAATTCACCAGCGCCAATGATGCATACAGCAACGTGGGTGTTGTTCTACGCCGGCCTACACTTAGTTGTGGGTATCACTTACCATGATCTTCTTCAACAAGAAAGTGAGAATTCATCTTTTTGTCCCAAGACATGTGTGTGCAATAGACCTATGTACTCGGTGAACTGCAGGCATAGGAAACTGAACGAGGTCCCCAGAAATATTCCTGGTGAAGCTCGTGAACTGATTCTGGACAGCAACCTGTTGATTTCTCTGGCCAGTGACAGTTTCGATCACCTGTCAGATTTAGTCAGCCTAAGCGTTAGTCGTAACTGCATTTCAGAGGTAGCAAGAAACGCATTTCTTTACTTGGCAAAATTGCGCAGTTTAGACTTAAGCTCTAACCATCTGAATCGCCTGAACAACGACACATTTTTGCATCTCTACAATCTCAAAAGGCTTCTTCTCGCAAATAACAGAATTTCACAGATCGACAGCGGAGTCTTTTATCCTTTGTCAAAATTGCGGATACTTGATTTGAGTCAGAACCACCTGACTCGTCTGGACAATTCAAGCTTTTTCTTTCTTTCCAGTCTGGCTGAATTAGATCTAAGTCATAACAGGATATCACAAATAGAGACCAAAGCGTTCTTTGAGCTTTCAAAATTACACAGGCTTGACCTAGAAGATAACGAATTTTCTGAACTAACTGGCATCAACTTTCCGCCCACGTGTAACCTCATTCAGTTAAGTCTTAAAGGAAACAAGATGTATAAACTTGACGAGGTAACGTTCGGTTCTTTGCCATTTTTGCGATACATTGACTTGGAGAATAATCTTCTTACTAAGGTAACGCGTACTGAATTAATGCACCTTTTCAATTTGTCTACCCTAATTTTGAGTAGCAACAGGATTTCACATATTGACAGAGATGCTTTTATCCATTTACCTAATTTAAGGAAACTCGATCTGAGTTATAATAAACTTGCAAGTCTGACAAGATTCACTCTTCTTCATTTGTCCAATCTGAAGGAGCTGATGCTCTACGGAAACAAGATCGCCGCAATCGAAGAAGGCGCTTTTCGCCATTTGTCTAATCTGCAAATGCTTGATTTGAGTGAAAATAGGCTGAGTTTAATATCTAGTACCACGTTCATGCACTTACCACATCTCAAGAGGTTGTATCTTAACAAGATCACGAGTATCGACAGAAATGCATTTAAATCTTTACCGAAACTGCGGGAACTTTTTCTGGACGAGTTTCAGTTGACACAATTGACCGTTTCCAGCTTTCCGAATCTTTGGAATCTGACAAAACTAGGTCTTGATCGCAACCGAATTTCGTCCATCGATGCCAACGCATTTAAGCATCTATCAAGACTAAAACGTCTTTTCCTTAGTGACAACGAATTAAATGAACTACTGTCATATAGATTTTGTCATCTGCCAGAACTGATCTGGTTAACTCTTAACAGGAACAGGATTTCAGTAATAGAAAGAAATGCATTTTATGGTCTCTTTAAGCTGCAGAAACTTAATATGAATGATAACAAACTTACTGAGCTGACGAGAAACATCTTCTTGCATCTGTCTAATCTCAATGAGCTAAGTCTTAATTACAACAGAATTGCTCACCTCGGCCAAGACGCATTCTTCTCGTTATCTAAACTGCAACGACTTGAAGTTAATAACAACGAAATTAGCCAGATCACTAACACAAGTTTCATGCATCTGTATTGTCTAAACGAATTAGAATTGCACCAGAACCAGATTTCTGAAGTTGACGATGGAGCATTCCTTCCACTACCAGGGTTACAGAAACTGGATCTAAGGTTCAACATGCTGAAGAATTTCACGAAAATAGGTTTATCTCATTTGTCGAGACTAACTGAACTATATCTCACTTATAATCAGATATTGTGGATTGATGAAAGATCATTAGTTAATTTGTCTAACTTAAGACAACTACGTCTTGGTTACAATAGAATTGCGAAAATTGAAAAAGAAGCATTTCTGTCGTTAGCACAATTGCAAGAGCTTGACCTGAACTCCAATAATTTGTCTTATCTGGAAAGCTACGCCTTTTCAAACCTGCCAAATCTGACATTGATAAGACTCGAGAATAACAGAATTTCGCACATTGCAAACGACTCGTTTTCTAATCTGCAAAAGCTCAGGACACTTTCTTTGAATGACAACGACCTTAGCGCAGAAGAGGCCCCGAATTTTTTGCTTCCTCTAAGAGATACTGACATTCAGGAACTTGATCTGTCCGCCACCTATAGAAGAAATCTCCTTTCGGAAGTCAGTGAATTGTCAACATTAAAGCAACTTAACATCGGATTCAACAGTTTACTGCAGTTTCCAGGGTTTTCAAGGCCGATGCCTTTTTTGGAAGTTCTTGATTTGAGCAGAAATAGGCTGAAGCAAATACGACCTGAAAGCTTTGCAAATGCAACAAGCCTGAGAAGGTTAATTGTAAGTGAAAATGCGATTTTTGAGGTCCTGATTGATAACTTTTTCCACCTATCAAATTTGTTTTTGTTAGATTTGTCTGGCAATCCGCTGTGGGAAATTGAACTGACATCACTTCGGTCAAAGTCTTTGAAAGAAATAATACTAGATAACACTCATATACCCTTCCGAAGAAATTTGTCAACTTTATTCCAAATTTCCCCACAACTTAGGCAAATTAAAGTTGCAAACTGCGAAGATTTAGGTGACTCCGGTGTCGCAGAGGTAGCTTTTCAAAATCTACGAAGTCTGGAATGGCTGGATTTGAAAAACGCCAAGAGTCAGTTATATGGAAAAATGTTGGCAAATCTTATTAGTCTTAGGAAGCTAAATCTAGACTACAACGGGATATACTCACTGGATCGAGAAGTGTTCAAAGATGTGGCTGACTCGCTGCGTAGTCTGGACCTAAGCAACAACCGAATCTCGACAATCAACTTCACGTCTTTACCAGCGAATCTCTGGGAAGATCTGACGGACTTTCGTATCGAAGACAATCCCTTCATATGCGACTGCAACATCCTTTGGTTCCGACGATGGCTGAAAAGAAAGGCACACGAAGGTGTGGTCAATGTCGAAGGCCTCAAATGCTTTGCTCCGTCGGAAGTCATTGGCACGCCTATCGTGAATCTCACTCACCCGACGGAAATCGAGTGTTTATCAGAGTCGCAGGATTACTGTCTTCTTCCTGTGCTTATTTTATTACTGGTTGTCTACGCGACTTCGTTGATTTCGGCGTTACTCCATCGATTTCGTTGGCACGTCAAATACTGGTATTTCACTAGAAAGGTAATTCCTTAAAGTGGCAACATATTATATTCCATATCAAATAAATGAGGCTTTCATGTGGACAAATTACTATAGCCTAGCTATAGTCTTGTAGGGATTGTATTTTATCTGTTACTCACTAAGAACTCGACAGCCAAAATGGCTCCTGTTCAGGCTTCTTGTTCATTTTGGCAGAGCAGTTCGATGATATGCGGAATTTGCTCGGTAACTGCTGTGTGTTCGCACTTCTTCTACGTCCGAGTCTGCGTTTTGGAGTTATTTCATAATTTTGTTCTAGATTTCGTGCGTTTTTGGACGGTATTTGGTAACATATAACCAAAGTTCGGCTACCATTTTGAATTCATCGACCTACAACATGTAGACTGGTTCCCGTGTGGACAGCGTCAAACCTCGACTTACATATGCCGTTTGCGACATGGAAATCTCGGATTCGGCGATCCAAAGGCGCGCAGAGTCCTTCGGAGTTCGTCATTTCGGGAGAATTTCTACGACCAATTACCTGACTAATGACGAATGCCTGTCCTGCACAGATGAGGTGGCCTGAGGAATGTCCTGACGCTGCGTTTTCTACCATCGTCGCGGGAGTGCCAGTCGAGGAGCGTGTGTAGTAGACGTACTCAACTACATACTTTGTTATGTTCGTATACGGATTCTTGCATGTTTGGCATAAGGCAGTACAATATCCATTACCCAAATATCTTTGATCGACTTGTGCAACCTCTAAATATGGTGGTTCAGTTTGGCCAAAATTTGTCACCATGTTAATAGCTCAACAGATTGACTTATGGCAGGTCTCAAGTTGGAACTTCAAACAGACATTTTTTGGATCACCCTACTGGGATGTGGGACGCGGTGGTGTAGTGATATGGTCTGTGCCTCTATTAATCGGAGGGTCGCGAGTTCGAATCTGCCACAAGCCACTGACTAGCGACCTTGGACAAGTTGCTCACTCACAACTGTCTGCGAGGAAGGCAACGGGAAACCACATCACTCGTCTCATCCCCAGGTGACATAAAGCCAATGGACCTGCATTCGGGCTTAAAACTCATCATCATCCTACTGGGGTATTGTACAGCGTGTAACCAGTTTTCAAGAAAGAGTTCGTGTAAGGCATTTAACAGAAAGTAGCGCGAATTGTCACCAGTTTAAATGTCTAAATTCCAAGTTATCTACTACTACTACTCCCACAATTCCCATCACCACCGCCACCACCACCACCACTACTACTACTACTTTTTATTTATTTGTGAATTTATTAAGGGTCACTATCTAATGACTAATCGATGGCGTTGAGCGGTGGTGCTCAAGGCCCCTACACGGTAACCGTCTCAGGACAGGTTCAAACCCGTGTTACAACCCGAGCGTTCTATGCAATTGGCTATCGCGCCCCACAATGACATATGTTGTCTGGTGACCCTCAGTGCCTTCGGCGACAATCGCGACGCTATCCTCAACGACGAAGAACAAGCCAACAAAATGTGAACATGCAACTCGCATCCCAGGAATGCACACGTAGCCTTTTTGCCTAAATGCACATTGCGGATATACTGGCTACATGAAATTTATTGCGCAGTTTATATTTATTAGCCTCATTAGAAACCGTGGACTATAACAAGCACCAAGAGTATCATAATGATTTATTGTATTGAAACTCGTATTTAAATAATAAAATTAACGAAGTGACTAGGGAACCTCAAGGAGGCCCCGTAATTGCGCGGACTAGGGAGCCTGAAGTGCGCGAGATCTCGCAGACGCTCGCGTGATTATGATAAACAGTCAAAATGGCTGCGGACGTAGTATCTGAGTTTTCTGTTGGAATGAAGTTTTTGTTTGAAAGTAAAGTCCAAACTGCAAAGAAAGCATACGAACAGCATCATTTTGTTCGGTGACAAAATAATGGATCCAAACTGCCATTTTGCTGACTTTGACCAACTGTAAATGTTTCTGAATGTGGTTGCACAGGACGCGAAATATCGACCACAAAATGGTTTAGGTTTAAGGTTTAGGGTTAGAGCTAGGATTAGATTCTGACCAATACGGTATTTATAAAGAATTAAGTTCATATTCACATTCACATTGACGCCCTAATATATCAGCTTAGGTGAATACCTTGAGGTCCCCTAATATTCCAGTTTAGGCGACCTCCTTGAGGTCCTTTAGCAACGTCCTAAAATTAATTGGCGGTTCTTTTTCTACAGATAAAAAAGAGGAGACAGCGTGAACTCGAGGAGGAGAGGAACTTCCTGTACGACGCCTTCATTGCCTACAGCGCATGCGATGGTCATTGGGTCGTGAATGAACTGCACCCTCGCCTGGAGTTGGAATTCGGTCTACGTCTGTGCATCCACGAGAGAGACTGGTTGGCCGGTCAGGACATCGTCGACAACGTCGTCGAAAGCATCGAGAACAGCCGGAAGGTGGTGCTTGTGGTGACGAACGCCTTCGCCGCCTCTCAGTGGTGCCACTTTGAGCTGACGATGGCCCAGACTAGACTCACGGAACAGGATCGAGACAACCTCGTTCTGATTCTGCTGGAAGAGATCGCTGACTGCAACATGACACCGAGGCTCCAAATGCAGATGCAACGAAAGACATACATCGAGTGGACGAGGCAGAGCAACGTCGGTCAACAACTTTTCTGGGCCAACCTAAAGCATGCACTGGTCAAACCATCCGACAGTCTCATGATTGCTTTGCCTGCCTAAAAATGACGAAGTGTGCGGCAAACATAGATTTTTTACTATTCTATCTATGATTAAAATGCTTGTGTTAAGATCAAACACTAATTTTTATTACTGATCTTGACCTGTGTGTTTGTTAAGAATGGGCAGTAGCGATACTTTATTCCTTGGAGAGGCTTATATTTTGTTAAGGCCAATCATTAAGTTATTCCTGACAGAGACTCATGCTTTTGTATGGACAATTACTTTGCTATTCCTTTCAGAGACACTTTGTGTTAAAGCCAATATCTATAATCTATATTATCCTTGACAGAGATGTGTGTTTCTGTTAAAACCAAGAAGTATTTTATTGCAAGAGAGAAACGGAACTATCAGAAGGGAAGTTTAAGAAGAGGAAGTGGCTTAAATGTGTCTACAATTTTGAATACATATAATCGAAATATATTATTGAAATCGGTGAATATTGTGCTCTGCGTTACCTACTTGCGGAAGTCACACCCTGATTCTTCCGCTCGCATCTGTGCTCCTGTTCCTTTGAGTCTGGCTTAAGTCCTGTAGCTTTTTTACTGAGACTCTTCTGAATTCAGAATTATTTCCAATTGTAAAAATCCTATATTAATCCTATTTTATAAAATGAATTTAAGTTGAAAACTATAATCAATTGAGAAAATTTGCTTTGATATGAACACGAACATTAACCTCATAATTAATGTTAGCGCTCAGACTGACGTTAAACGCGACGAATCATTTTTCCTATCGGCGTTTAAGTTCTCATATGTTTAATTATGACGTTTAATTATCATGGTTGATTATCATGGTTAATTATCATACAGTCACTTTCACAATATCTTCATAGGCTAAACTGAAGCTAGAAATAATGAAATGTTAGCATTTTCGTACGTGATAATGCATTAGCCTACTGCATGCGCTATAATAGGCATCTGCTACCAGAGTCGGAGTAAAGATTAAGAACCTGCCAGAATTCCTCAGAAGTTGATTACCTGAGTTTCCTATGATCTTGATGACCTTATGTTTAGTGAAAAACCCTTTGATCCTTTGGAGGCATCTTAAAGAAGTGGCTCCAAAGAATCAAATAGAAAACTAAGGCCGGGTGGCTCCATCGGATCCACCCTTGAAATTACGAATGTATTTACCCTCTGAGAGTGCAAGAAACCGAAGGGCGGAGAAGGAAAATATTAAAAACAATGCCTCTAGTATCCCCATCTCCTCATTTTGTAAGTTGGTGAGCTGTACATTGCGTCTTGCCTCTGAGCATCATTAATTAAAGATGTCTGCCAACATGGTAATTATAAATAACTGCGACGACACAAGGAATAAACCAAGTAGGAGAGGGGCGCTTGTAGCTGGAAGCCCTGCTGAATATCGTACTAGAGGTATTCGCTCAGGTCCGCATCAACCTCTCCGAGCGATGACGACGTCTGTCTTATTGATCCGATAACTTTACTGCCCTACAGTTGCTGACGTCGAAGAGCGCCTTCTGGTGCCAAGAGCGAGCTGTCAATGCACAGCATGCGTTTCCATCAAATCCATCTTACTGTTCCCGAACAGCACAGGTACATCGGCGGCTGTTATAGTTGCGCGGATTCACCGTGTGGCGTTAAAGCTCGACTCGCAGTAGTTGATCTCTGTTGGGCGCGCTACATAAATTGGCTACTGCATTACATTACATTGCGTGAAATTCGTTATATTTAAAGTAATACAAATGCTAGCATTTGGTAGTAAACTAGCTTGATTACTTATAGACATAATATGTCTGATGTCTGTTCAGAACCGTTTGAGTGCAGAGCTCACTGTCAGGAACTTTTCTAATAAAAGGGCTACAGTTGTCTGATTGTGGGTGACACCAATCGCCTAATAAAGCTAGACATTTATGTTCTTGAGCTTTCTAGTGCTTTCTGTCAGAATACATTAGGCCTACTTTTAAGAGTGTCTTGAAGCGACAGCTAATCCTAAGATTAGCAACACTCCATCTTCTCTCTCTGGTCTTCTGAAAACAGGTCTTGGTTTCCTGACCTAGCAGCTTTGGACAGCCCCACTGACTTGACGCATCGCTCGTGAATAAGCTGGTGCCTGCGCTTAGCTTTTAAGTAGCGCTTTAGAAATTTCAAGTTTACGATTACGATTACACTTGAAAATCTCGACAGGGCTTTGGGAACAGTCTGAACGGAAGGGAAGTACCAGTGGAGGAGGAAGTGGAAGAGCAACGACGGACGATGGGTTGCATCATAAGCGCCGAACAACGAACAGCCGCTGAGAGATCGAAACAGATTGAGAAACAGTTGAGAGCAGATGGAGAGAAGGCAGCCAGAGAAGTCAAGCTCCTTCTTCTCGGTACGAATTTATTATTATTGTTTAGTTAATCATATTGACTTTGATTTGTAATTACTTTTAAGTCCCCCTTATTGCTTTTGGATCTTGACCTGGAACCGAACCCTTTTGCCTATCGATTTTGTTTTGACTGAGCGCCTGTGAATAAGCTGGTCCCCGCGGCGCGGATTTCGTTGGGCGCTGTAGAAATGTCGGAATTACGATTACGATTACGATTAGAGGGCAGTGTGCAATACTGAACAAATTAGTCTCCGATATCTCTTATGCCGTTATAGAGATGAAAAATTTAAATGATGACTTCGATTTTAGAGTCAAATTGTTTGTTTTTTTCATTTTAGTGGCTGCGAAATTGTCGACATTTGCTATTAAACCGTCAATAATTTTTCTGATTTTTCTGATTTTTCAAATCCTACTTCTCGAATGGTAGCAATATTCAAACTGACAGCCGTTTAGAATTTTATTTCATTATACAAACCGAAGCAATATACAGTATAATATAGGCCTATACCACAGGTAATGCGTTGCTAGGCGGCACTTTTACGAATGTTACAGATAGCAAAGAGCTGTATGGCCTGTCAAAAGGTTTTGAGTAAAGGAAATGTAAAATACATGAGCTAAGATGAAGAGATTATGTTCTTCAAAATAAATTCATTATTGATTCTGCTAAATGGCGTAACTAATTACATATTTGTTTTTTTTTCAGGAGGCGGCGAGTGCGGGAAAAGTACAATAGTCAAACAAATGAAGTAAGTCTGTAAATAGATGAAGCAATGTTTTCCTATTGTATTGTATTAGTAGGTTTATTGTTAAACCTAATGTTCGTGGATTGATATGATTTCTGATTTGTATTTTTATTTCGTTGTATATTATCTTTTCAATGATCAATCTGATGTGGGGGCCTACACTTATGCCATAATCTCATCGCAACTGGAATTCATCTCGCACGGTTTCTTGAAGCAGTTCCTTTGCCTGTTTCCGATCACCTAATCCTGGTTTGATTTTTGAGAAAACTGCCATTGTTTCAAACCTAAAACATGCAGCCTAAACATTTGGTGAGGAACTTGCTAAGGCACTCTGAGACGTGAATCCGTAAACTAAGGACGACACGGTATGGATAAATTCGTTTTAACAGGACCATATCCACTAGCAAAGCCTCTGGTGGGTTAGCAGAGTTTAGAACTTTTTTCGAAGATGACACATGCGATTCGTGACAATTTTTGATTTGTCATTTAAATCGGAGATATAACCTTCTGGGCACTCGCACACCCTGAACTAGTCTAATCTTAAGTAAAAGAATTCTAAGTTACATGTAGTAATTCCAAGTTTTCATGATCTCGTCTCCAAAGTCATTTATGACAGACCCACTGTGAAATTTGGCCTATTAATGCCGAAAAAGCGAGTGTAATCAACGTTTTGGTATAACTGAACAGCAGGAGATGTTTAAAAGGCACAGCACTGCTTCAAGTTAGTGAATTATTCTAACCCATGCTCTGCATCTGCGACGGCATTGTTTCGTTTTCATAAAAGCCCAGTCTCTTCCGTCTCCAAGCAAATGCAAACAGTCAAGTGGACATCGACGTTGCAATAGTGCAATTGACAATTGTGTATCACATCTATGTAAGTATGTAGGCCCTATGTATGTATGTATATGTATGTACGTATGTATGCATTTATGTATGTATGTATGTAAGTAGGCCCTATGTATGTATGTATGCATGCATGTATGTATGATCTGTATATTAATATGCATGTGTATGTGTGTATGTATGTATGCATTTATGTATGTATGTAGGCCCTATGAATGTATACATGCATGTATGCATGCATGTATGTATGCATGATCGTATATTAATATACATGTGTATGTATGTATGTACGTAGGCCCTATGGATGTATGTATGCATGTATGTATGATCGTATATTAATATGCATGTGTATATGTATATCCGTATATGTATGAATTTTTCATGAAGCAACCGGAATATAACCGATAAAGAGCGCTGATTTTTATTAAAAACTCGATCTGGCAGGATCGGACCTTGTAAGTGTAAGTTAAGCTAGGCCTGCGTTTTTTCGTGTAAATTGTGATATTTTTACTCCATTTGCGCAAAAAAACTTACATAAATTTACTTATATAGCCTATAAATGGTCAACTCAAAGGTAGTGATAAATGCAAAATGCCTTAATAGTTGTATTTACATCGCTGTTTTGCATGCTACAGGCACACACACACACACACACATTGATTGGGCTCCTTTTCTACGGGTTGTCCAGTTCACGTATACATAGCCTATAGGTAGGCCTACATATAACGCATACATTTACATATCATAGGCTTCTATAAAGACCCACCTATCCATATACGCATACATACACATAAACGTGTACAGATATGTAGGCTTTTACTGTTATCATTCGCCTAATTACAAAGATGTGCGTTGTCATCCGCCGTCTCAGTCCCTGCTGTTTTGCATGATGGCTTCGTAATCACGCTTTCTCCGCCATACTTGACGTAACGTCTCGCTTCCCTGCTCTAATGACGCGAAGTATACATGTAATAGAGCCACGCAGTACACAGGCGCGTGGCTCCATCTACACGTGGCTGTACGTTCTGGCGACGCACCTGAACTTGTCTTTGCACGCAGCTGTTTTCTTTAGTCGTATTCGCGCTCATATCAGTCGACCAAGTAGCTATTTTGAACCAATAAATAATCGAATCAATCCTTTGTCCGTGCATGCGTTGCTGCCACATTTTCTTCTTCTTTCGTTCAGTTGTGGCTGCTGACATCAATAATGCAACGATGGTGTCGTCTTTAAGCTCACAGGGGCACCGTCCAAGTAGTATAGTGATAGGTGTATTGCAACTCCAGTAAGCAGGCACTCCTTGAAGCTGCGCATAAGGCGTAGGTAACAGAAGCAGACTGGCCAGTGGCGTATTTATCTAATCTAAGGACTTCTATAGCGCCGTTATCATAATGCCCAAGGCATCAATCGATGGTCGTTTCAGGTAAAATCGTAATGTAATCAAATTCAGAATCCGTTGGAGAAGCCAGGCTGAATGCCGATATAAAACTTACCAGAAGTTAGGCTACAGTAGGTAGGCAAGCTGAAACGTTGAAACAAATGAGTCTTAAGTTTATACCTGAATGACATTAAAGAACTGACAGTGTGAACAGAACTGGGCAGCGAATTCCAAAGCCTTGGACCAGCTACCGAGAAGACTCGAGATCTCTGCTGGTACGACGCACAAGATTGACAATGTCTACTGATATCAGCTGCTGCAATATATGTTGGAATGACAAATTTGAATTGCATTTGCCTCTAAGAAGCGCTATGCTAGTGATTTGTTAGACCTTCAGTTAAAATTCTACAGATTTCTTGAACTGAGAAAAAGTTAGATTTACAATTTCCTAGAATGAGACGCAGTTTGAGGCGGGTTTTGCCTTTTTGAAAGAACGCATCCTGCTGTTGTTTGTCTCACAAAAACATTTAACACAGGAGAATATTTAAAGTTAAAAAAAGTTATTTCGCGTATTGACAGAAAGTATTTTGAATATTAAATCATTTGACGATTAGCTTTAAAACTGGAAGTTCATTGGCAAAGTTTCAGTTGAATAGGCCTATCTGCTGATAATAGTTGGTAATCACGAGTTATGAAACATATATTCTAAAGAACTTTAAACTTCATGGTTTAAAAAGAACTTTAAACTTCAGGGATTGAAAAGAACTTTAAACTTTAGGGATTGACGTTTTAATAGTCAAAATGAATTAATAATAAAAGCTATGTTCTTGAACACGTTTATGGTTTCATTAAAAAAATTGTTTCTTGCAAATTCGAAGTGCTACAAAATTAATTTGCTTGACATCAAGATCATGCATACCGTCGTGGTTTAGAAATCCAAAGTACGTGTGATGAAATTTCGTTTAAAAACTCATTAATCGTTCGTGTTTGTGCACTGTAGGATCATACATGAGAAAGGTTATTCGCTGGAGGAATGTCTTACCTACCGTCCAGTGGTCTTCAGCAATGTCATACAAAGCATGATGGCGATCGTGAGAGCCATGGGACAACTCAAGGTAGACCTAGGCGACCCTGACCGCACTGTAAGTTTCTGTCACAATGTTTGTATCATCTCTTAAACGTAATGGTTTTGATGCTAGTGGCATGGCCAACTATCGACAAACTTATCCTTCCAATCAAATATAGCTGAGAAATATGACTCAGTGAAGTTTATTTAGTATCTTGAGGCAAACTTCCTCCTATCCATATAGCAGTTGAGATTCGGATAGTTTCACTTCGAAGAGTCTATTCTAGCACGCATTCCTAGAGCCATCTTTGGGGCTTTTGATCGGAGGCATGTAACTCTCCTCGCCCTTTTTTGACGGCCTTTGATTCGGTTGATCATGGCATTCTTTTGGAGCGCCTTAAAAGGTCGTTAGATGTCATAGGTCGTGTTTACAGCTTTATGCATTTGCTGTTCAGCATAAGCAAAAAGTAATTATAAAAGTAGTTTAAAAGGTAGTTAATACATTTCATAAAACTAATTATAACTCGTTTAACTACTTCAAAACTACTTGTTAAACGGCTTCAAAAATAGTTAAAAAGCAGTACTACTTATAAAGCAGTTCGTGCTGTAGGTAGGTAAGACATTCCTCTTACAAACAGCCATTCTTATCATCGTAGCTTTAAGGTCATTTTCATAATTATTAGTCAATCTTTAAAATCTTAGCGTGGGATTCTTGATGATATACATTGCTAGTCAGTTGTTTGTTTAGGATGATGTTCGCCAGCTGTTTGCTCTCGGAGGAAATGCCGACGAAGGAGAATTGACTCAAGACCTGGCTGCCATAATGAAAAGACTCTGGCAGGATTCGGGAGTTCAAGAGTGCTTCGGAAGAGCCAGAGAATATCAGCTGAATGATTCCGCGGAATAGTGTGTTTCCTTACCCAACAGTAACGCCATATTTAGGACATATGAAGTCCATATAACAATATTCCCATGTGGGCTTCATATCTCCTTACCTAAACAGTTATTAGTAAATACTTATTACTAATAGCCTAATGCAACCATTGGCACCAACACATCAGTGTTTGAGCCCAGTTAGGTCTACATGTTTCTACTTTTGCTAATCCCTCCAGTCCCACTCATAGGTAAAAGTTTTCTTATCTCTTCCGATTAACCAAAAATTGTTATTAAACGAAAATCTGCCTATTGTGATTTGTCCTATTTCCAGCTAGACATATCACTCGCATATCGCTTTGTTTACTGAAAGGCCATTGGTTGTCTTCGTTTGCTGTTTCTGCTTCTGTGCTTTTTAGTTATCTGAATGCCCTCGAACGGATTTCTCAATCGGACTATGTTCCTACAGAACAGGACGTCCTGCGAACACGAGTCAAAACCACTGGAATTGTTGAAACCCACTTCACATTCAAAGACCTGCACTTCAAGTGAGCCATCAGCAATGCAAACATTGTAATGCTGCACATTGTAATGCTGCTATCCATCTGTTAGAGTAGTAGTAGTAGTTCCAATGTTTAACGGCATCTTATGGCATCAAAGGCCGTTGACGTCGCCCTCCTCCTTTATCCCGGCTTGGAACTGGCACTATCCTATTAAAGGCAGTGGCGGAGTTAACCGTCTTTCCTCTATGCAGCCTTCAAATCGTCATGAACACAGTGCTCCATGACACGCCTAGTTCCTTCTTAGAATACCCGAGGCCTATAGGTAACAGCTAATCGTCAGCCCCAACCGGAGTCTGAATCATTTTATGTCTTTGAAAATTATGATAGCTTGTCGAGCCAAATAGCTTGCCTGCCGTACACCATAAGTTTCACAACGCAGCGTATGTCAAGTCATTCATTAATTACCTGAGATTCTACTTTAATACAGACTACATGGCTATGGATACACTTAGGCTTACTAGCTCAAATATCGAGCAGAATTTTAAGAAAAATTAAATTCAAAATTAAGTGTTTTACAGTTCTTTGAAGAAATGTGCGCATCTGTTAACCGTGGAAACAGAAGCCTATGAAAACTGAAACACCTACATTGTCATATGTAACTCAACTACAACTCCTGTAATGTAAAGACGTTCGGTTATCATTACCGCTCCTCCTCTATGGGATGTTATTGTTGTTGAAGGATGTTTGATGTCGGAGGTCAGAGGTCAGAGCGCAAGAAATGGATCCATTGCTTCGAAGGAGTGACGGCAATCATCTTCATCGTAGCGCTCAGTGAATACGACCTGACGCTGGCAGAGGACCAGGAAATGGTAGGAAACATCAGGGTGCACTTTGCGGTGGTGCTGGTTTGCAGCAGCTAGAGCAGGGAGAAGGGCTTATTGGCATGTCATACGCTAATATAGCTTCAATGGGGGGTAGTCTGATCCAGCAGGGCCAAGCTTATCCTTCCTCTGATAAATCGCACCCTGCCTTTTAACTGCTTATAAATATTACAAAATGTGACAAGTTATCTTATCTACGTGGGTCTATGGCTAATTAAGGCTATGTATATCAGTCATTTGAAAATAATGTTCAGTTGCTTTTTAAAAAGAGGATTGAAAACCTTATCTTTTTTATTCCTGTGCTATAGAATCGAATGATGGAGAGCATGAAACTGTTCGATTCCATCTGCAACAACAAATGGTTCACTGAGACGTCGATGATTCTTTTTCTCAACAAGAAAGATTTGTTCGAGGAGAAAATAAAAAAGTCGCCACTTACAATCTGTTTCCCAGAGTTCACTGGTAAGACATCCTATCGTTCTATTTTTTAAATCAAAAACTATCTTATGCAGTCGAATGACGTCGATAGGGCCAATAGATATGTAGAGGGCACAATGAAACCAAAAGAGTGTAAGATTTGATCCAAGGCATTTGCCTTATCTTAAATACATTAAAATGATAACCGTTGTTTTATTTCCTAGATTGTTCTTACTAAGAATCATTGGCAACTATTGGTGTCTTCTGTGTTTGTTAAAAAAATATATTAAGGCGCCAACAACTATGACGAAGCCTCCGGGTACATTCAAGTACAGTTCGAAGGCCTGAACAAACGCAAGGACACGAAAGAAATCTATACTCACTTCACCTGCGCCACTGATACCAACAATGTACAGTTTGTGTTTGACGCAGTCACTGACGTCATAATCAAGAACAATCTCAAAGATTGTGGACTGTTTTAATCCCTCGAATTTGACGCAATCAATGGCGTCATAACAACGCACAATTTCACAGATTTGGGATTGTTCTACATTGTAATAGTTCGTTGTCATTGACGTCACAATAACGAACAATTTGAATGACTTGGAACTGTTCTAAATTGTAATCGTTCATTTTGACGCTGTCACTGATGTCATGATCAAGAACAATCTCAAAGCTTTGGAACTATTCTATATTGTAATGGTTCGTTTTGACGCTGTCACTGACGCCAACAGTTTCAAATATTTTGGACTCTTGGAACCGTTTTTTAAAACAAAGTCATTGGCGTCATAATTAAGAATCGCCTTGTGAACTGTTTTAATCTGACGCTCGCTTATCTTTAGCTCTACATGCTGGGCTGTAATCGTAGAGATTAGTGATCTTGAGTTCAATTGACAGTGTCTCAGTTATCGCAAACTGGAAATTGTAATTATAACTACAATTGTAATTATTTAGATTGCTGTTTTAGATCATAATATTTCTATCGTTTTTGGGTAGGCTTAACTAGGATAAAAAATGAGCCGCACAGTATAAGTGCGTCATATTTTATTTTTTGATATAGGTCTACTATAGTCCTAATAATGAATGATCCACAAAAATAAATAAAATTTATAGCATTACAGTTGAGACTGTTTCAACTACTTGAACATCTCTCTCCTTGCAGTTTAGCTAAAATCTAGATAGCTTGCCTTCTAATATTGGCATGTATACAATTTCAAGACAGGATAGTTGGTAACTGTTTCCAGTTAAAGCTAAATCAATCTGTAGAATAACAGAACAATGTCTAGTTCATGAACTGTACATCCACTAAGCAACTGTGAAATAATATGTCTGCAGGTTGCATGTGTCACAGAAGATGTCATCGATTGAGACCAGATTCCTTGTGTGCGATGTCGCATATTGTATGCGCTGAAGATGTTCGTGTTTAATCCACAATGAAAATAGGAAAATACCTACAATGAAACAATTAAGCCTTCAACGCAAAAGTTCACCGTCCATTTGGAATTACTCTTAGCATAACCGAAGAGAGCTCATGATGCACACTATTTTTTGAGAAATTAGGGTGATAAATTAGATCTAGGGTTATAATATAAGTAAATGAAATCTTAACGATTCAAAAACACTGACATAACCCCAAGATCCTCGTCTTTTGTGGGCCTCTATTGCTGCTGTGGCTCTAGAATACATCAGGGCACTCGACGTTTCTATCCGGAGCCACCCAGGTCAACAATCACTGCGCTCTGCAGCTTTCTCGTACATTGGTCCGTCCTTCTGGAACGATCTTCCATTGAAAGTCCGAATCCGTCTTTCTGGAACAATCTTCCATTGAAAGCCCGAATCCGTCCTTCTGGAACAATCTTCCATTGAAAGTCCGAACTCTTCCACCAGAAACAATTGAAGGAACATTCTCGGCTTATCTTAGCACATTTTATATCTGTGCTTCAGTGCTTCCTACACGGCGCTATATAAATAAATAGAAAAACTTCACAGCATAAAATGAGTGCTAAAGCAATACAGTACAAATTATATATGCAAAACAGCAACTCTTATGCACCAATACCAGTAAAGCAATGTTAAGGTATGGAAAATATATGCGTTTAATGTAGGGGCAATGCTAGAGAAGGATCCACCCGATAAATTCAATGAAAATGAGCACGAATGAAGCTATGCCATCGCTATATTTAAAATGGATAGGATACACAATCATATGCATACACATTCATACCTTTATTTAAAGTAAGTAAATAGGCGGTGTGCTGTTAACGTGATGGACTAGAAACTGTTGTCGAGAAGACCCTGTTTTAACGAAAAAAAATGTCATATTATCTTCAAGTAGCCCTGCATAATCTGCAAGTCTGATCTAGACCTATATACCCTACTTCTATTATGTTGGCATCTCATATTCAACGCAGTGATTGTCATTTTATTTTATTAAAAATGCATAAAATGTTATAAATTTATCGTAACTTTCCACCGCCAACAGACGTACAAACCTATAATTATCATAGGTGGTGGAACCACGGAATCCCGGGGTCACTTGTCCCCCAATGTGAGTTCATGGTGTCCTGCTACAGCATGGGTCCTCCGATATTTTGCCCTACCACCATCTTAGTCAAACCAGATACCTATATCCAAATTTAAACAGGTTTATTGATTGACTGTAGTGGGACTCGGTTGTGTATGGTATGGTCGGTACCTCGTAACTGAAGGGTCGCGAGTTCGAATCTGACTTAAGGCACTAAGTTCTTAATTAAAGAACAATATAGGCGAAAATCTGCATGAGATTGGGCACAGAACTCGTCATCATCACTGACTGACTATGCAGCTTTAATATGCAACCATGGCATGAACAAAGGTCGATATTTAAAAGAAAGCTTTCAGTAAATCGGAATATCTCTTACGATTTTACCTATAGTTAGTGCTCTAAAATATCAGAATTATGCATTCATATTTGCTGCAAAAGAGTCAGTTTTCAATACAGAATCTGACATAATAGGGCTATGCTCCGAAATCTTCGACAGCCGTGACTCCGCCCTGAACTCCGCTGAAGCTTATAGCACTCCCTGAGAGCCCTAATTATAAAAGCCTGGTTTTCGCCCCTCTAGTGCGAGCATCGGACGACTCGCTGTTGACACCGACCCCTCATTAGCCTCCGCAGCCTCATAAATATAACAATAAGGAAAAGATTTTTTCTGTTTGAGATTCAAACTAAATATCATGCTATATACACAGCATAGGTTGACTATGAGCGTAGAGTGAGATTAAGGATCAAAGTAGTTCGAGACACCTGTTAAGTTCGGACATCATCTCGTGTTTTCATTTGTTCGTCGCTTGGTGGCGCTGATGATGTTGTTCTCGTTGTCGTTGTACTTGTCACTAGTTTTCTTGTTGTACCCATTCCATTCATCTGACGAACTTGATATAAAACGCACAAATTTGATATCATCCCGTCTAACAATATTTTTATGTTTCGGTAACGCCTTTGGTGAATGATCATGCGGCTGCAGGTACGACTCCGTGTAACGACCCTGGGCAAGTTGTTAACGCACACGTGCCTCTGTCACCAAGCAGCATAACTTGGTATCGGCGCAAGCTGGGAAGTAGCCTAAACGGCTAATCCTGCGTCGCACTGGCCCATTGTCCAGGACCTTGGGATTAGTCCATTGCCGACTCAAGGGCCTAGAAAAGGAAATGAGCGCCTTCTCTACGTTTCCTCATGGGACATGGGAGCTTTACTTTACTTTACTCAGTGACGTCATACAGTCTGCTTGTAATGAGAAACTCAATGCTAGTTAACCTTTACATAGAAAACGTTAATTTACTATCAAAAGCTGATTATCCGTAGATTATCACCTTGAAACAGAAACCGTTTTAGAAGTTTTGCCCAAACAAGTAACTCAAAAAGTAAGATGTAGCAAACCTACCCAGTTCATCGATATGTTCAGCCATTGCCAGGCTGACTCCGACAAGTAGCATACTGGCGATGATCATCAGTGTGGCCATAACGATAACCGCACATTTCATGCGTCTGTACTTGATCGCCAACGAGTCTTGCGAACTAATTGCTTGCAAACGGTCTTTGAAATTGTCGTAGCATCTTGGCGAACTGTCGTCGAAGCCAGTCGCTGAAGCTATAGATGGCTGTTCGTCTATGAGATTCGAATGGACCTGATATGACATACTAATGTCTCAAGACCTCTGAAGCAAATCGACGCCTTACGAGGTCCCGAACTCTGACGCCTGTGGTGTTTCATTCAGCGCTTCTTCGGCAGACATCTTCCGTTCAAAATTCTGAAACAATTTTAATACTGAATCAGACTCCTTGGTAATCTAGTCCACTGATGCTTTGTCCTTCTTAGGCCTATGCGCAAACTAGTTATGTAAAATTTAGAATTTACTGGACATCGCTTTCCCTTGTAGGCCTGAGTGTTAATATATTCTATATTCTAGGCCTACACGTTCTTTGGGCCCTTATTAGGCCAAATATTTCACTAGTGGCACAATGAGGGCTAGCTGTGGTTCCAATAAGCCTGGTTGTCTGGGAACGGACAGACTGAGAGATATAGGCCTACAGTAGTATACATACATACATACATACATACATACCAACATACATACATACATACGTACACAATTCAATCATAATTTCTACAAATTACAGTACTTTACGAAATGGATAAATGTTATCTATTAGTTATAGAATTTTCTTTGCATTGACTGGCCTACACGCGAACAAGACTCAAACCTAATCATATACAGAACTCGGATTATACGTTTAGTTTATTACGAATAACTCAATATTTACCTTGCCTTGTAAAACTGAATAAATCAATATGTACCTTTCCTTGCATATTGAATAATTCAATATGTACGTTGCCTTGCATATTGAACAATTCAATATGTACCTTGCCTTGCATATTGAATAATTCAATATGTACCTTGCCGTCGCATATTGAATAATTCAATATGTACTTTGCCTTGCATATTGAATAATTCAATATGTACCTTTCCTTTCACATTGAATAATTCAATATGTACCTTTCCTTGCATATTGAATAATTCAATATGTACCTTTCCTTGCATATTGAATAATTCAATATGTACCTTGCCTTGCATATTGAATAATTCAATATGTACCTTGCCTTGCATATTGAATAATTCAATATGTACCTTGCCTTGCATATTGAATAATTCAATATGTACCTTGCCGTCGCATATGGCGGTCAGTGCAAGAATTTTAAGCGGTGAGTAGAATTTATATTTCCTACATTAACTGTCGCAGAAACAGAGCACGATTGTCAGGCAACCAATCAAATGACATTAAGTGATAATATTTAAACCTATAGCATGCACAGACCTAATGAAAGCGATGTTTCAAAAAGTCTTACCTTCTGAGAACGGGATCTTGCAAGGAACGTTCGCTCTTAGTATTCTGTAGACACGGGCAGTACGTCATCGCAAGCGCCAGTAATTTTAATCGACCATTACGACGAAGACCACGCAGGCACGGATCAATAACACCGGACAGCTTTCTGTCCTCCCAGTGGCCTAGTGCATGACGAGCCACCGCTGCTGCTGCTGCTGCTGCTGCTGCTGCTGCTGCTGCTGCTGCTGTTGTAGCTGAGGTCGTTGTGTGCAGATGACCAAGGACTCGCCAATCGCGAATTGCAGCGGCTGTTAATTAACATAGCGTAACATTTACCCCAGTGGCCGTTCGCATCTTCAAGCGCCACTTCTCCAGCCATTCGATCTCCCGATAGGCATACATGCCACGCGAGTCTCTAGAGAATGCCGACCAACTCGGTTAAAAAGGTGTCTCGCTATCGGTGTTACGATGAGCGCTCTCACTGCTGGCTTTTTCAGACACTTGTCTGTGCGAGATATAGAGATCAGCGATTATCTGTGTGTGCCAATGTGGGCAAATAAACAGAATTCGAAACGAGTATGGTAATACTTCTTCGGTACACTTCACTCCGAGTCCGCTTACTTTTCTATTTATGCGACTAAGAATTGCCTTAGAGGATTACAAAGCAATTGTATTTATGGCTTGCTATAGACAGTAATAGCGAGACCACTTCCTGATAACTGTACTTCGAAGGAACTAATAATCTGGGGTTTTAATTGGTCACATTATAAGGCAAACGATTTCGTGCTTTCAGCAGCAAGCTTAAGAAGTTGAGTAAATGGAAATAAAGTGAATTCATTTTAGCAGTGCAAGCATCCAGTTCGAATTGACTTCGACAATATAGAAAGCTTAGGACAAAGAAATCTTTACACTTCGACTCTGACAACGCGCGAAGGGAGGGGAACAACCAATGTACAGCGAATACCTTTGGACTTTTAACTCACGGACAGAGATTTTCCGCATCCTTTACGATAAGCTTTTTGTCACAAATGATCTCTTTTGATCGAATCCGACACAATGCACTGAAAAAATTGTAAAAAATGTGCACGTTTCTCACACTAGCAACCGTATGGCCTCGACCCTATCGGGCGAGATCCTCCACCACCGCTACACGCCATTTAGCATATTTAGCACGGACCGTGTTAGCCCGAGATTCAAATCTCTGAAATAAGCCACGACCGGGACGCGAACCGGGGATCCTTACGCACAGAGGCTTCCAGTGGCGTACTCGCTTACCGATGTAGCTAACTAGGCCAGCTGCATGCTCGATTCGAAGGAAAGAGAATAAAGAATGTAGACGAAGACTGCGCTGGACAGATGATATAAACGAGGACATAATAAGACCTGGACTATGCATGACAGAAGCACTGAACTTGACAAATGATCGGGGAAATGGAAATTATTCGCATCCATATGACTGGCGTCAGTAACTAATGACGATGATGATGAATCTCGGTTTTTCCCTATCTGGTTTCTACTTATTTCCATTTTTCATGGAACAAATTTTCATTAGCACAAATTATAAATAGAACTGTGTGGTAATGTGGCCATCGTTAAATTCATACTACCTATAGATACAGATATAAACCCTTTTGAGAACAGATAGCCTATCACAAGTTCAATGATAGTCGTATCTACACACGCTTCTTTATTGCTCTGCGCCAGTAAAAATTGGCGAACATATGCGCATGCGTTTTCAGTTCTTTCGATGACGTCAATTCCGACGTCAACGTTCAGACGAGAACTCGCACGAGAAAAAATACTGTCAACGTCAACTTATCTAGCAGCCATAAAATGTCATTAAACACTGGGATACTATAATACTGCAAGGCCGCACCACGGTCAGTTGCACTGGTCAGCGCAATCCGTTGAGCTGACCTTTGTCCGACAAATTCGGGCGAAGGATGCACGCTTGACCGGTGAAGTTTGTTGACGGTTAGGGCCATTTGGTAGTTCCAAGTTGTTATGTGCAGAAGTCATTCAATTACGGATGGATCGGCTTGAATGTTACCACGGTGGCTGTAACCCTCTTCCTCAAGTACACGATTATCATCAGCTGGAGACATCTGAGATGCGATGAGAGGCTGACGGTCATCATCTGCTTCATCGTGTCGCTCTGAGTCAGGAACAATTTCACCTGGCCTGCAAAAAAGACGCAGGTCAATGTAGCATGCTGTATATAGCTAAGTATTAGCATGATAATACTGTAAAAAGAGTTGCTCATTTAGACTCACAGACTCCGATTTAGCAGCTCAACGGATATGCCAACACTGATCACCGGTGAACCATTGCCATCTGACGACTTTTTGCAATCAGCGATTTTCAAACACAAGTCAAGGTCTGCATCAACGGCCCTGAAGTCGTCAAAAACTGGGAGCTAATGGTACAAGAGATTAAAGACGGGCCGTTATCAGACCAACGTTATAACTTTAGAGCATCCACCAATCACAAGCCAGAGCTCACAATCACAATTGTTCACAATCACAATCACAATCAATCAATCAGCAATCACGGGTCAGCTCTAGCCAGGCATGCTCGGTCCTATCCAAAACTTGCTCACTGATCACTTCCTCGTGCGTCAACGAAGAATCACGCTCACAGCCACTTGTGTCTAGTGTTCATATTCCTTGTGGAGAGGATAAAGGCGGTATATAAATGTTAAGATGCCCAGCACAAGTAATTAGTTTAGTGAAGTAAGTAAGACTTATAGTTACGCGCGATCGTAAATGACGATGGCAGCTACCATGACAACAATTGCTCCAATGCTAAGCCACGTGCCGAGGGTAGCATGTGGTTGCCATGAGAACGGTTGTTCCACGAACAACGTCCAGAAGAGGAAGATGATCGGAGTTCGAACAGTCTACAAAAACAAAGCATACAAAACATTTGCACATGCGTCTTCAGTTCTTTCGATGACGTCAGTTCCTACGTCAACGATCAGACGAGAACCCGCATGAGAAATTGTAAGGTAGCATCCAACAACAAGCATCTTCAAGCACTTTGGTGAAATCATCTCGATCCACACTGCTTCAGCTTCGCAGCTCCATTTCTTCCATTTTTCCATTGCCCCTCACTATCACTTCGTCTCCCAATTCTTCAACTTCAAATGCAGGATCAAGATCCTGCCAGACAGCCACGCTCGTTGGGCCATAGCTTTCCCGTGTTGTGCCACTGGTGGCAAGTAGGAGGCCAGATGTGGGCCCAGTGATTGTGGTTGTTAGGGACCTCTGCCTAAAGTGAATGTAGCTGTTGGGGGCCTCTGCCTCTAGTGATTGTGCCTGCTAGGGGTCGCTGCCTATGCAGCCCAATCAACAAGGTGCGAATTTTAGAGGCAACTTCTCCTCAATATTATCTACTACACTTGGAGGTTTTTCCTTCGTCACGATCGACTCCTGCGCCTTCTCGTATGTCTTTCCTCCTCTCGGTTTCCAACCACAAATCACACCCGGCGACATCGTCCAGACGTCGTTACTGAGTTGACGATTGTTGAACCTACCATGACGATCATGACGAAGTTGGCGCCTTCGGAGTGACGCATCAGTCCAGCGAAGGCAAAGTTAGCGAAGAGGACGGTGCAAAAGTCCAGCCATCCGAGCAGAGCAATCACTCCGAAACAATCGGCTCCCCCGAACAAACACTGTAGGTTAAACCACATCCTACAGACAAACAGCTTAGGTTAAACCACATTCTATATATAAACGAACGGCTGCCCATTAGCCCACACAAAATATTGAATCATGGAATGGTCTATAATTTATGTGCTTTATAAATGACCAACGAAATACTAAGTCTCTACTATGTCTTCAAAACATGCAGTTTTAAGTCAGGAACAAATAATCGAATTCATTTGACACCTAACTGACCTAGGACGCCTAATTATAAATGGGTTCGAACCCAAAATATAATTTCAAATAAGTTAGCAGTTCATTATCTTTTTTCCTACAAAAACGCACCAACCATAATTATGCAATGACAAAGCATCAATCGATGGCGCTAAATGTGCGTCGAGGACGTGTTTTATACAGGTATCAAGACAACGACGGTTTCACATGAGAGTCGAACCTGCACAATCTGTATTATCAGACGGGTGTTCAACCAATGAACCGTTCTGTTGCACTGAGCCTACAGCACCGGACATTCTCAGGGTGATCGCCATCAGGTGGTCATTATTGCACTCATATAGGTAACAGGTGTTTTCAGCGAGGTACAGCCAGAGTTCTGATAGGCTTGCACTCCATTTGTTTTTTTTGATGTTTTAGAATGTGTCTTACTTGCACGCAAAGTCGGATAGCGATGGCGACGTTCCGACTACTGGCAAGACGTCGACCCAGAACATACAGACGAGGGTTAGAACGACGAAGACAGTCCACCAGAAGCTGAAGTAGATGAGGTTCAGTTGCAGATGAGGCGCCTTGCTGGCTGTCGGATCAGGTGACTGATTGTTGGTGGTGGAGGTGGTGGTGGAGGTGGTGGCGACCTCGTCGTTGTTGTTGCTGCTGCTGTTGCTTGGGGATTCATCAGTTGAACAACTGATCGTCGTCTTCTGCTTAGACTGGACGCTGCGTTCCATCACAGAATTGGCCAATGCAAATGGCACCTTCAAAAACCCGACTGACATGCACAGACCACTTTCATCAAGTAACCAATCAAATGACCTATCAAGACAACCACTGCAATAACCAATCACATTAATCAACGAAACGACCAAGAAAACGACCAACGAAATACCAATCATATAGCCGATCAATAACCTAGCTCACCACCCGAAAATAGGACTAATAACTTAACCAATAAAATCGCCAATCGAATGACCATTCGGTTTATCAGTCAGATGACCAATCAAATAACTATCCAGATGACGATTCAGATGACCAATCAGATGATTCAGATGACTAATACGTTGACCAATTAGACGACAAAAACCCTGTCAAAGGCCTCTCATATACTATGGCTTACTCACGAAATGCATCAGACATTTGGCCTAAGCAATTTATTCAGCATTGCGGAATTTTTGGCGCTCTACTGAAGCACAGATTTCAGACATCGATTACGATTACGATTACATGTTCTCGATCCTTCTAACCTGTGATGCAACAAAGAACGCAGGCCACAGGAAGCGATCGAGTCCAGTGCTTCCGCCTTCCTGTCGATGCTGCTTGTCGTTTTCCAGGGATGGAAAGATGGTGGGAATAAGGCAGACGACCTCGCTTAGTGTGACGACGATGGCACAAATCGCCTTCACGAGACCAGGTCGCTTGCGTAAGACAGCGAATCTGTAGACGAAGATATCAACGTTTGATATTTAATTGAAATGAATTCAATTTACTTGATCATCGACAGTTTCTTCGGAAACACACAATCAGTCAAAGGGAGAGAACTCAGAAGGAACCCTCATCTGGATCCCGACATACAGTCGCTTCATCAGTTCGAGCTTCCGCAGTCCAGCGTGTAAAGTTGGCTGTGGTCTGTCTATCTTTCTGGAATAGATACCGGTGTTAGCCAGCCAGCCGACCAACCAATCAACGAGGCAGGCAAGGCAGGCGGACGGGCAGACAGACAGTGTGTATCAGTGGGACTTCCCACATTTTGTGCCGTCACCATCTTAGTTAAGCCAGAACTTAAACTGTGCATTCAATTTTCTGCAAAAAGTTGATTTCCAACACAACTGGGCAGTAGCGTAGCAATAGGCTGTGCAGGTTGTGCAACGCACAAGGGCCCACGAGGCCAGGGCCCGCCGGGGCCCCAAGGGACCAAGGCCTGGTTACTCAATTACTTAAAGCAAAATAGCCAAAGTTTAGTTTGCACAAGGGTCCTCGGAAGCTACGCTACTGCAACTGGGCATCATTAAACCGCTATTGCCCCCCAACTTTTCATTCTCCTCCTCTGTGTTGAAGAGAAAGGATTGCTTACCTGACGACGAACTGCGTAGGCAAAGCGAAGTTGGCGAGTATTGCCTGGAGATACGGAGGCGTCCTCGATCCGGAAATGGCGTAGGCCATGAACATCGACGACAGGCCTTGACTGCATCCGATGAGGGCAAACTGCCGCTTCGGGTACGACCTTTCGACGTGATCCCGTACCCTTCCGGGGCAGAAGATAAGGATCAGAACCAGACCGAGTCCAAGGGTAAAGGCCGAAAAAGTCCACTGACCAAGTACCGCGAAGTAGGGATTGGCCGTATGCAAGCACGTGGATGCGTTTCCACTGGACACTTCCAGGTCTTGGGTTAGATTCGCGATCGAAGTAGAGTTGTTTGCGTTGAAGAAGTCAAGCCAAAGAGGCGTTATTATGAAGAAACCGACTCTGCTTCCGATCGCAAGCAGAGCATAACCTGCCGCGATCAGCCTTTTCCGATTGATGCTGCCGCTGCTGCAACCGTTGCATCTCAGCTGCCATCGACGCTCATCCATGCCCTGACAGTAAGAAACTTCTATTTGACAGCAAAACGCGTTACTGTGTCCTAAAGTAAATAGTGGCGTTTGTTTACATTTGCTGTTCAGATGAAAATAACTACTGACTCTGATAATATAATCTGAGCAAAGCTGATACAAACCTAGTTTCTCTCTATTTCCACCTTTTCAAGAAATCCCACCCTGATCAGTCTTCCCATATCTCAGCTTAAACACAACCCACCCTAGCCTCCCCTCCCCTCCTCTCTCTGGTCTCCAGGCAACCGGACTTGATTCTTGACATGGCATCTTTGGACAACCCCACGGACTTGACGCAGAGCTCGTGAATAAGTTGGTGCCCTGCGTTTAGGTTTTAAGTAGCGCTTGAGAAATTTCGAGCTTACGATTGTTTTATTCGTTCTGTCTCTGATTTCTCTCATCCCCTGCATGTGAACTTTGATCTATCACTCTGACCCAGAGCCATTTACAGTACGCTCTGTAGACGGCGCTGGCCTGACCCAATTCTTAAATTCCGTTGCTTTTACAGTATATGCTGGCAGAGAATTGCTTTCATATATTAGAATGGAATAATTACGACCTTTCGCCTCCCAGCTTCACAGGGCGAATCTATGCAATTTTTAAATCGGTTGAAAAGAACAAATCTGTTTAGGATGACTAAGAAATGCCAAGTCGTCTTACCCGAGATCGCACTGAAAATCGAACGTGTAATTAACTGACGCACGCATGCGGAGATGTGCTCAAATCGACAGACACGAGATCCTTGTGCTTTCCTCTGTCTCTTTTCCCTATGCGCTTCTAAATCATGTGTTTGCGGTCTTGTGTTTTCAGATCAGCACTAAGCCTCCAGCAGGGGCCGACCTCTAGTTATCCGATCAAAGTTCAACAGTTTCAAAATACATTCTGATAATACCAGCGATTAGGTCTTTACTCACTTAATGTATATGTTCTACGTAGCCTATGTAGTAGCGAAGGCCTCTTTAAGCGACGAAAGGAATTACTTGACGGCTGTTTTACACACCGTGGATGCTTATTTTGGCTTAAAATACATGTAGCAAGGGTCCACTGATTTCATTTGTTGGAAGGGGGGTTTGTCTAGGTTAGTGTCTTTCCCGCCTGTCACAGTCCAACGTTCTACTTCAGTTCCTCACCTGCACAATTGTTCGCCATCACTTCCTAACCCCAAACAAACCCACCCTAGCCGTCTGACTGCCTGCTTGCCAGACTTTTGGATCTTGACCTGGAACCGAACCCTTCCTGCCTATCGATTTTGTTTTGACTGAGTGGTTGTGAATAAGCTAGTTCCAGCGATTTAGCCTTTGTTGGGCGCCGTAGAAATCGATTTGCGATTTTATGACTTAACTGAGAAAGTTTTTAGCAGACCCTTAAGGTAGCCCTGAGGCAGCCATGGGCATGAAGTGTAAGCCACCTCATTTTTCTTAGCCAGTCCTCTCCCTTGTCACCTGATCTTCCCACTGACAGTGTACAGTCGGTGTACTCGTTATAGATGAGTTGGCTAGAGGGCGCATGTTGAGCCATAATCTCTAAACAAATTTTTGCCCTTGCAAGGATTTGAACCTCTGACCTCTTGATTGACGTCCAGCACCCTAACCACTAGACCATCGCACACCCACAAAAATTGAAACTGTAAATATATACAAGTGTGCTTACAGAACCTACACGGAAGTTTGCATCCCAGAAACACATCTGTCAGTACGTTAGACTGACAGGGAGTCAGTACAACTGCCTCAATAAACAATACATCCGGTAAAACATCCCCACATTTTGAATGGGGACCAATCAACTGACCCAGTCTGGCAACCCTGAAACAGAGCTACACGCTATCATGGGGCATGTGGTAGTTTTTGAGGAGTTTTTAAAATGTGCTTTATAAAAGTCCAGATACATACATGTACGTAAAGTCTGGATAGATACATACATACATAAAGTTTGGATATATAAATTGAAAGTAAAGTAGGAAAGAGTTATCTGCTAAAACTATAACAAAAAATCAACACAAATTTCGACTTAACTGATAAGACGGCATTGAAAGGAGATTGAAAGATTAAGGGTTTCTTGCAACTAACTAAACTCTGAACGTTTATCACATCACTCCTTGACTCGGCCAAATTAAACTCACTACGTGTTCTGCAGACTGAGTTCACAAGCCGCAAATCTAGCAGTTAAATAAGAAACACAACAGTTAAACACACAATGCAGGAACAAAACTTCTGGCAGACAATCACGATTTTTGCCAACGAAAGAAACAACGCTCAAAAAGTCTCATAATCACGACAAAATACAACGAACAACGTAAATCGTGGACAGTTTCCAAAAATGAAGCAAAACTTCAGTTGCTCAAACATGTACAATTACGGGAAATCACAGCAAACTATGACCTAGTACGGACAGAAAAATAACAAACAAGAAAACCGCCTGAAACAATTAGACTGATGCTGACAACAGATGCCACAAGAATCTTAAAAGGTGGCATGACAATCGACAATGAGGCACAGAGAGACAGAGACAGCAAACTAGACTGAGAGAAAGACAAACAGTTTACACACATTTACAAATTGCCAATGGACAATAATATTATTATTAGTCACATGTTTATGTCATGCTAATTTATGAGTTCACCTCAAAAGACCTGATAATAACATCAACAACCAAATCCTACATAGTAACTGTAATTACAATTATATTAATAATCAATTTTGATTTTCCATTCAACATGTTAAGTAGCATTCCACAGCCTTTACAACAAGAAGAACGTTCAGCTAATCACAGCAATGAAGTGTAAATGAACGTGTTTTCTGCAGCGACTGCATGGCCTTGACCCTGGTCATTTTTAAACTAACTGACCAGGCAAGACCTTTCACCACTATCTGCCTGTCATTTAAGTATGTGGGAATAAGAATAATAATATTAGAGCAAAGAATGTCCAACGGACGAGTGCAATAAAACATAGGAATAAGAATAATAATATTACGGCAGTCATCAGTCATGGTACATATACGCGAAGCAGTTGGAAAACACGTCATACCAACTTTGGTCAAATTCTTTGCACAGCTTTGTCCCAGTTCAACTCTGGGTTTCATTTTTATTTCCGATAAAGTGCGCTGCTTTGCTGCTGCGTATGATGAACTACTTCAGAGCCAATGCTCCTGTCAATGCCAATTTCAATTGTGCTCATTAGTGTTCACTTCAGTGGCATAGCATTATTGAGCACAACTGCAAACTTCAACTGCAACGAGAAACATAGTTCCCAGCACTTAATCTCTTCTTACTCTAATTTTGTTCCTGAGAGATTAAACATAATAAAAAATAATAATAATCATAATAGCACTTAAAATTACCAGTAACTAAACCATCACCGGTGTAAAAGTAATCTGTAACTCACTTGGATGAGAACAAGGCAAAAGCCTACATCATATGTAAGACAGAAATGCAAGAAACTGCAGCATGACAGGCAATGTACATTCAGATCCAGGAGACTTCTACAGATAGGGCACTAGGATATTTATACAAAAGCCGAGCATCGATTTCCTCATACAATCAAGTTCTCCCACACCGAGTCCCTTAAAGACCTACAGCCAAACAAATGATAAGACAGATTGTAAGTTAAGCTGTTTGCAGTTCCCTGTCAAATATTGTCAAATATTGCATAACCTGGGAGAATAAGAGACAGCCAGCCATTTCAAGTGCTCCTTGTGGTTCGTTACTGGAGATCCACAACGCAGTAAGCTTCTAGACACCTCCTGATGCTTCTGAAACCGTTCGACTAGAGCGCGATGTTGATCCAACGTCTCCAGACTGATGTCGAATTCTCTGGTGAGCCTGACGCCTCAGCGCGTTGTTCAGTCGTGTGGCAGCCCACATCCACAGCCATTCAGGCACCAGTCCAGCCAGCCACAGCTATCACCAAATACTCAATGTTGTACAAAAATACTTAAAACTTAAGAATAAAAAAATAACAATTTTATAAAAGTTTGTGATAAAAAACTATGTAGGAAGTTACTTTCTGTTCCAAATTGGTTAATAAATAAATGTTTAAGAATCTGTTGCACAGTACTGTAGAGAAGACAGTATAGAGGACCTCTTAAAAGCCAGCCAGAAGTGATCAGTATACAGAAGAGTGTGCCCTCACTAAGATCATGACAAGGATGATGACGATCATAATGAAAACAATAAAAATAAGACTCAGAAGCTTTTTGGGCAAAATAAACATAAGCTAATGTTGGTAGAAGTTTCCAAACAGCAATTTAAATGCTCAAACAATACAGCACTCCTGCCTTACACAATTATAAACTCTGAGTTTGCTTTGTTTAACTGAGCCTTCGAAGTACAACTACGGAGCGTAAACCAACTTTCGTACCTGGACTGAATGTGGCCAATAGCCGGGCGTTTCACTTGACCATCCCAGAGTTGACAGTGCATGTCGGACGTAGACAGTGGCTGTCGGGATGAAGAGACTTGGGTTGGACAACGTGGAGCTGTACTGTGTCATTCGTGTAGCCACATAGAACGGCAGAAGGCACTGGAATGTGATTCCCTTAGATTTGTACTCATACTCCAGAGCTTTCATGAAGCACTTTAGGTATTGCTGTCAATGTTTAATAAAAGATAAACTGAAACTCTCCCCCATTAACCACCATCATCAGTAAGGTGAACTTCTTAAACCAGTACATCAAATATTCGAGAAATTCTAATCTAGTCAGAAAACATCTAAACATTTATGAAGAAATTAGTTTTCCCAAAACACCAAACAATCGTATGAGCGTCAAGTCTGTACCTTAAAGAACACTGATTTTCCGTCAATCTTTGTTAAACATGTAAAAAGCAGTTGTGACATCTAGATCAACTATTCAAATTGTAAACAGGCATAAGAATTTTCAAGAATAAAATATGTTCAGTAAATCTAAATGAGGTTACTTTCATGTATTAGCCATTAGAATAAGTGATAAACAGATCCTTAGTACATCTTCAGGCTGTATCAGCAGTGTATCCAATCAGTATATGGTAAACAATCATTTCCTTGTATCCAGTTGATGCATGGTATCCATTCACTACATGGAATCCATTCACTGCATGGCATACAGTCAGTGCACAGGAACCAGTCATACAAAGAGCAGCACGAGAAATCACAGAAATGATACCTTAGTAGCCGAATAAACAGTCATCTGAGGCGTAGGCAAGAAGCAGGCACCAGATGATACAGTGACGATTGCTCCCTGGCCCCTAAAATCATCAGCAACACTGTTTAATACCGTTTATGTAGGACCACTTGAGAAACAGTGTAGAGTGCACCGTACCATGGCCAGTAAGTAAGGCAGTCAGGTTCACCAATGGTTCACTAACTTTCAGCTTGTGATAAGCAGAAGTCACTTCCTTAATGCATCAGATTTAACAGTCATCACCAGTGCTTTGGTTGCTATCAGTTTTTATCATCAGCTATGAAGAATAAGTCTCAGCACAGGCAAATCTTCAGTGATGTGCCTGGCTTAAATAAAAGGACTTCAGTGCTTTCATGTAGATCTTGGAAACATGTTTAAGCTTTTGGAAGATATAACAGCAACCAAATGGATCATTCTCCCTGATTTGAGCAGCAGGATAATAATTTAATGGAACTTGATGCAGCTCACCTCTTAACCATTTGAGGCAAAATCATGTGTGTCATCTACAAACATTCAATCCACAATACATTTAAGAGCACGTCAGAGCTCAACAACAGCTTAAGGAGAATTTTAAAAGCCAGATGGAAAAGATCAACCTTCTCAAAGTAAAAACTCATCAAAACTTTTGGGGCTAAATAATTTTTTCAAAATCAGGCCTATAGGCTGAATATTACCCCTACTCCTCGACAAGTTTGTCGACAACCATCTTCAACCCCTAATGTCAATATTATTTCAACAACAGCCTCAAAAGTGTTAATTTACTTCCCAGCTTGCCTATACTGTTGTATCTGTATTCAGTCGATATATATGCATGTACCGGTAATGTATGTATCTGAACATATGTAAAGCACATTTAAAAACCACTAGAAACTATAAACAGTGAATATGGCTAAGAGATCTTAAAACGTGCATCTTAATGTAAGAGAATGTAACCAAAGTCGAATCAGGTGAAACGGTATGAATGTTGCAGACTGGAAAGCATAAGAGTGCACAGCAGGCTCAGGCTGTCCAGGAGCACCAAACTGCATATCCTTGCAGGCATCAGAGCACTATGATTGCAAACCCAGCTGGTACCAGATTACAACAACGAGCTCTCTGACGTATGTGCAGGCGTGCAGAAGCAGACGGTGCTAAGAAGTTGTTTGGAGGATTTCCTCAAGGTCTGTACAAAATGCCCATCTTATGGAGGTTTGACAACAATCTGATTTCTAAAAACGTCATAAATGCATGTAAATGCATTAATGCAAAAATGTTATTTCACACAGCTCTATCATTATTACCAAGCATCCAATTTGAAACCCATTCCAGTTGGGAAACCCAGTGCCTTGGACTCATGAAAACTGCTCACAAATGATATACAAAGACAACACATCTGCCTGATTACTCACACACACAGACTTTTTCAGTCCAATAACTCATTTGTTCATGCAAACAGTGACAACCGTTAAAAGTTAGATTAAGATTAGTTACCATGGTAGCTGCAGCCACGTTGACATGGACCAATTGCCAGAGTTTCTAAAACAACCATTTGTCATTAGTCACCTTCCTCTTCCCTCATCGGGTTTAATGACCCATACTGCCTTCAAACTGATTTCAAACGACTTCTACTATCACATTCAACCATTCAGCGATTTTACTTTTCTAACTTTGTGCGCTAACAACTAAATTCCAACAGCAATGTCCTACACATGGGTCCCATATGTACCGGTAGGACATATGGAACCCATATGTGGAATATTGTTGTATTCTCACCATACCTTCAACATATGACTCTGCTGTTGGGGAAACTGTCCATCAAAAGATTTAACATACTTTATTACAGCCAAAACACATTCATCTGATCTTATTAAATGCAACATAAAGTTAAAAGAAGTTTCTAGTTCTGCGTTAAATTATTAAGAGTTGTTAACTGAACTAAATCATCTGGACTAAATCATCCTCACCTCATAGGGAACATCCAGAAAATACTGAGGATAATCATACATCACACCAACATTGTTCACTGCAAAATATATATTAACATTCTCAATCAGTGACAGTTATTGCCGAATAGGGTCTAACATTAATGATTCATTTAATGACACTTTGGTCAAGACAGATTTATAAAGCATACATACATTAATACTCTGAACACTATTCAAAAAAGAAACCAGTATACATCTAAACTACTATGCATCGGAGAAAACGAGAGCCCTGGTAACAAATGCCCTCAATACGCTGTACCCTGGATTTGGAACCCGTATCAAGTACCACGTCATGGTGAGGGGCGCATTAAACTGAAATTTTATTTTGCAACCAAGTACAAAAGTACATGTCTAAGTAGCTGTGCACTGGGATATGAAGGCATTTGAAATCTCATACATACCTTGGAGAGTTTTCTACTAGTAAAAATTGTAAAGAAATGTACAGAAACGTGAAGTTGAAGCTAACATGTATACAGCACAACTGTTTGATCACCACAATTCTAAGTGTAGCTTCTCCAGATTGTAGCCTTGCTTATCCATAATGCCACGCTTACCAAGAATTCCAATTTCCTTGTCTTCAAGGTATGGACGTATTTTCTCAAATGCAGGTTTTCCTTCGTTGAAATCAACCGAAACGGCGATAGCCTTAACATTAAAGGTCTTTTCTAGATCAAAACATCAAATGGTCATAGCAATAAAAATCTTCTCTATAATTAAAACATCAAATGATTTTTGGATAAAAATGTCACATTGCGAAATCTACACCATATTAAAACATGACATGGTATTTAAAATCTGTTCTAGATCAAAACATCAAATGGTGCACAGATCATATAAGTAGTACTTGGTACTGTGGATATGATACCACAGTGAAGTATTATTGTCCATGGAAAACTAGGTCATTTTGGCAAACTAATCAGATCACCACCCCTCTGGTAGCACCAACAAAAGTTGGAATTAACCCTACACTTTGCTGAAAGATCTACAACCTTGGCAACATGCTTCTTAGGACTTTCTGCTGTGTGTAAACAAGTGTTATCACAATGTTTAACTATAAAGAAAATAAAAATAGCAAAATAAACATATCTAGCTTCTCATTTCAATATTAAATAAATTTTTATAACTTGTTTTTTTTGCTTAAATGATGCATGTTATAAGATTATTTTACTAAATAAATTATACAAATAATTATTAATTAAAAATGATAATCAGCTGATAAATAAATAATCAGTTCAGCAGTGATTTTGAACATCAAGGATTTGATTCAACAACCCTTAAAACATGGAAATTAGTGTCTTATACATTCACGTAACTATTTCCAATCAATGGAAACTTGTCAAAAACCATATATCAATTCTGTGAAATGAAAGAAAAGGAAATAGAAAATATAAACCAAAATAACAAGAGTGTAAGGAATTTTGGATCATGGGGCATGCAGATTTTGCAAACTCAGATTTAAAAAAAAATTGGCAGTGAATAAGAAATGGTTGGATGGATTCACATGAAAAGCACAATTCTACAAACACAAAATGTTCTGAGATTTTTGGGAAGGCAAACAGCTAACTACTCTACAAGGAGAAAGACGTAAGTAGTTCACACTGTCCATTAAGCTAAAAAACATGTCTGAAATAAATTTTCCAAGAAACCATGAAGATTTATTAAACTATATCTGTGCCATTACCTAGGAGGACTGAAGACGATATGTTTGTGCTGAAGAATATTTCGGTTGAAACATCAACAATTACCGTCTTAATCAGCAATTTATAAAAAAGAAAAAAATGGACATGTGAGAGAGTACCTAAGTGCGAACAGATGTTTCTGAGATGGTCATCACCTCTGCTGATTAGCATCACATTCATTCCATATGACGCCAATTCATAAGCATAAGCTGAGCCAATGCCCCTCGATGCACCTGTTATGACTGACAACAGAAACCACATTCCAACCAAACAGGACAACAAAGACAACTGCAGCTATCAATCTAGACAACAGTCCCACAGACCTTCCCCCTCAGTCAAATAGGACAACTTAACCCTATCCTTAAACCTCATTACCTTAGAGCTTGATAGCAGCAATGAATTTGGCAGTCATACCAAGAAACACTGCAGCATGAGGTTCATGACAAGATCCATGAGGGAATGCAGAGCCAAAACCAACCAAAATACAGCCGTTGTCAGTGAAGGAGAATGCCATTATAAAAACGGTCTAAGTCTTCCAAACAGTTATTAGCTGCAACTCCAGATTAGTAAACCAGAGATCAGAATAACCAATGCAACAGAATGCCACAGTATACTGGCAAAAGAGTTTGGTCCACATGATTCAATGAAAATCCAGATTAGCAAATCAGTCACCTGAAACTTAACAAACTAAGAACAAACTTTGCCTGTCCCTCTCCTATTTCTTTCTTTCAGGGCAGGCCTGTACTGATTGATAACTGAGCTGCTTTTTTACCAAACCCTAAATACAAAAGAAATATCACAAAAACCACAGCATAACATCAATGAGCAATGGATAAAACTGAAAAGATGATAAGCAAACAAACAACATCTATCGGGTGCATGCAGACTCAGAGTGGAAGCAAAACAACATCGAACAAAGACACAGAAAATTACCGAGGAACGCAGCCATTTTTTGGCAATCTTCATTATCAAGCGAAAGAATGATGATATTGACGCCAAAGCTGGCCAACTCCTGTGCAAACGCCTTTCCAATGCCATGCGTGCTTCCAGTTACAACTTTTCACACAAAGATAGAATTAACCAGAAGATAAACTGCATTAGCAATCAGAAATGTATCCACTCCAAATGCACTTGCTTTGCTTTACTTAATGCGGTTGAAATGAAAGGTTTTGGACACAAGCTATCTTAAAATGCAAATTCTTTAGATCAGTTAGATAGCCACGTGCTCAGCATTTTAGAGAGACTCCATATTTAGTGTCTCAAAAATTACAAACATACATACATACATACATCATGCACACATACATATATACATACATATACAATCAGATACATACATAAATACACATACATACATACATACATACATACATACAGTAGTGTGTTGGAAACAGAAGCATATCATGGCACACTGTTCCAATGACACAATGCTTGACACCTTTATGAGCAAAAGTAAACCCAAGTAAAATAAAGTGGAGCGATACTGACACAATCGTAGCCTCAACCGTATTTGCTACAATTAAATTAGTACAGTTTTCATGAATGCATCCATTTAGCTTTCCCCAGTGTTTGTAACATTGCATTTTGCCCTTATTGTCCACAAGCACCAACACATTAAAAAATTTTCAGTCAGCAGAAATATCTCTTGGATGGACCTCGCAAAGTCTGAATGCTCAATCCCTAACACCCTGTTGCTTCTCGCAAACACTGCAAAATGTACACAACAAACATTTAGGTAATTACACTTTCTGGATACAAACAAAGCATTCATTTTTCTGCAGATGCAGCGGATATTGATTGCGTACTTTTCCCAAAGCTCAGAACACACGGCTTGTTTGTTAAAATCTACTCCCATGCCACCATGTCTGCTGGATTTGACCCTGGCGTCTTTTAAGCCACCAGGCTAGCCACCAGACCGGAAAATTCATCGAACGCTATCCATTGCTGATATGCATTGGTGTCACAGCGTTGACCAATATTGAGCACTGGGGACCAATGGAATGACAGAAAGATAAAGCTGTTTTCTAAATACACTGCATAATTTATAGATTAATCTTAACTGGACTGACAATAGTACTAAACACCCTATTTAAATCTGGCATACTTATAGTACCGGGGACCGCTGTATTTTGGGCTATTTGGGGCATGGCCTTTGGCCTGGCTTCTCCCTACTGTCATTGGTCGTAGTTGCCGCTAAGATGGGTACGACTGTATATTTACTGACCAACTCCGATTCGTATGATATTATATCTGATGATAGGTTTCAACATGACTATTCCAACGCGCCTATTCCCATCTTCAGCTTACCATCCTGCGATTTTATACGAATTTTTAAAGTTCGCCACTTCATGCGTAAATATCGACATCTGCCATTCGGAATCCGAGAGTATTGATCGCAAGCCGGAGGTAGCGCGCAACGATGCCCAGAGTGTACATCGCCAACAAGAGGTAACACGCAACATACAATGTATAGGTAGCGCGCAACGATGCCCAGAGTGTACATCGCCAACAAGAGGTAACACACAACATACAATGTATAGCATTACATTTCATGTTAAATGTTATACACTGTTACAAATTCAACGCATTATCATAAATTCTAGTTCCTGCATTTGCATTGTTTGATTTCAAAACTTCAAAAATTGTAACGTGCTCCCATTTATCACATGATATTATAATCGATGTTAAACTTCATACTGACCTCGTTGTCGTGTAAATCGTGCGTCTTGTAAGTCTCGCTTTCCACACCGGTAAACAATATCTCACCAGTACAATTAGCACAGGCAAAAGAAGGAATTACACGAATTACCTGCCTTATATAGGCCTGTAGGTGCAGGAAACGCGCTTTAGTCCAATGGTATCTTACAGGTGTCTTCTAGCGCTATACGCCAGTCTGTAGGTGCAGGAAACGCGCTTTAGTCCAATGGTATCTTACAGGTGTCTTCTAGCGCTATACGCCAGTTGTTAGCGCCAATGCTAGGTACAACATAATGCTATGTATGTATGTACATTGTACCGTGCACATGCACATAACTTTGGCGCAGAAGAACCAAAACTGATTGCATTATGAAACTTAAATATGAAACTTAATTGTTAAAATATTTATGGATATGCCTTTGAATTTCTTTATAAAAAATACTCTCCATAAAAAATACTCAATACAAAACCCATGACGTAACTGGCTCAATGCCGTATCTAGTGCTACTACGTCTATGGTTGCGCGCTACCTCTGGCTTGCGATCAATACTCTCGGATTCCGAATGGCAGATGTCGATATTTACGCATGAAGTGGCGAACTTTAAAAATTCGTATAAAATCGCAGGATAGTAAGCTGAAGATGGGAATAGGTGCGTTGGAATAGTCATGTTGAAACCTATCATCAGGTATAATATCATACGAATCGGAGTTGGTCAGTAAATATACAGTCGTACCCTAAGATGAATCTTCGAGGTAAACACTATTTGCAAAGATCGATTAAGCGTTATTCAACATTTACAAAGCCGAACTAACCCTAACATTAACCCTGACCCTTATTTAACACCAGGCATTAGAATCCATGTTTATTTAGTTCAGTCAATGACGGGACACGTACAGAAGCCACGCCTATAATTAACGTCACTGCGGCGGGCGACGCCGAAAAGCAACGGCCAAAACAGAACGGTCCCTGATTCTATAAGTATGCCTTTAAGTCTGGCATACTTATAGAATACTTCTATAAGTATGCCTTTAAGTCTAGCATAATAGGACATCGTAGGCTTACTGATCAGCACTCTGGTACTTGTTCTTGTTCGTGTTCTTACCTGCCCAGCGTCCGTAGACCCGGCAGAAGTCGACCCTGCAACCCATGCTAGGCAAACCGTAAACCTTAAAAGCACCCCAAACCCGGCAGGCAGCTAAAACAGCTTTCCTCGCAACATACAGTGATCCAATTACCGCCAATCCATCTCGAAAAGAAGACACAAGTGACAACAATTCATTCGCCAGAAGCTCAAACCGATCTACGGAAAGCGCCATTTTGCTTCTAAGTGTGCCTTAAGTTCTTGCTCAACAGAGTATACGCTGAAACTCCAAAGCAAGCCCAAGTCAAAAGCATCACAGGCTCACGGATTTCTCTCCCCTCTCTTTTCTGCAAGCGTTTGAAGACCGTACTATTACCTACTAGTTCCGGGACATCGGGACGGGAGCGCCTCTGATGAGTTTTATCTTGAAGTGGCGCTTTATAAGTTTTTGATTACAATTACAATAATATGGACATGATTCGAATGTTCTTTTGCAGATAAATATTCTTGGTGGCGAAGAGTCTACTGTGGTCAGAAACAGATAGTGAAAGGCGCGACTCCAATACACAGAAAGGCTGGGAATAACATTCAAGTCTTATTATTGATTGCATTTGTTAATGAATCTAATAAAAGATTCAGTCAGAAAACATTAATTAGGCCTACAAACACATTTCACTGTGCATTATAAAGATAATACGTATATGTAAGATCTGCTATCTGCAACTACGGTCTCTCGAGTAAATATCTCCTCCTCTCTCCTCTGTCTCTCCTGTTTCTGTTCGTGTTTTAGTCGTAGGACTCCAGGGGTAGTAAGCTCCTGGCGTCTGTTGGGTCACTGGCGTGGCGTAAAAACCCGTAAACCAAGTAGTAGATTGTGTTTTGTCCTCGTTATATGTAAAGGGGCAGAGGAGGGAGGAGAACGGAAGGAAGGATTATAAAATATGAACTGGAAGAGTACGAAGGCCGAATTAGAGGTCAAAGAAACTTGAAGAATAAGAGCAGCATTTTCATTCGCTAAATATAGTGTAACTGGCCGAAAATAAATTTCATTTGTTGTTGAAAACCTGCTGAGTTGGAAACTGTATTCCTTCAGAAAAGAACAAAACAGATTTGATTTTTTATTGGCATATAACCGTATTTTAGATGAATAAACATCAGGCTTGTTAACGTCATAAAACTACTTAGTTAAATATTTGTTGCTTAAAACTTTACAATGCCTAAACAGTTCATTTTGTTGACAACAAGTTTATCAGTTATTGCATCAGAAAATAAAAATGAATTTTAATGATTGACAAAGGACCAACTTCTGTTTCAAAAACAAACTTGAGATCTACTTTGAAAACAAAAACCTTTTCTTTAAATATAATAACTTAACTGGATTGGAAATGATTAAGTAGATCAATTCTTTCTTGTTTACAGATTTACTAAACCTCTTACAGTGCCATATAAAAAATCAACTGATAAAAAAAATGAAAACGTCTCTGCAGACAATGAATTCTACAACAGTCTAAACAATTACACCTTAAAAAAACACTCAACGGCAACAGTTAAAGACATTGCGATTGTCGACTATTTACAAGAAGAAAAAAGGAGAATTTTTGGTTATCATGCAAAAGGCTTTGAGAAATTTGCCAAGTGGCTAGGTGTATTTGTGTGAGTTAATCACGCAGAGGAAGACAGACAGGCAGACAGACAGAGACAAGGAAACAGACAGTGAAAGGCGCGACTCCAATACACAGAAAGACTGGGAATAACATTCAAGTCTTATTAGTGATTGCATTTGTTAATGAATCTAATAAAAGATTCAATCAATAAACATTAATTACAAACACATCTCACAGTGCAATATAAAGATAATATGTATATGCACATAACTCCAGCATAATCATAATTATATATATATATATATGTATATGTATGTATATATATATATATATATATATATATATATATATATATATATATATATATATATATATATATATATATATATATATATATGATTCAAATATGCATAACAGTTTGAAAAGCTCTGAACAATAGAATAAAATTAATTAATGCACAAAGAATTATTTATCATGTAAAGTATTTATATTTAAACACATTTAAATATATTTACATTTAATATGCATATTTTAAATACATTTAATGAACAGCTGGATGCTACTGAACAGCTAAAGATGATACATAATTCATGTTGGTTTCAAACATTCTTATTACGTTACACACAGATCCTGACACAGGAGTACATCTAACTATTGATCACCTAGTGATCTACCTACAGATCTTCTATCGATCTAGTCTCATCTTTGTCTTCTTCAAATGTCCATAATCAGTTGAGCACAGCAGCAGATAAGTTGAACACAGCCTTACGCATAAACACTAGAACAAATTTTTCAGTCAGTAACGATCAGTTCCAAAAATGAAATAAAGAACTATCGATTCAAAGGATCAGTAAAAGCAAGAACACGACAAGTTATCATCACATCGTTATCATCATCACTGACATCCACTAGAAGAGAAAACATAACAATCAGTTTTGTCAACAAAGGTTAGCAGCAGTTTACTTAGCTTCCTTGGAAAGACAACAGTTGCGTTTTCATCTGAACACCACACAAATCATTTCTAACAGGCTGCGACAGGAAACTCTTCCTGACCCACCAGGACCATGCCAGTCCTTCGACTGTTGACCACTTCTCATCATGCGCTGGTCTGCTGTCCGGCTTAAGCTGTGTTTAACATTTACTTTGTGTTTCACCAGTGAAATAAGCTTTTGATAACACGCTGCATTAATTTTACCTCTTCTTCAGCCTCTTTAGTTACCCTCATGATAGGATATTAATTCATAAATTAAGGATAGCCATAAAGCTACAGTAAAGAAAGTTAGTCTAGTCTAATCTTATGCAGTGACTTCTATAGTGCCGTTATCATAATGCTCAAGGCATCAGTTGACAGCTGCTTCAAGTGAAATTGTAATCATAGAACAAAGTCTGTTGGATAAGCAATTTCGAATTACAGTAGTTCAGAGGAACCAGAAGTTTATGATGACAGTTTCATCATTAATAAAGCTTTTCAGCACAGAGCTGATTAGCTGAATGCATGCAATGCCTATGAAACTGTTGCTTTGCACAAGTCACAATATTTGAACAAAATTGACTGATCAACATAAAAATCATTGTTAGAATGGGTGTTGTGGGCTGCACAACAAAATCTGCAAGTAAAATGCTAAACTGCAGAACTTCAAAGTAAAACATGTTTTTTCTTTATCTTGCCACTTGTGCCAAATTTCCTGGTTATCAGATTTTTAAAAACAAAACTGGAAAAAATTAATGAACTGGTTTATCAGCTTTATGCCCTGACAGCAGACCAGTTTGTGAAACCACCACCAATACAGACGCTAACTTCTGAACCTGTTCCACACCATCACAACACAAAACGCCATCTGGCAATTTAGACTAAGCGACTTTGTCAGGTGATGGTCAACTACCAATGGCTACTTTCAAAACACTCTTGGCACAGGCCAATCGCTTGGACTATAATCGTCAGACGACTGACTACTCAGCACTGGTCTCCGTTGGAAAATATCTAAGGCCTTCATTTGAAAACACAGTGAAATTTGTAAAATATGTAAATGTCATCAACAATAAATACAATCTCCATTTAAATATGAATATATTGTATACACACAAACTGTATATTTAAAAATTTAAGAAAATAGTAATCTAGAATTGTTGATATTTACAGCTAGTCACAAGTCTCTTTCATGTAGTCTCACCATCTAGCACGAGATCTTCGTTAAACTTCATGCTAGAAAATTTTTTTCCTAATTTATGCAAATAAAGAAATTTTATTCAGAAATTCATGCAAAACTTTTTATTCAAGAAGTTCATGAGGAAAACGTTGGATTATTACTTCCTAATAGGGATCAAAACAACAAAGACAAAAGTTATTTTGGAAGATTTAGTTTAAGGATTTTGAATGACTTTCCACTGGACGCAATGTGGCTTATGAAGCAGTTGTGAAGTGCTTGAACTTTTATATAGCCTCCTAGTTACGATTGGCCAGTGCTAGAGTGTTTTGGAAGCAGATATAGTTATTGCTACAGGAGCTCTGGGACTGTGCTGCACCGACTCGGAATGGCGAGTCAGTGGACGATGGCTTTCCATGCCAGCTGCAATGTAGGAGAAGATGCATAAGACTGCGTAACATATCTGAGCTGCCTGTAATCAGAAACAACAGAACGTCAACTGCACCCAACACCTTAATCTCAATAATCATTTAATCTAATTTAATCATCTAAGCACACGAAAGCACTGACAGCAACGGCAACTCATGCGGTAGAAATGTGCAGCCATTTCATCAACAGCACCTACATTATTAGTCTCATAACAAAGTTTCAATAGGCAGAATTTTTTAACCAAAACCAATAAATAACACGTGCTATAAAATTTATTAAACAGTAAACTTCAGCATCCATGTATAGCCAATGATATATACACCGAAGGCTTGTTAAAACACACTTCGTTACAACACGGATTCTGATATATGGCAGTTTCTGAATTTAGAAAATGACCTCATTATGACATGGTCTTGTTTTAACAAAGTTCTTGTTATCACTCCCCAAAACAGCGTTATAAAGAGTTCATCATCGTCAGTAGCACGCCCCTCTCTCTCTCGAGCATAGCCGTTTCCACAATTCTCTGCCAACCGTCACAGTCCTGGGCTTATCTCCAGGCTGTATGCAGCCCAAAGTTCAGCGGTCGAAGATCCGCCTCTAACATCCGGTGTGTTAAATAAATGCAAAGCTCTTTAGACTTTAGGAAGCAATACAGTAAAGGTCACAATAAATTAGCCCAATCTGAGGCAGACGTACGAAAGTCATATTATACGGATCAGTCCTAAAATTAACGTGCAATTAAATCGCAAAGTACAAATTAACAGTAAAATCACACTTGGCACAACCACTTCAACTGTTGCAGAACTCATCCCACAGTGTACACTTTGGATGAGATTTGCAAGGACAGGCATTTGTTACGGAAAACTGAAACAACTTTAGAGAAACAACGACAGTGGCCAACATTTTTTCTAAGGCACATATTTTTAAACTAAACCAGAAGATAACTTGTTCAGGAAAACTGCCAATTTTCCACACAATAAAACTGTTGATATTGAGTGATACACCAATGAAAAAAAAAACAAATTTCTGTTAGGAGAAAATGAAACCAAACTATGTACATCAAATAAGAAAAATATAATCTGAAATAATGGAAACTGTCACTACGGAGGAGCGATGGTAGACGTATCCAGAGATGAGGCACTTTCTTCTCCATTATTAAACCCACGAATGGACTCAAAGCTACGCTAGCATGACTCGGTGCCGGTGTCTGCGATTGATTGCACTTGTTGCATTGCCAGTTGTAAAGAGACAATGCGATGAAACTTAATAACAATTGCGTCCGTCTGCAGGTCACACACAACAACACAAAGAGCCAACTTAAGTTTACAGAAACATAAACACGGAATCATAACTTAAAACAAATCATTAAATGATATAAATGCTTCAAAATCAAATGAAATAATTAGTCTATTTTTAATCAATCAAATTCTAAAATGTCATGCAAGGCTTTTCATGCGCTGATTTACGTGTAAGGCAGAAAAATGTTGAGGTCAGATAACAGTTGACCTTTTTACAGGCAGAACAACAGCTTGAATGGGATTTGCTAAAAGGACTCGTCAAAATATTGTCCAATCAATGGGTTCTATACGTTGAGAAGTTTTGCAACTTTTCACTAAAGTGATAGATCTGACAGATGAATGAAACATTCATGTCACATTCACAGGACCAGCATATTTTAGCATAGAAACTGTAGAGAAAGAAAGAAAAAAGTTGCAAAGACACAGAAATAGGCTGATGAAGAAAAAGACAGACAGCTGGCTAGGAGGCTAAAGGTGCACAGTACATATATATATATATAATATATATATATATATAATATATATATATATATAATATATATATATATATATTCACAAGGTAAAATACAAATATCTGGAAGCAAAAAGGCAGACAGAGAGACCTGTAAGTACACAAAAAGATTGGTTCACCCCTGGTATTTACCTAGGACAGACAGAACACACATCCATGGACAGCCAGGCCTATAGGAAGCTGTAAGAGAGTTCAAGAGAAATCAGTAAAAGATCAAATGTCCTCAGACATCACTAAGAAGCGACAAATCGGCATCAGATGTGTTCAAAAGAAATTGTTTTCCAGAGACAACAACTGAAGTAAGGTCCATTACTACAACTGAAGTAAGGTCATTAATGGATGTGAAGTGGCCACATTTACTATTCATCGTCTAGCTGAATGGATGTGAAAGCAAGCCACTGTAAGCAGCTTATTCCTGTGGTAGAAGCAACCAGGGACTAACGAAACATGCATCAAATAACATAAAGGAAAACCGAAAAGGAAACTACGAAAATAAGATGGGGACGAACAAAATCAAATGTTCTTCTTGTTTAAATCTGTATTCTATATCTTCGAGCTGTAATAACCTCACTTGAATTTTAACACGGTTCCTACTAAAGACTGGGCTGTCAAAACAGTTATGGTTACAACATGACCTAAGTACCAAAGATAACAGATCTTTGACCAATGACGAGAAGAGTGATGACTGACGTCATTTGTAAAAATCACTTACCATGCTGGACCTGTACCTCCTCTGAATTATTTTCCTAGTCTTGGGATCTACAGAGACAAACAGACCATACAGAGCAATACTCAAATTCCTGTGCTTTGGCACAACTACTTAATTCCTTACACTAACTAATAAGTTTAAATCGCATCAGAGTAACTTACTTAGACAAACTAACAATAGGAAACCTATCGGGAGGAGGAAAGAAATAGAATAGTTAGGAGAATCCATTCAAATGCTGAAGCCAAAACATGCTTTTTCATTTTCATTGCAAATCCATAACTATGTATCATACTGAAATGATAAAGTTGAAAATGCACTGGAAACTTTATCTGAAGAAGAAGCAGCCTTAAAATTGAGAAATGAAACTGTGCGATGAATTCTCCATCAAAAAGTCTAGTTTGTTAATTCAGAAGATTACTGAGTTAAAATATACTGAGAAAAATCATTAGTTTACTGAGGACCTAGTTTAATAATTATTTATTAAGTCTAGTTTATTAATTTAGAAGATTACTGAGTTAAGATATACTGAGAAAAATCATTAGTTTACCGAGGACCTGGTTTAATCATTAGTCAAAAGTTAAGTAACAACAGATACATTTTTCCAGCCAGTCACGTACAGACAACAAAGTAATACATATAATATGCGATGCAAGTATGCACATCATACATAACTACAAAGTACAAACACACAAATGCACAGGGATACGTAATTTGCAACGAAGGATAAACAAAGCAAAGCTGTTATAATGCTTTTAGTCGGCAACCAAAGTAGAAAGTCAAAACAGGCATTACTGTTGGATAGAGCAGAATTTAACCTCAAAGATTCTAGAATTTTAAAACAGGTTTATGAATCAGAACAGGAGAATTCTGATAAAAAGCTGGGCAAATCATAAAACAGCTTCATAAAGGATGATAAAATGCAGAAGTTGAAAGCTGAAAACTGCCTAAGCCAAACCACAGATTAGAAAAAAGAAAACTACAAACAGGATTTACATAAAAAAGAGAACCATATAACCGCAGCAAACGTGAAGAAGCCATTGCAGAAAGCTGCATCCTTTACAACAGATGTGAAAGCAAATGTAAGATAAAAAAGCATTGGATTCTTGAGGTACCAGAACAGTTCTTCAATGATTCGATTTAGGATTACGATTCAGTAAAGAAAATAAGAGAGAGTCAGACAAGCTGCGCCAATCAGTAAGAAGTCATCTTGAAACAAAATCTTTTCATACAAACAACAAAAACATAGATTTTAATACACAATAAACAGAAGGTTCTTACATATAAACAAAGTATCTCATACACATAAATCTGTAAATACATTCTTGGAAGTCTAGTCCTAATGGATAAATCATGCAAGTCTTGAAACACAGCACACAGTCATATCTGCTAAAGATATTGAACTTCACTGAGGAAACAAAAGTACAATAGCATACAAGAGATACATTGAGAGAACATAAAGACATGATTTTAGCAAGTTTGTCAAGTAATGAAATTCATTAAGCAATTTGAAGCTAAATTATACAGTTATTCTAAGAAAAAACAATAACGTTTTTCCTCACCTCAACCTGCGTAAAATGAGGCTAATAAAAGCTCTAAGATTTAGGTCAAGCAGCTGCAGGACAAGTGCAAAATTATTAAAAGAAGCCAAAACACTTTAGAGGGTTGAATAAATCACCTGAAAATGTAGATTAAGTTAAAATCCAAAGATCAGATTTCTAATAAATTTACCCATTTCAGAATGGTTTAGAAGCAAGCAAGGAGAATAAATAATTCTCAATTAAATCAACCGATATCAAAGTCTCCAGTTGCTCAAAAAAGATACAAAGATGACTTGCAGATACGGTTCCAGCAAACTTTGTGGTCTCTAGAGAATTTCTCAAAACTATTACAATTTTTCTTCGGAGAATTAGAGTCGTTCTGTATTTGTAAAGTGAAAGAATTCCAAGAAAACTTTACAAAGATTAGAACAACCTTTCAGCATTTGAATCAAAAGCCAAATGAATAAAATTATATAAAATGCATCTTAAAAGATTCCGAAATGCACTCTACTTTCCGAAAACAGACTCACTGGGCCAGTCATTCAGCTAGTAATGGCAATGCACTGGAAATGGCGACATTCACGTAAACCACTTACTCAGAAAATCTACTTGGCAGTGAAACTTGATAAGACTAAAGAATATTCAACCCTCAGGAACCACAGCTGTTGCAACAAACATGCCACACACTGAGACAACGATATAGAGAAGAGCAACAGTTGCTGTTTGCCAAGAGGATCGGAGTTTGACTTGCATCAAGTCGTACACATACATTGCAATTCATTTCAACGTAGTCTAATACCCACTGTGCACCAACACTTCTCAGCCACAAAGCTTCAGTGCTATATCATAAAGCTACATCTTCAACATGCAATGAAAATAAGAACAGCTAAAGAAGAAAGCCCTGACAGAAGACAGATGCATGCCTATTCCGCTGCGAAAGTCAGCAAATGAAAAGCATTATGAACAGCGGATGCTCATTCTCTAGCAAAAACGAGAAACTCAACTGTACAGGCACTAGACAGAAGAGAACAAGGTCGCAGACAACAGAAGCTGATCACTTATGCTTTGCTCTCAATAAGTCACAGGCACGCATTCATCAGAGAAGCGTCATAACCAAGCATCAGAAAGCTGCCCATCAAACTTTGCTATTCAAACTTGTAAAAGCACTGGGTTCTAACAGCAGCTTATCAGTTTTGTTTAAAGCTCGGTCAGAAACTGGCAGCACTCTAGTCCAGCTGGCTAGAAACAATGCTGAAAGCAAGTGTATCAGTGATTCATTCACACTAAACAGCAAAATCGCACCACAACAGCCATAATTCAGCTATATTGTTAAAACATCTGAAAGATAGCTTTGTCTGGTTGTTAATTTGTTGACTTAATCTGACGTCATTTAAAAAAACTTGAGATAAAGTTTTGATTTAGCTGATTGTTCCAACCATGACCACCACAATATGCAATGGCAAAACAGCAACTGATGATTAGTGAGTTTGAAAAGGAACATCTTCACACGCCTTTCACCCCACAGACATTATGATAAACTGCTCTCATATAACTGTTTCTCAGACTAAAAATCCAATTATGCATGTTCTAAGCATTCTTTAAACTCGTCACAAGATGTCAAAGGTTAACTAAGACAACTAGAAACTTGTCTTCAAATTCTCAAGTGAAAGCATCGACTTGCTTCATACTAAATATCGTCATCTTCAACAAGCTAAGAATGAACGTGGTAGAAATTAAACATGAAAGCAGAAGCAGCATTCGTTCACATAATATAAATCAGAATGAGTAAAATTCTAAAATCTGTTTTTTTCTCAGAAGCAGGCCATGTCAAGATGTTCCATTTCACAGAAGATGTGTTATGTCACAGAAAACACTGCTAGAAAAACTGGCAGAAAACAAATCAATATTTCCTAAGGAAATAATCGAAGAAAAGCAGACGAATAAAGTAAACAAGAACATAACTAAAGCGAACAGTTGCTAAGGAAAATGTTAGGCAGAGGAGAGAAGAGAGCTACAGTAAGTAAAACAGAAAATAAAACAAAATAAGTATGAACAGAATCGTGCTACATTCTTACCAAATTCTTCTAGCACAAAAATCCCGCCTTTCTGGGTGAAACATTTCTTGATACGACATAGCTCAATAAAGAACTGAAATTAAAAATGACGGAATTGACCTGACTACTACTGGCTCCAGCAACTACATAACACCAGTTTACCACGAATGCTGTCATGTGTGGAGTTGAGCTCACTGAAAACGTACAAACTGCAGTAACCATGTGAGACAAGACCTAATAACCTTTCAAAGCAACGCAGCTACAAAAGGCATCAACAGGTTAGGAGGAAGAAAACAACAAAACGTGATCAAAAAAGGCATCAGAGTCGTCTGGAATCATAACCAACCAAGGCAAAGAGGAGAAACACGAGGTCCCACTAAAAAACAAACAAATTATAAAAACCGAGTATTTAAAATGGGATACACAAAAGAAAGGCGAGGCTAAAAAACAAACTGCTATCAGCTGAATACAACAGGAAAAACATGTACCAGCAAATGTAAATGATATTATGCACAATTACAACAATCATCTAAAAAGCAAACTAATTTGCCTCAGATGAAGTGACAGCAAAGGCCAAATCAATATACTCCCGAATTCCATAACTTACATTAGATGTAAGTTACATCTGTTTTAAGATCACTCAAGAAATTTATTTATTCAAACTCGTTAATCAACATGTTACAAACCTTACCAATTCAACAGCACAGTTAATAATAGTTAATAATTATTCATTATATTTTCAAACTGAAATATTTTCATTATTATTATCAATCACGCAGCAAAAGGTTTAAAGTTTTTGATCCCTGAAGAATATTCTTGTCTAAGGAATTCAAAACTTGAATTTCATGAGGCCGTGGCAGCAGCCACATCATCGTCAAACTACCACAAAAAATCTCATCATTTAAATGAAATAAAATTGGCAGAAAAGAGCATTTTGACTGCTTAGTTGAATTAATTTTGGAAGAAAGATAAGATCTTAAAAAGTTTCATATATCAAACAAAATACATTAAAACAATCTATCTAACTTTTATACGGGCAGAAGGAAACTGATGATAATCTATCAAATTTATGGAAAAACATTTTAATCCATGAATTTATGAACACTAAATTTGGTTTCAAATATTGTAAGCTGAAAAATTATAAACCCCAATTTAGGTTTTAAATATGCCGATCAGTGCATAACCTGAACCTTGCCAGTAGTTTTCAAAAATTGTCCCATCAAATAAGCTGCTATTTACAATACGAAAAGCAAATTTGCCTAAGCAAAAGAATGAGGAGGAAACAATGACACAGGCAGCCTTTGCTGTCCTTAATCCAGCCATATTACACACATACAGTTACATAAGGAGTTAAGGACTGTGCAAAAAACAGAACTACAAACTAAACAACAATAGAATGATCAGGCTACCCTCGCTTTTCATTGTTCTCGTTTTCAAATTGCTTCCACTGATTAAGAAGATATTCAATGGGTCAATTCGATTTAGACGTGGCCTCGCTCATAGATAGTGTTCAATTACTGTCGGCCAGTAAAAGGCACAGGAAATTAAGACTAATATTTTGCTTCAAAATTTTTCCCAGCAAATAAGTAATTTCTCAGCATCTATTTAGCAGTAATTAAAGTAATTTTTAATCTGTTGTTATTCAGTAACAGTTAAATTAATTTCCTCTCAAGAAATGCTTGTGAAAGAAAAATTAACGCCTTGCTTTAAATTTGTCCAAGGAAACAAAGTCTTGTTCCTAAGAATCAATTTCCATAATCGATGAATAAAAAACTGCAGTTGGTCATCTGATCCACAAAAAAAACACAAAAATTAAAAACTACGTAACATTATATAATCAAAATCAAGAAAAATAGAACTTCAAGACTGACAGCATCACTCAAGGAAAATCTAGCCAAACCATCAACACATTTTACAATTTCAGTTTCAAAATAGTTACTATATCTGCTAGCTGAGCACAAATAGCTATGGAGAAATATGGATCAATTTAATTCAAAGCAATGCGTCAAATTAACTAATTCACCAATGTGCCAAATGTGTCAAAACGACAGATAGCAATTACTATTCGAGCACAGGCCTTGTGTGCATGTGATGATGGTTGGCTGGGAGCGTGATGGAAATCAATGTTAAACTTCAAGCATCAGTCACATGCAACGGATACAGCACAATAATCGAGCTACTCTGCTAATGAACTTTGGAGATGGCCATTCAACACTGATCATCTACTACGCCAGTGATATACATATACATATCTATATGCATATGCATACATACATATACATATATCTACGTATATAGATAGGTTCATAATATATAGCATATACTATATATATGTATAAATTTATCGCATATATATACATACACAGTATTTGTCTACTATAGTAAATATATATATGCATATGTACAGTAAGCACACACGCATGTATATGTATATATATGCATACACAGAGACGTACATATATATATATGATCTACTATTGGACAACTCTAAAAGACAACCATACATTCCAATCAAGTGCAGGTCATGTGACTGTGAGACTGACCAATCAAACGATCTATAAGAAAATACGTGATACCTCAAAGTCCTGCAGTGGAAGGAAAAAGTGTGCGGCGGCGGCGGTGAGAGGAAAAAAACGACAACATGTTATGATGCGATAACGAACGGCTAAAAATTCACATGTTACACTTCAAAATTCATCAACTCTTCCCGATTTCAGTGGTTTCGATAAGATTTTTAAATCGTCATTAGCAAAGACAAACCGATTTATCTGATATTCAGCTGAGACCATCTCAAAAGTTCATGCAGGCCACAACACTGATTGCCATATCTGGATGTTTGATCATCAATTGAAGAGAACACTTTTGATCATCAATTGAAGAAAGAGAATACTAAGTCCCGGAATGCTGCTAATGAAACACTTTTTAGAAATTTATTTTTAAAAATATTAAAAATTTTAAATACCATTTCATGTCCTTATTCTTTAATTTCACATGAAATGTTGACTTTTACTAAAAGCAAACACGCAACACATAAATGCACACAAAACAAAGATACATTACATAGTACAGTTAGGGCAGATATTACAAAAACAGTGTCATAAAGATGGCCAACATAAGTAAGACCAAACACAGTGAAAAAAGGTAGAGAAAAGGACAAAAAAACAGGCATAAAGCAGATCAAGCAAAACATTTTGATGCTTAAGAAAACACTGAGTAAGTCATCATCAACCCTCAGGGTAAAGAGAAAGTGATCAAAGCCGAGTGATCAAGAACAATCGCAGCAAAAGAAGAATGCAATCTATGCGTGGGAATCTCTAGCAAATTAAGATGACAATCCAGTCATCCATTTCCGAAAATACCAATTTATCGGATCCGTTCAAAGCCAAGAAAAGAATACAAATGGCTACATCTGGGAACTATCAGATCCATTCAAAGCCTAGAAAAGAAAATACCCAGTAGATAACAAAAATCTATATTCGGGAAATACGTCTCAAGACTTCTATGCAATATAGGTTTATCTGATTCCAATTTCTTATTAATTTCAGTAATGATTCCACAATATGTAACTATTTCTGTTAAAATACCAGAATATTGATCTTAAAGAAAAGCCATGTAGACCATGTGAAAGGCATTCAAGTCATCAAGTCAAAGCAGTCTTGATCAACTGGTCAAGTCACACGAGATTCACGCAAAACCATGTGTCAGTGACACATGAACCATTCCTGCAATGAACAGGGAATTGGTAACGGGAAAAGCAAAGAAATAAAAAGAAAAGATAACGAGTAATCTCTGGTGAAACTGATTTCAGGAAAAGACAAAGGAAACAAACAAAAGAATGCTTTGCAGTCATGTTCACTTTGATGGGCCATAGTTTCCTGCCATCATGCACTTCATCTGCACGGAAATGTCTTTGACAGTCAACTTCTTATCCCACCCGGCTTTCTCAAAAAAACAGAATTTTCAGAAAGCTCAACAACAGACACAGTGTCTGATGACATGGTGGTACAGCCAGAGAACAATGCTTTTAAGATTGCTGGATATGACAAATGTGACTGTGCATGAAAAAAGCCTTACAAAGTCAGCGAAAATCAAAACTGAGTTTGATAAAGCACTGGATTCGGCTAATAAAGTAAAAACGCATGTTTCTATCACAAACAGTAAAAAAGTTACAATTTTTTAAAGATGTAGGTTTCTTTATTGCAACCTGCGAGAAATTGCGAGCTAAAATTTACCAGAGTTAAAATTTACCATAACTATGACTTGACCTAAGTCATTGTGCCCTGGGGTCATGAATGTTTATGAGAATATTAAATGGGAGCATATTTATATGCTTCTGAGGCTGTCATCAATAAAATCTCTATAAAAAACTAATAAAGAAAAATATTTACATTCTTCCAATTACTTTTTCATTTGCATAGACAGTACACAATTGCAAACAGTAGCAAAACGGACATGCTAAGTTAAGTTTTGTTGCAGAGCATCATTATAAAATAGAAACTAAAACTGCTTACACAGTAAAACTCTGCATAAGGGCTTACAGCTCGATAGCTAACACAACAAGGAATATAAATATATGAAGAACTCATTATGACCCATTTTATGCCTACTTGTCTTCTGAGAGTGTTTCTTGCAAATTCACTTTGCCGACTTTGTTAGGGTTTTATCATGTACAGTTGCAAATCGTCAAATAAAGACACAAGCAGCATTTGAGGGAACAAGTAGGAAGACAACAACTGGAGAAACAAAGAAAGATGAACAACTGAAAGGCAAATAATTCCAATTAAAGGTGTTTCACATACCAGTGCAAAGCATGCTGAAGATAACTCTAACTCAGAGATCTGGAAAAGCCAGGAGGTAGTCGAGTCACAGAAGATCATGCTAATCACTTCCATCATAGAAATTAATACACAAAGGGGCCTGCTGAAGGTTACACTGACAGATGTCAACCAAGTGGAGTTAAACTACGCAACCAGGTAAATGCATAAATATAACAACTATGCAACCAAGTAAATGCATAAAATACAACAGACCGAGATTCATCAGAAGTTGCAGTCATCAATGAAGTCAGCACTCATACAAAGCAAGTTTTGGCCAATAAAAAAGTTCCAGCTTAGAATAGTCCAGCTTAGAATAGTCCAGCGCTTTACTAGCCGAGAACAATGTGCAGCTGAGAAGAAAATCACTGAAGATCAAGGGAAGAAAACTAGCAGAAAATAATCAAGTCGGCACCAGCAGGATTCAGTTTTCATAAATGAAGGGTATGAAGAGCTCAAATAGGAAGTATATTTAAGAATAAAAGAACACGAGAGAACTGATGTTTACAAAGATTGTTCTTGTACAATAATGATGATGACTATTGTACACTGCAGTTACAAGTGGTAATGTAAATAGATTTCACACGTTTCAATCATTTACAGTATAACATACACTTGTAAGCCACAGTTAATGCTGCAATGGTAAGAGATTTGTGGATTGATATAATCACAAACATCAAAACATGCAAAAGCACTTCTGGCATACCCAACAGACAGATCTTTTTTAAAGGAATTTTGCGTCTTATCAAATGTTAGCGTATTTTGATAAATCACAGATATGGCAACAAAATAGAAAGGAGTAAGAAAAATGGTGGGTAAAATTTTCCAGCGGCATTTCATCCATCAATTGCTCAATATGAAACAACGGCACATATGTGGAAAAGGATAAAAAACAGACACAAAATTTATTTCTTTTGACGAGCAAAAAACCACGGATCGGGTGACATCGAGAGAGGTCGACTAAATGGACTGTAACTGAACTTTGAGAAGGTCTAAATGGCAAAACAATGCCAACAAATAATAAGCCATCAAGAAATCTCATTAAAAAATTAATGCCAAAACTTACCAACACAGCAGACAGTTACTTTTGCAACACTGGTTTAATATTCGTTCAGGGAAATTCACTTAAATTTGCTTTCTGGCCATTTATTATTTGGAGCCTTAAATAAGACACAAAGACAGTATGTGTGAGACAGACAGACATACAGGCAGACAGGCACAAACAGACAGACACAGACAGACAGACAGATGGGCTGATATAAAGATATAGCTATGCAGAGACAAGAGCAGATGAAGTGATATAGAGCCTTGAACTTAAACTAAAAACAGTCCTCAATAAAACTAGTGAAAGGACCATGTTCTTGTTTTCTTTTTAAAAAAATTAAATTCTTAGCTGCTTAGTTAATAACTGCATATCTATTGGAAAAGTTTCTAATTCTCAGATAAATAGTCTAAATTTACCCAAAGCTTATGGAATTTTTTTGCATCAACAACAAACCACCGATTCCCCCCCCCACCGGGTCTTAGATAAAATTGCTTCTTCTTTACAGTTTGCAGAAAGGTGATTAGGTGAACTTATAATAAAGTCAGAAGGATGACATCTAAATTCACAGATGGAATGGGCCAAGCAAGAATGTTGCAAAAATAACTGCCTACTGCAATTCAGAATGTTAATTAATAAGATTAAAACCTATTTACTGAAACTTAGCATTATCAAGTAAGTAACCACGTTCATGAGAAACTTATAAGAGTGCAGTTGAAAAGAAAACTGCTCTCAGGATGAAAAACACTGCATCACCCTTAACCTCTGCACAACATGATTCAACACCGTCTGCCAAGTAATTCCAGACCCAAATGGATTGAACTGCCCTGAGTTAAAACACTAATGCACCACAGGAGAATCAGTAGTAATTTTTCCAGCCCAACCTATGGATTATGCTGTCTCCAAAGCAAGGAAACTCAAAGTTCAAAATCCAAAACAAACACTCAACGAGTCATGAAGTTCAATGATGAAAACCTCCCCAGAATAACAAAATCAAAAGATAAATTAAACCACGCTGCTAATAACCAAATGCAAAGGAAAGCTCAGATCAACCAAGAAATCCATCATACCGCTATTTGTTTCAACAAAATAATTCAAACCGCTACTTAAGTACCCAGATGTAACTATCACATGATGCTCTACTTAATCTCAAAAGTAATCTCCCATTATTAATTACTCTTAAAATGGTTGATCTAGGAAAGTTCAACATTAAGGACAACTCAAGTTGGCCATTTCCACTAGTGCTGCAGTTGAAAAATTTATCAAACATGGCAACTTGTATGAAAATTTTCCAGAAAATTACCCATCCATATGAGTTTTGACAGATACGAAAGCCACGTGGTTTCCGTTGTCACAACTTTTCTAACTGGCTCTGGTAAATATGCAGCACTTGTGTGAAGGATGGCCAACATGGTCAATCTGTACTAATCAGCTGCAATAATCTGTTCTAGTTTTCAACTGCATGAGCATCGGTTAAAAAGAGATACTACCAACGCACCTAAACAGTCTCACTGTCCAATTTAGCCTAAATAGGAAAACAGTGAGAAATGATTTAGTTGAACAATCAAATTATTTCCACTTGGCCGCCTTCTCCGCTGGTACAAACAGCATCTAGCGACCAGATGGCAACAAACTTAGAATGCATCTCATAAGAATACCACACTGAATTATTAAAATGTAGTTTAGAACATTTATGAAGAGTTTAATAAATGGCTTTCATGCATATTAAACCAATTACTTTTTTTAGCTAAAAAAACTCCTTCATAAAAATAACATCAATTAAAACAATTTATTTTCATATTTTAAGCAGTAATTAATACTTAAAAATTGCAATACAGGTTAAAACAGTTCTTCATGTATGTACACTTCTATAAAACTGCGTTTTAAAGATTTAATATTATAGTCATGCTATGCAGTAAAACATAAATCAGGCGGTGTATGCAATAAGCTTAGTGCAGTTAAGTCCCAACTTCAAAGGAGCAGTGAAAGCCAATCACTTTGGGGCTGAACTCACAAACCAAAAAGCCAAGCCATTTCCTAAATTCTTTCACTTTTTGCTTGCCTTCTTCTAAACCTGTCCTATGTCTGTGATGTGCTGTGGAGGCTTTAAGTAGGCCTTCCACAATCAGAACAGAGCGGTGTTTACCTTGCTGTTCGCAAACAGTAGACCAATGCCTTCCATGCAGACTTGCAAGAGACCTCCCTGGCCTGACTTCAGATCTTGAATGGGAAACTCACTTCCCAACTCGAGCCCTAAAGAAATACATAAAATCCTTGTATGCAGCCTTTGGTTTCTAAGACGATGCATTTACTACCGGAAATGTTTTAAAGGAGCATAAAATTGGCCAAACTTGATACCTAAGTAAAGTAAAAATTCAGCTAAGCTTGATCCATATCCAAAATTCATCAATGCTAACTAACTAACAGCCTTTGCATCATCTAACAGCCTTTGCATCCCATATCAAATGATTCCATAGTAAGCTGAGTTAAAATTGACCCAGTTTCTCTAATGGATTAAGATTCTGATTACGTTTGTCACCTGAAGTGACCACCAACCGACGCCTCGGGTTTTATGACAACGACACTGTAGAAGTCTTTAGATTAGATTAGATTAGATAAGTTACATAACTAGAAGCTAATCCTGCTCCATGATGTTGGAAGAGTGACTGAGAAAGTGCAATTCACTAAACACTAACCTGGAACTTTGCCAGTATTCCGGCTGGAGGCTTTCTCCATCGATTCCTTAACACAGAAGTAGAGTTCCCTACACTGTGAAAAAAGAAGAAAAGAGGGCAAATGCTAAAAAGTGACCTATGCATCACTAACTCCAGTTCTCATGAAAAGCATAGCCTATTTTCTCTCTCTAAAACCATTTTCAGATATATTAAGCCAAGTCAAACAGCATAATTATGCTATTCCACGCAAACAATTCATTTAGCAACTTCCTCAACTAATCAACTCCGTAACAATCCATTGTTAAACAGAGGTCTGAACTATTGGCAAGTCAGCCTCTTGCACAAGGAATCAGTCCAAACACATGAAAAACTTAGACTGCAACTTCTAAAATCTGCTAACGAGCCACGCTTCTGGGCCACTGAAAAATTCTTTAAAGGCATTAAATAAATATAAACACACATTAATCTCAAAAAGAAACTATTTTACCTGTCTTCAAGAACAACGTGTAGAAATTCTCTCAGACCATTGTAATATACCGGTCAGTTGAAATTGGACCAACCTTCTTGGTGTAGAACTTGTTGAGTTGTGTTTTTCCATTGTGCTTGCGCCAGAGACAAAGTGCTTTTGTCTTTGGACAGTAAGTCATGTTCACCAACTTTTCAAACCACCATCGATCACAGATCGTTCCATTGACACTTCGCAAGATCAGGCAGTCATCACATACCTTAACAGCACAACACACAACCGCAAAAAATGCACAGATAGTGAAGGGCAGCTACACTAGACAGATGATCCTCATAACACAAATGATTACAGCAACAAAATTCTGAAGAGTTTAGGACATAAATTTAAATCAGTTTTACTACACAACCTTTCTACAATACAGTTGAAATAGTACTTGATAATAGTAAGTATGCAAGTATTCAAGCTGGTACAAAAAATCAGTGATTGCCATACTAACACTGATTCCCTGAGGTATAGGCGGAAGGCAGGAATAACCTACCTCCATGAAGAGCATGTCGCCCGTGTTGTCTGAGCCCCAGTGGACAGTGAAAGACTGCTTCTGCATCAGACGACTTCCAAGCGGCTTCAGGTCAATGTCGTTGCCATGCTGACAAATCCAAAACAGACCCTCTAGCATTTTATAGTTTAGGATGGATGGATGGATCTAACAGTTTAACGACACCTTTAAGCACTAAAGTCTGTTGACGTCGGTAGCAAAATGTTTTAACAGTTCTCACTGTTAGGCATATTACAGCTATATCAAATATAGCTTAGGAAAACTTTAAGATGTAAAGGATTAGAGTTAAGCAATGAAATGGAATAGAGATTATGTGCTAAAAATTTACCAGGACAATGGAAAAAATTGTCTTCTGCCTGAATGTAGTTTTTAGGCCAACAACATGGATTTAAACCTTCTGAGACGTCTGCGCTTTGGTCTGAAGGGTTCAAGTGGACCCTGAACACCTTTTACGAGACAACCGGCTTAGTGGTATGAAACCAGAAAAACAAAACTAACCAGGCTTTCGACCTGATCAAGAAGCAGGTTAATTTCTTGGCTGCATGCCAATCCGATGTGACACTTGCCGAGAAGACGCCTGACCTTTCGCCTGACCTCGTTCTTATTCACATTCATCATGACCATGAAAGCCACCATGTTGTAAAGCATGATTCCGAGCAGACGATCTTCGTCGTACTCCAGACGCTTCTTCTCAGAATCACCCAACGACTTGTATCTGGACAGAATCAGTTTCCAATTTCCAAAACAACCAAAAACACTCTCTAAGAGAAGACAATGGCACCCTCTGTGCGAAAGCAGTAAACATAAAGGCACTGAAATAAGCATAATACATTTTTCTTTTACACATTTCCTAACTTACATGTTATGAAACGAAAGGAGTTTAAAAAACATCATTGAAATATATTTTTGCTTTGCAATCTTGATAAAGTTTTTCTATTCAATAAAACTACTTGTGCTCCTCTGCCTTTGTGTTTAAAAAAATCGTCAGCTGCAGCAGAAAGTACTTGATTTTTCCATTTGGTCATGCATAAATGTGTTAGTGAATTCCATGAGAAAAAGTAGTTGCCTCTTGTTCAGTTCCATGGAACATCGTCTTTTCCACCTACCTTTCCATCATTTCTGTTGGACCCTGATCCATTCCAATGATATCTCGTTCTTGGGCCACAGCATCTAGGAAGACATCTTCCCAGAACTGAATCTGATCCCAAAGAGGTGACCTCTCCTTCCCTGAGAACATGCCACACATTCAAATGTAAGCTATTTACACAGCATATTTTAAAGACCTCTCAAAGACAGCATGATTGACAAAACACTAGCAAAAACAGAAGTACTCAAAGTCCTGCCAAGTCATGTTAGGGGACAAAGTAGCTCTGTTATTGTCCCACAAGTTGATACTCACTAATAATATCTGATCTCTGAACTTGAGAAACAATGGGGATGACCTATGTTCGTATGTACTATGACACTGTCTTGTTCAGGATGGGACATCTAATACTGCCATAATTAAATGCAGATTCAAGGCCTTCATTTTAATCAGTTTCATCAGAAATGCAAAACGGAAGATTGCCAACTGATGAACGTTAATTGGAGGGTAGACAAATTATAGCGTACATGAGGAGTACAGAGGAATATGACCGGCAGATCTTTGACAGAAGCTAGCGACCTACCAGCTAAGTTGGGCCTGTCACTGGTTATCAACATGAGGACGGTCAAAGTCAACGGCTGGAAGGTCAGCAGTTGGAAGAGGACACAGCAAAGGGCCAAGCTTCCTGAAGTCTCACCAGCCACGGTTTGCCTCACTGTTCTAAGATCATTTGGGTACACGGGCCCAATACAGCACTCTACCCATGGGAATTGGAACCCAACAGGTCCAATCGAAATAAAAGTGGGAGTTCATCATGGTACACTCCATGCAACAACCTAGGACAAATTGATTGACCACAGTGATCTCTCACACTTTCAGATTTTCTTACCTTGCATACTATGTGCAGTAAATAAGCAAATAAATAAAACTACACTCATATGTTATTCAAAATCAAAGTTTCTGTACATTTATCTGGCAATTTTCCACAACATAACTTCAAGAGATATCAATGGGCAAACAACATGCTCGCAAAACAAAATCTGACAGTAATCGACATGTTTGTTTATGTATGTATATGAGAATTTACACAGGACCTTTAACTGCATCACCAAAATCACATCCTGCTTGCATAAGTAATGCTGGCAACTCACCGATAACATTTTCGAACAGATAAGTTCGATAATTATCGATAACTGGATAGGTGAGGTTGAGCATTCGTCCTTCTCGGTATCGATATCCAGCGCTCAGATGACTTTTTGTGCTCAGGAAGCTGCTTGTGCTTCGCTTTCGCCTGGCGATGCTCGTCTGAAGAAAATAACAACCAGACTTTAAATGAAGACGTTTCCTTACTAAGTAAAACAACCAGGTCGATGCCTGCATTTCATATAGTCACCCGCATTGATCAGTTTTCCCTTTGCTTCCTGTGACAATGCACACCTTCAAGATTCATCTGCAATTTCGTCTTTGTCTTCTTATTCGTTTTAAATTTAAGGTACGGTGCAACAGATTACAGCAGTTTCCTGTTACTGCATCTTGTGGATTTCATGCAGGTCCCGAATGTTGTCTGCAAATTCTATAGAAGCATTCAAAATGGGTGAAAATATACAGCATGATATGAATTCATAAGTAGAGTTATGCTGTAAATTGCATTGACCAAAGCCTGGATACTCACTCTCCTCTGATTCGTGTGCCTCTGCTTATTCTAGTATACCAGCCTAAATTCCAAATAAAAGACCATAAATGAGGATAACTTCAACCATCACAGCAAGGTAGAAGTGATAAACCAAGAAAACCCAACAACGTACCATAATACTTGAGTCTGAGATGTCCGAATCCACAGATCCGATCTTCGAGATGCTCTTCTTCTTCGACATCTCCAACAGCTCTTTGTTCTTGACAAGTTCTCGTAGCATGTCTCCGCTTTCGCTTGCATAGCCGGAGCTGTCCCTCTGACGTTCAATGTCACTGATGTAGGAATTGGCGGGAGGCACAGACCCCGGTGGGGGCCCAGTCTTTGTAAGGTTTCTATTGTCCTCTGATATGTTGTTATCAAAGTCCCTCTTAACAGTGTCTGACGAGGCCAGTTTGCCGGCATCGTTTGTCCGATCGGTTGTCTCATTTGGTGATGCTATGGCCTCTGTTGAAGTCTTCACCTCACTGACATTCTCGAATTCGTCACCATTCACAATGACAGGAGAGCCTACAAAAAAAAGCTTAGGTTGGGAAAATGGCGGATCTCAGCCACAAATTAGTGAAGATAAATTTCGTTAAAACATTTAATTAAAACAGTACAAGTTATCAAGTTAAAAATGATCAGTACAATCACTATTCAAGACAAATATTTTCATGGAATCTTAAAAACAGATTATTTTTAGTCACTGTAAAAGCAAAGCCCCCCCAAAAAAATGGTTCCATAACTAGACTCAGGTGCCTTCAGTTCAATTCATGATTCACTGACTGATATCTAAGACATTCAATTATTCTGAAACTCTTCTACCACAGAAACGTTTAGAATACTCTTCACAAATGACTTTCAGAATTATATATTCAACCACGCTTCTGTGGACGTCGGTCTTTTAGTAGTAGTGGAACCAAAAGTATAATGACATCATACGGCAGCACTGACCGTCGACGTCCTTACAAATGTCTTACATGAAAAACAGTTCTGTTTTAAATAGTTTGGCTTAATTTAGACCCAAGCACATCCATCTTATTACAGAGCCATAAGCCATACAAATTATGTGTAACTTCTTATCACCAGAACAAAATAATCCATGCAAATGCAAACATTTAATAAAAACTAGGATTTGGGTTATTCTTTAGACACCAGTTATTTATCTAGATATCTTTAGGTACTGCGAGATATCTTTAGGTACTGCGAGATATCTTTAGGTATTGTGACCAGATGACGGCGCACAGAGGTCTACATCTTGTCTGATGATGGACCAATGCTGTTGGGTCAGGAGTGTCGCTAAGGAGCGCCCTGGATGAGGTGCTACGCAAATGCCAACTGACATCACATTCTAGAAACTGCATGCATCTAATACGTAAAGCACTGGGTTGTGTTTTATCTGAGAACAATACAAAGAATCCAAGCCAAGCAGACAACATATCTTGACAGCCATAAATTAAACACAGATTCACAGTTACAGCCGAACCAGCAAATCATAACAGCATATTTCAGAAACTTGGAAAACAGTATTGAGTCACAGAAATGGAAAATTTAGTCATAAATCAGACACCGTCCGTCACAAGCAGCAAAAACTACGATTAACAGCATTTACATCGTCGAACAGACTTTGACAAACTGCAAACGCTGCCAATATTGACAACAGCAACACAGCTGAATAAACAACGTCATGCAAGATGCAGAGACCAAAGACATAAGATTCAGCCAGATGTTAAGTGCAGAGGGAAGAAGATGATCACTTGCCTGATTCAGTCATGCTAGATGAGGATGAGGCATAAAGGCCGCCCCCTCGTGAGGTTGTAGGGGGTTCAAGCTGCCACCCTTGCGCATGACCTGGACATCGAGGGAGCAGAAAAGAAGAGCAATGTCAGAGGAAGTACAAATACAGGGGCAAAACACAGACTTGCTCAACTAATTCCCACTAAATTCAGCAAACTACAAGCCACGCTAAAAGCACCAGTGGCAGCTGTTCTGTTGAATTTCAACTTTATGAAACATTTGCATCTCAGAAAGCGTGTCTAATAAGCAAGCTCCAAGCAAAATGTTTGTACAATTAATGGTGACTACAGAACCATCTTTTGGTCAGAAATAGTGCAAAATCTATGAAATTGACAAGATTTATAGTTTGTGCACATATCAACTGCCATTGCCACAAGATCTAAATTCTAAAAAAAAATTTGTCGGAAACCATGTAAAATCTGTCAATTCATTTCGCAAGACTTCTAATAGTTCATGCATCAACTGCCATTGCCAGGATATTCAACTACGCTAAACCAAAAACCATCAACCAACTTTACAAATAATGTTGCAGATGGTAAAAGTCTGTCTACGGATAAATCAAACAACTGAAATACAACCTAAGGCAACAAGTGAAAACGACAACCCAGACTTAAGCAACACATGACAAATAACAATAGCTACAAAAATCTTCCCTAGTAAGCCAAACTAGACAACATTTTTTGGTAACTTTTAAAATGGAATAAAAAATAAAATTAACGAAAAAAGACTCCTAACAAAATTCTAAATAGATCACCAGAAAAAGAAAAGAGTCCTAACAGAACTCTAGATTGCTCGTGATGAAGAAATTTCTAAAGCAAAGCGTTTGTGCCCACAGAGAGAACAAATCTCTACTTCACGTTAGAAACATGAACAACCGAATTTCCTGCACTTGACTCCAGCATCATAAGTAAATTACAGTTCAATTAATAACTGTCATCATATGTTAATTTCCATGGTGCAAATACTATAAATATTTTAAATTAGTTGAAATTAAACTTTACAGCACCACTTCAAAGTAAACTTATCAGGGCGGTCTCTATACTAGCATAAATGACATCAACAAAAAACCTTCCTGAATAAGTAAACTATAATAATAAGAAGAAATATAAAACAACATTTAAAAGAAAATAATTTCAGGAAAAAGGGGAATAACAAAGGAAGGACTTTCAACCGACTGAATCCAAAACACAAAACATTTGTCAGAAACAGAGGACAATGGATATAGTGTCAGGAAGTGCATCACAACACAGTTAATGGAAAGTGACTGAGCAAGTCAGCAACTACACGAGCTAAACAAAGAGCATCCTACAGACCTAGGGCCGCGACCATGTGCTCCTCTCCAAGGCTTCTGCTCTCGGCCTTGGAGTCCATCGTCAGTGGTGACAGGACCTCGCTACTTCCAAACGGTGAACTTGCCTAAAATCAGACATAAAACCAAACTTGAGTGGCCATATTTTTAAAGTGATTCAAAACTCAACATGAATTTTGTTTGTTGTAAGCATGCTTTTATTTTCAGTCAAGGGAACACTTCTCAGTTGCATTCTTCTTATATAAACTTGTACACCAACAGGGATTCAGAGAATAATGAGCCACTATCTGCCACTCAACCATGTGGCTTGCCTTCTAAGTCTCTGCGCTATAATCTACCAATAACAAGGCCAGATCCTTTTCAGGACCTAGACAAAGTGTAATACTTCCCCTTGATCAGAACTACCTGACTGTTACACCGCTGAACATGAGCAGACACTAAAATAGGTTTGTATGCAGATTGGCAAATAAACTGTTTTCCTGACAAGGCAATTGTATCATTCCAAATTCCACATTTTATTACCGTTCATTACCTTAAAGCATTAGCATACTTTTAACATTAACAGAGGCCACAGCCATTGGTCTAATTTTACAAACAGGTGCTATATAAATGAATTATTAGCATTACAAGATGAAAGCACAAGGCAAGTGTGGTCTCTTACAAGTGACTGATTGCTGGTCTCACTCTTGCTGCTTCCTTCCTTCTCCCAGTAATGGGTATGAATGATCTCAAGGACCATCAATGCCGATGCCATTCCTCCTGCTCCTTGGCTCTGGTAAGTATTTTCCAGTCCACTGATCAAAGCCTTAATCAAAGTCAGCATGCCTTTGAAGACCTGCTTTGACACGACCTGAAAACAGCAAACAATGCAACCACTGACCCCATGGCAATCAATTTCATACACATTTTCTTCTGTCACCACCAGCACCAGCAGCACCACCAGCACCAGCAGCAGCACCACCACCACCACCAAATTTCTTTTTAATCATAACTCCAGATTAAAATTACAAGACATATGATTGATGTGGCAGAAGAATTAATCATTGGCCTTGACCTTTTACGAAAATGAGTATGAGGTCATAAAACAGGTTTTTGCCATCTGGAACATGTAGCAGCAGACTACTGTGTTTGTAGTTTGTTGTGTTTACTGCTTTTTGTGTCTATCGTGTAGTATTTCCCATGCACTGTTTGTGTTTTTACAGTCTACTGACCACATCCTCCAGGTGTTGATTTTCATCAGACAGTTTCTTCTCAAGCGTTGTATTAAGCCGACTGACAACAAAGTTGCGATAGTTTTCGTCTTCCATCAGTTTCTTGACCCGGCCCAGTTTCAGCCAGCCAATACCACGACCTTCAAGCACTGCTGCCGTGACATCTTTCAGAAACTGCTGGTTTTCACTGCAAAAGAACCACAGAATCCACAATGTCCCTCACATCAACGCAACTTGGGCAATTAGGCAAATTTTTACATATCGGTGACACTGCTAAGATGACATACATGTGAGATTATGACTTTCATGACGCTTTTACTCCCATGATATTTCCTTGACACCTACAAAGGTTCTAGAGCAACTTTAACTGCAGTTGTAATGCAGAATCAATACAGCACCTTTCAGAATCACTTTAAATACTTTTTGGAAATGTATATACATAATTTGGACTCCTCTAGAAGGCTTTTCACAGTCCTTTCAAAGGCACCAAATGAAAAGCACATCGCTCTTTGATAGGTCGAAAGTAGAGCAACTAAGCAGAAGACAAAGTGTTTCTTGAGCTGCACCAAGTGGAACAGTACACACAATCTGAATGATCTTCACCTAATGTCATTGGCAAAAGCAGGATCTGCAGAAGGAATTTACTTGGTAAGCCATCGATAGACCTCTGTTCAAAAGCACAAACACATGACAGATGGCTGTCAGTGATGCCAGTTTATCATCTTCTTGCCTATCTCCTCGTCCGTCTCTGATATGAGTATCAATTGGATGGGACACACGTTCCTTGCAAGTTTATGACGGCCCTCCTGAATTACAAGCCCTCTTCCAAACTAATACCTATGAAATGATTTCAGACTGTAAAAATACCAGGTTCACTGAACCTTTGCAGGTAACAACACTGCACTTGCAGTGTTATTTAGTGTTATTTAGTGTTGTTTAGTGTTATTTAGTGTTATTTAGTGTTGTTTAGTGTTATTTAGTGTTATTTAGTGTTGTTTAGTGTTATTTAGTGTTATTTAGAAACTCTTAAAAGGCATAACAATGCATCTGGTGACCGGCATAGTTTATTAGACTACAGTTCAATTTCCAAATGAGTGAAAACTGATTCGAATCTACCTGTGTATACTGGTTCTCTGTTCATGGACCGACGTCTGCCTACCCAAATCTTTTGGCTTCTTCTTATTTGTTGCATGCCTCACGAGACCAGACTTTTCGACTAAGGCCTTTCTATTGCCTAAACAGATAAATCAACCCAACTTATTTAATAACTGGACAAAAAAACTGGTATAAGAAGATCAGAGTTTGGAAAAATGAGGAATTGTGGACACAGGAAGATGAGGAAAACTGGGCAGAGAAGGTGGAAAGAATAAGCAAGGGAAGCTGGAGGTGGAATGAAATTAGCAGTGGGCAGAGAAACTTACAATCATATGAAGCCAATGGAAGACTTAGCATATGACGATCAGAATAGGCTAAACAGGAAAACAGAATAGACACTGCGGTTGTGGCTGTTGTAATGTCAGATTACAGACTGTCCGCTAACTTTGCTTTGACTGACTCAAACTGTCAAAATATTTAAGCAGCTATGTAACAATAACCTGGCTTGTTACATACTGCAAAGGAACTTTAATTTTACATCTTTAAAATGTTAACAGTTCACTGACAGAAATTTGCAGTCAGCCAGTTGATGTAATGCACTGGTAATGTAAATGCACAATTAATATTGCACCTCTATAACTTGTTGAATGATTGCACATCTAGCAGAAGCTCCTAAAGCTAATATGTATGTATGTATGTAAGTATATATATATGTAAGTAAGTATGTATGTATGCATGTTGACACAGATATATCTTTTAGGAAAATGCTATACAGAAAAATATATTTGGTTAACAGAGGCCCAACATGAGCTGCTTACCAAGAGGAGCGAACGGCTTCACAGACTTCACTGACACCGTTGTACTCTTTGAACTTCCTGTCAAAAACAAAGGTCACATGATCATAATCTAAACACATTAATTTCCACAAATAATGCTAAAAATCACTGGGAAGGCACTAGGTTAAATAAAGCTCTTCAAAAGTCAAAGCTGAACTTAAGCATGCTTTTATTTAGAAACCCTTAAAAGGCATAACAATGCATTTGGTGACTGGTATAGTTTATTTGACTACAGTTCAATTTCAAAATGAGTGAAAACCGCATCAAATCCTGCAAGACGGTGTGCTTAAAAAGATACAAAACATCCAACTTTCATGATCAATACCAACAAAAGAACTCAAAATAAATCAATACCAACAAAAGAATTCAAATAAAAGACTGTGACCAGTTTTTACAAGACATAACGACATTTCATTCCTAAATAATTTCCAATCACCAAGCTGAAAGAACCGTTTTTGTCAGAGAAAATCAGGTGACCTTAAGCTGCCTTCCACTACCAGGTATTTAAACTGGCTAACAACTGCCCTGCTAAACATAAACAATATACAGTGGCAACAGTCAACAAGGATACAGAGAAACTGCCAACAACAAACAGCAAAACAAATAAATAAAATTAAAGTATCAACAAAAGTTCAGCAAAAGTCATTAAGAGATGGCATGATAAAAGTCAGTTGTTTGTGGCAAGAAAAAACAGATAGCAAACATGAAATTCAAATACTCATTGCAAGATAAAATGAAAAAGATGGCAAGAGGAAATTCGATTACCATATTCATGGGAAGAAGAAACAAAACAGATGGCATGAGAATATCCAGATGATACAAAGACACCTGGTAAAATTAAAAGGAGGACACGATGAGGCAAGAAGAAAGGTGACAGATCTTCAGAAGAAATGCAACACAGAGCCGGATAGAGCAAAACAAACGTCAGTACGAAACACAATATTGGAAAAGACAACAAAACAAAACAAAAAAGCCAAATGAACACAAAAGAACGAAAGAAATCAGAAAATCAAAAGAACTCATTCTTTCAAACTGCAGTGACAGCAAGCCAGAGCTGAAGGTCCTCCTCACTAAGAAAGCATATCATCTCAGATCAGACAACTTCTGGGACAATGAATACCTGTTTCGCTTAGGGTGTCCGCTATTGTGGCTATGTCCTCAACTGTTTGCTTGACTTTTATTCCTTTTGCGTAGTAAGTTTTAAAGCAGAAAGATATAATGAAGTGAATTCCTTTTTCTACACAAGTCACCATCACCATCATCATCACCATCATCATCATCATCACCATCACCATCATCATCATCATCATCATCATCATCATCATCATCATCATCATCATCAACAACAACAACAACAACATCACACTCATTATAATCATTCCCATAACTCAACATCATCTTCATCTGCATAGCCACTTACTCCTCCATTCCTTCTCCTCATCATTTAGATCATCATCACCTAATCTATCCTCTAAGTTCTAGAGTGCCATTCTAAAGCATACGGCATCAAAAACAAGCAAACCACAGTCAAGTAAATTTCAGTTCAGTCAAAGAGCAACAGCTGAAAGGATAAAGCCGTCGAAACAGGCAAGCCTTGAGCCAGTAATAGCAGAAGTCATGGGCATCATGTATCGTTATGATCAAGCCCATCATTACCACCATCATCATAACTTAAATGCCTATCATCCTCACTCATTACAACCATTCTCATCACTCATCACAACCAGAAGCACAAAATTATTCTGTCTGCACCTCAGGTAAAAATCTCATCAGTTGCTTTTTCATAAACTAGGTTGGTTCATACATTCATGCAAAGAACGATAACCAGTGCCATCCAGACTCTCGTTCATCGTCTTCCCCATCTTTCAGCCTCCGAAGCAGATTAACAGATGATGGCAGATGATCCCACATAAACAGACTAAGTAATTAGGTACCATAATACGTCATTTAGGCACCATTTCAACTGATACCAAAAGCAATGATTTCAATGATTGCGTCTCAAGAGAGGTTGATGCTATCATCTAAGCATGCAACATCATTCATTGCTAAAAAGCTAACAAAACCAGAGAAACTTCAACTACTAAAAGACACAAAGCTACAGAAGCATAACCACAACCTGTACTGCAACAGTTATGAACTATACAGCTACAAACAACGCTAGCAGCTGATTGCATCCACGACAGCACAGATTAAAGCCGAATCGGGGCAAGATCAGCCACTACGCAGACCAGATAAGTTAGATAGTAAGATGCAGAGAAGAAACGACCAGCATTTGTTCCTCTAGATCGTGACAAAACAACAATAAACTAAGCTTCAGGAGGTAACTACAGATATCGACTCCTCCCAAGAACTACTAACAATAGGTACTGAACCATACTGATGGGACAACAGGTGAGACATCATCAGGTGAGGATGTACTGAAGGATTAGTACCTGTCTCACGGACACTGCCAGAGACAGTGTCACTTAAAGTGGCCAAGTTGTCTAACTTCTGCTTCAGCGAATCACCTTTGAATTTTTACACAATGAATGTCAATGAATTCATTTTCAAACGAGTAGCACAACTCAATCAAGACTACCGCTAAAGCCACCACAGCATAGCAACAGGATTTTATATATAGAACCACAAGAATCCAATGACTATACTATCTCGTCTGAACTGAACACCCTCAAAACTCTTTCTTTGGTCAGCCTTGTTATCTTTCTCCCAAGTTCTCTTTAAGAAATATTTTCTCTTGCTCTGTCTGGCGTCTTCGAGATGTCTTTCTCTCGATTTTTAACTTTCTTTTTCCTTGCGTCTGTCCATGTACCTGTGTTTAAATATTCATCCGTCTGTCTTTTCATATGTGTGCTAACAAACATGTGTTCACGAGTGTCAGAAGTTGCTCTGACACCTCTGTGTTGGCTGCCAAAGACAGCTTAGTGTCAGTGGAAACATTACCGAGTAAGTAACGAGAAAACAATAACTAAGCTCAGCACGTATACAAAAATACCAAACAGATAAAAACATATTTTATAGTTGTCACAGCAGAGCTGTTATTGAATGGAAGAGCAGTAAAAACATTTAACGACAGTCAAAGTTAAGATTTTCATAAGGTAAATCCGTACAGACAAAAACATCTGCTCAAACTACCATATAGATGCTCACTCATTCTGAACTCATAGTATTAAACAACATAACGTAATGTAAAGGAATGGCAATGTTTATGTAGCACCATCAACAGAATCAGAGCTGCCACTAGATCCAAACTAATTTTCAGGCCAGTGCTGCCACTCCAAGAGGCCCATTCAGATGATAAAAAAATGTGCATACCATCCACGTATGCTTGTAAATGTACACATCTAGACTGTGCCTTTAACAATCCCTCAGAAGCCCCAAATTACTTACTTACTTAAACACAACAGTACGTAGACAAGTGACTGTGAATACTAACCCAATAGCTCTGAGATAGTAGTGGTTGCAGTCTGGGCATAACCATTCAATTCATCAGTGAATGTATTAATGATTGATCCCTTCTCATCCTCCTTCATTCCCGCTCCTCCTCCTGTTCCCGGTGCTCCTTCTCCTCCTCCAGCTGCAGAAGTTGGACCAGCTGACTTTGGAACAGGTGACGGCTGGCCAGACGGTTTCTGGCTGTCTGACAGACGTGACGCCGATGGAGGCCCACTGGCGGCACTCGGAGGACCCTGACCTGGGAGAACTGGCAACGGACTGATACTTCCGTCTTTTGCTGGATGTTTGTCCAAAACCAGTGGTGAGAGGTGGCTCTTGTCCACAGATATTGCCTGACAAGTTAAATTTAATGCTCTAAATGACATATATAATACAGTAAAAGCCCATTAACATGCACTCTGAAAACGTGCACATTTGCAAAATGCACAGTTGAGCCATGCATCCAAAGGCTACCAACTTAACGCAAGGAAATCTCAGACATGCGGTACACAGACTACCTATTAATTAATCTATGTTAATGACATCTTGCATGTTAAGCTCTCTCATTTACGTATGAACGGGCAGTACAAGTGAGAATTTCCTGTAGAGGCATTTCCTTTTCTGTATCCTCTTTTTTTTGATTGCCAACACTGCTGAGACGTATCAGGCATATTCACACTTGCATTGTCATTGTTATTTTCTAGATTTATATAATATTTAGAAATTCAATAATCTTAGCAAAGGTTTAATATTAGAAACGGCAGATAGCAACCATCGCTGTCCCTACTCTGCGCAAGAAAGCTAGCTGCTATACATTGCGTACGTTGTGAAGAAACTCGGGTCAAAGTTTTGAAAGATCTTGGGATTAACGAATCTGTGCATTGAGTCTGGCCGAAAAATTAAGCCAAACTCTGTAATTTTGTAAAAGATATTGATTCTAGCACTGGCCTTGAGCAAAAACGTGCACACAATTCTGATAAATTGAAAATAGACAAAGCCAAGGGCAGACAGTTTACTCAAGAGATGCAAAAAGAAACACCAAAAAGTGCCCCAATTCTTCACGTTCAAGCAACGAAATTTGGAAATCTAGTCAGGGACAAGTCATTCCAAGCGAGCCAAAGGTTGAAAAGTTGGTTTAAAAGGTGCCAAGGCATATCCAAAGCAACAATTTCTGTGAAAGCTGATCTTTTGATGAAACAGCTGTGAACGCATTTCACACCGAGTTAAAAACTATTTTAGAAAATGAAAATTACCAAGAAAAACAAATTTATAACTGAGAAAAAACAGGTTTATTCACAAAACCACTGCCAGACAAAATTTTAGCATTCAATTATGAAAGTCAGAGAACAAAAAAACTAAAAGAATGGGTAAGTTTTGAGGAACTGGAACAAAGTTTGCAGGCAAACTTTCTTGGAGTTTTTTGTGATACACATGAAGGATGCAATGACCTTGCTCACACTCCAAGGTCAAAAGAAATAAACTATGTGTGTTTGTGTGCTTGCGTTTTTCACTCTCTACTCATAATAATTCTTTGTAAACATAGAAAGTGTGGTTTTATGTCAAGTGAGGAATTTACTGTAAAAGCTGAGAAAACAAGCATGTATTGAAAATGGGTATTGGAATGGAAATACCTATGAGACAAGAATAGTATGAAAATAGGCACACTACAGGAATAGGTAAGCTAGGAAAGAGGTAAGCTACAGGATATGGCATAATGTAGAGAAAACAGATATGCTATAAAAATAGATTATGGGAATGAATACATTGTCTTCTAACCCGACTGAGAGCAGCTGGACTGGGAGGTGGAGGTCTCTGTGGAGGCACTTTTCCAGATAGTGATCCGCCAGAAGAAGTCCTTGACTGGAAAGCTTCTTTTTCTCTTCGCACAGTCAACGGAGACGCTCCGGCAGAGACGCTTACTTCTCCACGACATCCTCCTCCCAATCCACTTCCAGACGATTCCATTCCAGCATCCAAACTGCGCACAGATGGTGACGAATTGGGTGAATGTCTAGACAGATCGTCATTACTAAACACACAACGTAAACTCTCTGGATTATTGATAGCCACTTGGCAACATTAATTGCTCTAACAGCCACATAGCCATGTTGATTTGTCTAATAATAGCCATTCAGCAAAGCTGCTTTGCTAATAATTGCCTTTCAGTCATATTGCCTCTTGCCTAGCCTATAAATCAAGTTTGTTCTGTGAATTATAATTCAGCTATTCACCTATGTTGTGTGGCCATTTGTCTGTTTATATGGCCCTTATAAAGCTATTTCATTCCAGTTCTCCTTCCTCCTCTAAACTTTGCAGCTTTATCATTTTTCACCACATTTCAGGTGCAAAGACCTGGAAAGGACTTTTAGTAGCATTACATATCGGAGAAAAAGTTGGGTTTCCAGGCATAGACAAGATGGTTAAGGCTCAAGTGCAGTCCAGTCTTCTCTGAGCAGCACAACACAGATGGAGAATCAACAATCTGTGCAAATGTTGGACCTCCCAGAAGAACCAAGGTCGAATGTCAGCGACTGCATGCCATTTATGTAAGACGAATACTCCATATTTCCAGTGGTCAACACAATTTCATCCCTCTCTGCAAGAACAGTAATTCCAAGAATTGATCAAATCTTTTCTGAATTCAGAATAACAAATGTTCTCAAGTTTGACAATGGTCTGCCTTTCAACAGCAAAAACTTCAAAATCCAGTTCTGACCTTGGTTTTAAACATTGAAAAATCACACCCTACTTGCCTAGGGCTAACAAAGAAGTGGGACGCTTCATGACAACAGTCAAGGAAGTTACAGAATAATAGAAAGAGCAGTCCTGGAAACTAGCCTTAAGGCAGCCATGGGTATAAGCAATAAAGCTTATGAAATCAACATGAAAAACTTCTATGATGGTAACAGAGCATCATAAGTTCAAACAGACATCAGTAAACACAGACTGAAAAGCACAGACAACCAGCTGCTTAAAAGCATCAAAAAATCTGAATTTAGAATCTAATCAAAACTTACTTTGACAGGGTTTCTCTTCGAGTTGGTGTTAAACTTTCTGAGTCGCTTTTGAATGACTTTGTGTCTGACCTTCTAGTCGGCGTGATACTGTCTGAGTCGTAACTCCCTAAGGAGTCTTCCTTTGATGCTGAAATCATTGTTGGCTTCAGGTTGGCCACGCTCGCTGAATCGTAGCGAAAATGTTCTGGTTCATTTGGCTTAAATCACGGAAAAAAACAAATATGAACATAAGTTTACACAAACAATGTGAGATTGATACAAGCCTCAACAGAAACAGGGTATGGCAGAAAGGTCAAGGAGATTAAAGGTCATAGCCGACAGAGGTCAAGATTTAATGCAAAACTTCTGCATAAATAAATTTTTAAACCTGTAGCAAGCGAGGATCACTACTGTGGACCAAAATCAACCTCTGAATCCTTTTCAGATGGGCAAGACTGCTACAGCAAAGAGAAATTTCTCAATTAAAATGGTTCAGTTGCAATTCCCTGATAACCTTCCCACCTTGAACTTACCGAATTTCACCCAAGAATCTGCAATGGATTATGATTTTTTACTGCAGTTTCACTTGAAGCGACCATCAATCGATGCTTGTGCCTTATGATACAGGCACCACAGAAGATCGATGATTAGACTGGATTAGATTAATTGTTGCTACCTTCTTCGTCAGCAGAGCTGATGCTGGTTGGACGCCCTCCTCCGTCGTTTCACTCAGTTCATCGGCATATCGAGGACTCGGTGAAGAGTTGTTGGAACTGTTGTCATCACTGTCTGGAGCGGACATTGCAGAGTCACTGTTTGAGACGGGAAGGTCGTCTGGGACTTGCAACTGACTTGGAGGCTGGAATACTTTCGATTCATCAACACTCAATACTTGTTCTTCATAGCGTAACTCTAGAAACAAGAACACATATATGTTTTCATGCACAACGAAATGTAATTAGATTCACATTCCATGCTCATCCCTCATGCCAACAAATATTGCACTCGATCAATGGCCACTGTGACTCTTGCTGTGTAACATACCCGAACTGGGTATTGGGGTCTTGGGCCTTCTCGATTGCTGGTCCACGGCGTTGGAATTCGCTGCCAAGTTCTATTCGTTCTGTCAATTCTCTGATGTTTTTAAGGTCTAAACTTAAAACTCATCTGTTTCAACTTGCTCACCCACCATAGCTTAGCTTCTGGTTTCTCTGACCTATTGGAATTCGACCTGACTTCTCCAATGGATTATGATTTTGGACTGAGATTTTGATTTGAAATGACCATCCATTGATGCCTTGGGCATTAATGATAATGGCACTATAGACGTCATTAGATTAGATTAGAAACACAGCAGCATTCAATTTATATCTGCATTTCTTGCTCAAAACTTCACAAGGTACATGATAGTATGTTAGCCACTTGTGCAGTGCTGCAGAGAGGTCATTACAAGGCATTACATGAATGCCTTCAGACATATACTGGTACATATCCATAAACAAATACGTAGCACATACACGCATGCATACATGCACACACATTAGGCAAATTCTGTCAAGTGAAACTGAGCAAATAAACCTAGGTCAGCATAAGAACTGAGAGGTTAGATTAGATTAGATTAATCATGATTAGATTAGATTAATTATGAAAGGATGATGTGAAAAGCCCTGAAATCCTCTCATCCAGCATTCAAGGCCTCAGGGACACGACTGTAGTGCTCTGCACGTCATTCAGCCACTTCCATCTGAACACTCATTGGTACGGTGCCCTGGACGTTTTCCCTGAGAGACTCTAACCGAAGTGCTAGATAAATATTTGGTGAAAGACAAAGGGACCAATTCTTCACACAGACATTTGTCATGGCACGATATGACAATGAGAAAGATAAACAAAGACAATCACGACGACACAAATAATTTCTTCGATCGGAAGCACTTCCAGCACTTCTTTGATGCATTTGCAGCTACACCTAGGATACTTCTTTTGATTACATTCCATCTTCTTCACTGTGTTTATGAGTGACCTGGGGTATCTGCTGATTACATTCCAGTCACTCCTGGAGGTGGATTACTCACCCGGGGTGTCCCCGTTAATTTCGCTGTTCTGTATGTCGATAACAAAGTCGCTCAGGGACGAGTATGATGAACTCGTACTTTCAGCACCATCACTGTCACTGCCGCTCTCATCTGCTCAACACAAACAACAGCTGAGTAAGCAAGAGAGCAATCGAGTAATCGAGCAAACAAGTGAGTCGGTGGTGGATGGCTGCGTGTATAGGTGAACATGAGTGAATGGATGTCGGGGTGGATAGGTAGGTGTATAGGTGGGTGGGTGACTGTGGGGTCGAGTAACAGAATTTCAGATGAGTGGATGACCGAGTGTGTGAGCAAGAGAATATATGAGTGAGCATATGGGCTCATTTTCTACCTGTTGGATTGTCATCGCTGACTCTGTTCTCCTGACTCGTTTCGACAGCTGCTCCGAGCGTGGAGCCACTCTCGTCGTAGACGTGGAAGTCGACTTTCTGAAGCGAATGGCTGAACCACTTGGCTTTATCACCAATCAACAGCGGATCGTACATTCCAGTCTGGACTCGCAGGAACACGGCATTTGTTGGACTTAGAGCCCACTCGACAAAATACTCAACGGCCTACCAACATTTACATGCCAGTAAGTAAGAACAAATCAACATATAAGAACACCCTTAAAAATCACTGCATTATAAAGTAAGAATGCATCATCTTGTGAAAACAGAACTACAGAGAAAAATATTACCTCATAAGACGGGTCACATATGAACCAGTCATCACATAGAAGCTTATCAACAAGTTCATGATCATATAAAATCCACATAATCACACAAGAATATATTCGCATTTCGAATATACTGTTATTCTTGTTGCAAGTTACACCTACAAACAACATTTCAAAGGTTCACATTCAACTTGAGACGCTGAGGTGCAGCACCTTTAAACAAAGACCACACTCTTGAGAAAAATATCTAACACAGAAACCAAACAGATGTGAGCTTTATGGTTTCTGTGATAAGTCATTCTGCCATGTAACCTGATCCATGCTACAAGGTTTAGTAGAACAATGCAAAGCTCTCAGACAGAACCAGATTACGAAAACTGAGCAAAAAACACAAAGTCATACCAACTGACCTGTGTTTTGGCCAACTTTGCTACAAACTTTGTCTTCACAGGTCGTGACTTCATGAAGCTGTTCAGTTGGAATGCAACCACAGGTCGTGGGTACAGGCGCAGTGTTCGAGTGTGCTCCGCAAAATTCCCCAAAATGTTTGGGGAGTTGAAGAATCGAACCTAAAACACCACCTAAACTCATGAATTCATGCCAGTGAAACTGCAGTTAAAACACCCACCACCCGAACTCATGAACTCGTGGTACATAGCCCAGTGAAACTGCAGTTCTACATAATTCATTAAGTGATAAATGTTCATAAGCTAATGCATAAGCAATGAGCCAGACATTCATAATGCACTTTATAAATCCTTTACAAAGCACTACAACGTAGGAAACAAGCTAAATATATCCACATATGCATATACATATACTGTAAATTTCACGCAAACCAATAACACCAAAGAAAATAATCTAAGAACGTAAATTTACGATTGTTCTGTCATAACATTACGCATGTTTACATGACCAAAAAGCATTTCCAAGTTCAATTACCATAGCAACTCTGGTGGCGACATCTACTGAGTCGACATCATTCCCGTAAATGAGTGGATTGAATCCGTTGGCAGATGGAAAGCTCTCATGCTTCTGCCACATCTCCTGGTCCTGCACGATTGTCTCGAGATTTTGGATTGGCTGTGGACTCATACTCATGCTAGCCAATGCCTGGACAGTTTACAATGAACAACATCATGTTATTTGATAAAAATTTCAAAGCCACAGTAATCAAGTTGAACTTTTCTGCATTCCTTATTACTGAAGTTTCACTCATTTATACATTTGTATCATGCAAGGCACCAATGAAGCCTTTATCCAGCTCTTGAAACGGTGATCTCATTGGTCTGAAGATGATGAACCGTGCATTGCACGGCCATGGCACAACTAGTCAGCCATTGCAACACATAGTGTAATATATAAAAAGCAATTCTGAATTGTTTCAATTTCCTTCTTTGGGACAGTGCAAAAATGTCTTTGTATTCAAATGCATGTACCACAAAATACAGGTGACAACACAACGATTCAACAACAGTAAGATAGTTAAAAGATTTTTTTGTTGGAGGTCAGTCATTTTCAATAACGGTCATAAAATGTAATGTTAAAGCTGAAAAGTAATTCAATAAGATATTAAAACTTTCTGCAGTGTTCCCATTCCCACAACAAACAACCACGACTAATCGTAATGGCTTTAGCAATCCTGGAATGAAGCCTATCATAAGTTTCCAGATAACAAATCCTATGGTGAGAAGTCAAACAAAAAAAGTAAATAATCCCAACAGAAACTCAACAAGCTCCAAATTCAGCATTTAAAATTTTTAACTGACTGACCGGTTCAACAAAGCCAGTTTAGGATTACTGTACTACATTACAATTACTCATTGCTTTACACTGACAAACACAAATTCCTCGAAACCGTAGACAAATTTCAGCAGTAACTAAGCAAAGTCTACATAAAAGCCTACATATGCCAGCCAGCTCCATAAACAAAATATCCAAATTTAGACTGTTATAAACATCACTTCAAATGAAAAATAGTCTCAATGAGTCAAGTGAAAAGACTATAACAAAGCTGATATAATTTATTGATTTCTACGTTTTAATAAGCGATCTTATCATTTTGTTGCTTCAATCTCACTGCCCTCGACCTTAAAGTTCACTCTAAATCACATTAAAAGTAGCTCAGCGCTTAAATGCTGCATAAATTATCAGTTTTATAGTCATCATTTCTTCTCAGTGGACGTCTTTAAAAGGCAATACGTAACTTAAATAGATTTACGAACAAAATAGCTTTGCAAGTTTACAGCTGGCATTGCTATAGCATAAGGGTAGAACAACGATTAAATAAAGCCAATGCAGTTCGATAATTCAAACTGTCTGAAGGTCCACTTGATCCATCAGAGGCAAAGCTAGATAAAGGAGAGTGCTTGAGATTTTGATCAGCATAATAATAATAATAATAAGACAATTTATATAGCGCCGTAGCACAGTCGAGGCCGAAGAAAAGGGCGCTGTACAAGGGTTCAAAAATCAACTGCAGTCATAAGATATCCTAAAAAGATAAAACACTCAGCTCCTTTGTTTGGCTTTTGTGTTTTCAAGTACCTTAACAAGCTTGCTTTATCTAAAAACATATTTTCAACACTCATCTGCTCAGCACTTGAGCCATAAAGAGTTACCATAGTAGATCAGATTACACTAGAATACACAAGACTAGACAAAACATTCATAATGTATAATATATATATATATATAAGTAAACTCTGTTTAAGATATATATATATATATATATATATATATATTATTTGCATGTATGAATATATCTACAGACATATCTAATCAGGATACGTTTCTGTATTCAATGTTCATAAACATTCAGTTTTGTGTGGAGATAAAACCTGAAGTGCTCATTATCAGCAGAAGCTACTCTGTCTACAAAGTAAGTCTTGACAAATGAATCCCAAAGCCTTCAACAGTTAATTGAAGCCTTTGTGAATCGGAGAATCAGTCTCTTGACAGAGACAGTCTGGGAGGCAATTCCAATCACAGTAGGATACAGCAAGGCATCTCATGGGAAAAGATAAGTAAGGGACCAGGCATCCAGATGTGAGCACAGCCTCACCCATCACTCACTCCCCTCTTCAATCTCCAAAAGCCTTACCCAAAACTCACTGCCCTCCCCATTCAATCTCTCAATCAACGACAGGCCGATCGATCCATACCCAACCGATCCCCGTGCTCCTAGTCAGTCGGCTGTCTGTCGATTGCCATGCCTCTGACTTACTGACGATGACCAGCTGCAGATCGACCGACTGGCAATCGACCGCTGGCTATCGATCCACTTTTACGTGCATCCGCAAGTGCAGAACGGGAGCATGCACATACATGGAAATAACGGATAAACACGTCGACATGATAATGTGGCAGAAATCCATAATGTACAGGACAGCACAGGACAGTCTTGAGCCTGGATGCCTCAGAGTTGATGAGCTGGTTCCTGTCTAATCACGAAATGCAACCTCAGGAGCAGGTCTGGTTTAATCAACCACAGAATTTCCTTTGACTCATTGTTCACCGAACAGTAGCAAGGCAGCTCAACTTAATTAATTAGCCTTCACATGCTCAATTCAATTAATTAGCCTTCACATGCTCAATTCAATTAATTAGCCTTCACACGTTCAACTCAGTTAATTAGCCTTCACAGGTTCAACTCAGTTAATTAGCCTTCACATGTTCAACTCAGTTAATTAGCCTCCACATGTTCAACTCAGTTAATTAGCTTTCACAAACTCAACTCAATTAATTACACTTCACATGCTCACACGTAATCCAGACATATAACATTAAATTACAAAAGCTCCACAGCGGAATGCTATGATTCAACCTTTTCTATTCATCCTCTCTGCCAATGATGCAGAAAGTAGATTTCTTCCAAGAAAAATCTGCCCTTTTAACCGAGCTCAGATTTCCAGTCAGGTCCTAAACCTCAGGCAATTTGCTTTTTATCCAAAGTAATTGCATTCAGCTTTTTTCCTAATCATCCAAAAGCCAACGGATATAGGACGAGAGAAGCCCAAATTGCTGATTTAATCACTCTACCATCCTCTACATCTTTTTACTTTGTGTTCCTTTTCCAAGAAGATCTTTCCTCAAAAGCAAAGCCATTCCCTTAAGTTACAGACACCTGGCATACAGAAGATTTAAAATTTCTACTGGCGTCTACAAAAGCAATGATCCTTTACCTTTCATCTGTGTTCATAATGAAGAATAAGATAAAGATCACTAAGAAGACACAATATGGCTTTGATACTTGACTTTTTAAAAGTAAACTCAGAACCAGCTACAGACGATAAAACCAAAGAAAATAAGAATTCCTTCACCAACTGCAAGCTTAAACTGATATTACATTTCTCTCTTTGATTTCATCCTCCAGCTGTTTATTCAACAAAGGAAAACACACTGACCATCATCACAAGCAACAAACATACACACAGAAAGACTAAAACAAGGTGTCAGAGACACTGGCAAACACACAGAGACAGCCCGAAAACCACAGAAGGAGCCACACAAAGAAGATGATGGCTCGTCTTTCCAAAACATCTTTAAACATTGAACACTTTTAGTTGCAGTTCTCCCTGTTCACTTTCTTCATCACATGATTTCTAAACAGTTCTCAAAGCCACTTTAGATCATAAAACCTGGAAGCCAGACCCATAACAAAGACTTAACGTTCGACTGCAGTTGGGGTCAAAATTATATTTACACACAGATTTACATTTTGAGTTACAGTTAGGATTACAATTATGATTACACAGTATATCTGGGATTAAAGTTAGGATTATATTTAGGGTTAAATCATTACGTTAAGGAATAAAGTTTACATTACAACTATGGTCAGAAATAGTAACATCTGGGATTAAAGTTAGGATTACGTTTAGGGTTCAATCATCACACTAAGGATTAAAGCTTACATTATAACTATGGTCAGACTGGTAAGTAAGTAAGAAGGTAAGTAAGTAAGTAAGTAAGTAAGTATATTCTTTATTAACAAATAGCTAATTGCACATCGGTGTATGAGTATTTAAGAATGCAAGAAAAAAGTTATCAGGCATACAACATCCTAATAATAAAACTATCAGCTGGAGGGATAATACGGTTATGAATGCAAGGCCTTAGGGAATAATTCGGGCCATTAACTGGCAGGAGTAGCTGTTGTAAGACATCGTACAGTGAGGATTTAAATCATGATTACACTCATTGTGAAATTTACAGTAGGAGTTTATCTTTTGAATTTTCACAGTTATTGTTTGGTTATTAGTGCAAGTCAGAAAGAAAGCCATTAATGCAAGTCGGAAGAAAACAATTCAATTAAAAGGAATCAATTGGATAGAGCTCAAGAGAGTTTAAAGCAAATCATGAATCACCCACCTGTCTGAGGTGATTCTTTAATATAGTGCCCTCTGGTTCTGGAAGTTCTGGAACCTCGTCTGAATGCAGTGGTGTCAGGATCTGTACAATTCACACACCAGTTCATCATGTCAGCAGGTTAAGGCCTTCATCACAGTGCGTTAGCATGTATGCCTGCATGCAACTGTCTGTGCATATGTGTGTCTGTGTATATCCGATGTTTGTGTCTGTCTGTCTGTCAGTCTGTGTGTACCTGGTGACTGTACAAAACACAGAGTTAAACGACATAAGTAGAACAGAAAACAAATTGGACAGGGTGAGAGAAATAAGGAGATCAAGTAACATTAAATTATTATTATTTCTGCATTTATTAAATGCCACTATCTAATGACTAAGCACCAATCAACAGCGTTGAGCGATCGTAAGTGAAGGGCTTGCCCAAGGTCCCTACACAGTAACCATCTGAGGGGAGGCTCAAACACGTACTCCACGTTAAAAGCCAAGCTCTCTATCCAATCGGCTACCAAGCCCCACAGAAGTACACGAAGAAATGCAATGAAAGCCAAGTCAGAACTCTTGCAATTACATGATCCAACTTACATTTCCCCAACCAATCCAATCCATCTTAATAAGACATATTCACAGCAAAATCCACTGGTTCTTCCCCAACTAACAACAAAGCATCCGTCAGCTTATGGCTGGCAAATTTAACACTTGTACAGCAGATAAGGGGATGTCAGTCAAAGACCAAATGGAAAGCTACAGCTGAGAAGCATACCTTGTTGGAGTCAAGGTCTGCCAACCAAATGTCATCAGGCAATCGAAAACCTTTCTTGTACATCAAGAAACTGGTTGGAACTCCAATGATGAATGGAGTTGGCACCAACAGCAACTAGCACAACACAAAACTCAAGATGTAACTAATACCACAACAAAAAGTTCTAGATTAAACTAATACAACAAAATAAAAAAAATTATTATTAAACTAAAACCCAACACAAAACTTAAGTTTAAACTAACATTTCACATATCCACCTAAGGAAACAGTTTCTGATTCAAAATAAATTAAAATAAATCACATACATTTATTGTTGCTGTATATTCAACACAGATAAAGTAAATCATGTATGCTGTAAGAAACATTTATAGATTAAAATAAATCTTGTAACCTTGCTATAAAAAGTTTTTGCGTCATTAAATTGTCATAGTACAATTACAGCATTTCAGCAATTTAAAGAACAATCGATAGATTCTATGGAAGGCCACATTACTGAGTGGCTATAGGTCACAGTGACTGTGCTTTATTACCAGATAATTACATCTATGACCAATCTGGCTGCAATAGTGTCTGCTGTCTTCAGAAATAATTTTAAGAGTGTGGATAACCAACATTTAACAGAGAAGTAGAAAGTATGGTTGGAGAATCAAAAAGAGGTAAGAACAAGCAAAGAGGGACAAAACAAGGTACAAGAGGACTGTTAAAGGAGCTACATAACTGTCATATGACACTACAGCACATTCCAACACAGCCTGGAGAGAACAGGTGTAAGCTAGCAGAAAGGAAGGCGACATGATGCATGCATGTATGCTTACATACATATATACATCCTGTTTGATATATACATACATACATGCATACATACATCCAACTGTATGTGCCCAAGCACTCATATATTTTAAGAACAACATAATTGTGCTGCATGTATAAATCAAGAGGTGAGTGTAAATTGTAACAACGATGAAACAAAACATAGAAATGCTGACCAGCAGAGGATGTTGGTGGGAAAACAACATTTGCTCTGAATAACAGAACACTTAGAGGCACTAATGCGATAACTACAGAAGCCATATGTACCATCTTACCTGTTCAGCACTACTCATACAGGTGGGCAAGAGAGGAATAACAGGAAACATGTACTCCAACGGATAAAGCATTGCAACGAAAGCCATGACACTCATCGACAGAGCATTGTAGTCGCGTGACTGAAGAATAATCTAGAAAAGAAAAGCATTAGCAGGATATTAAGAACAGCGAAAACAAATGAATCCAGCAGGTAATTCGCAAGGAAACCAACTAATGACACACGGAAATCTAGCTGCAATTCCAATCGGCTATAAGGTCAGCTTACATAAACTGCAATCAAAAATGACATATAAGCCAAACACACAAGTCAAACACACGTATATACACAGGTAGACAGGCATATACATAAACAAGTCTTATATGTATTATGTATAAGATGCCACTGGGAATTTTAACAGACTTTCAAAACCACGCACATAGGGCAGATATATCTGCTTGTCAACATAATAAACATTTACCCTGCAAATGCTATGACCTGACACTATTAGAACATCTATCTCCTGAAGTGACCTCGTAATCGTAATTCCGAGATTTCTACAGTGCCCAACAAAAGCCACATCGCGGGGACCAGTTTATTTGCAGGTGCACCTCTACAGATTTTGGCAAATTTTACTTTACAGGTACAATACTCAAGTCAAACAACTTAACACTGAACCACCTTACAAAATATGGCTGTTGGCATAACAACAGTTACCATGCCATCAACGACCCAACTGCATGTTTGATGAGAATCAATGCCTGCAGGCCATAATGCTGAAAACCAGATGCGTCTGCATGCAGAGCCAGAAATCACAACAGCTCCTCTGTCTGTGTACAACAGAAATGGAGGGGTGTAAAATAAGGAAAAACTAAGAAACAGTAGAAATCATGACATAAATTACATGTGCACAAAGAGGTCAGGATCTGTAACCATGACAACAAATTACTGTGGGCTTGCAAAATGAATCACAATTCCATCTCCTCCTCAGCTGCTGTGAAACTATACATTGATTGAAAACTGTAAAAGGCACGTTTCTGCTTCAGCTCAAAATCAAAACTAGTATATATGAAATGCGTTATATAAACCGCAGGAAACTCCTCTCCCAGGCTTACATAAGCCCCTTATTGTTTCATGCCTTTGCAAATTGCTTTGCTTTTAGTTAAAACTGTTAATTGTTGTCATATCCCCTAATGATCTTCATCTCCCCCAGGTCCCCATCAGCTAATCCCTCTGTTGCATGATGACAAAATACCCAAAGCGAATAACTTGGGCAACAAAGCAGCCCAACTGGGATGATTGGCATTCCTAGGCTAATTCTGAACAGCACTTCAAGTATAAAAACAGTACCACTGCACTATGTCAAAAGGTAAACAACTATATATATATATACAGTATATATAGATATATAAATATATATATGTATATATATATATACTGTATATACTGCCTGTATGTAGGTACAATCAATGAGAAGCCAGGTGTCCCCAGTGAGACTGCCATGTGTACAAAAAGTGGAGTATGCAGAAAGTAAGGGGTGGGGAAGCAACAGATGATAAAGAACAATTGAGCTACAATGAACGATCCAGAATTATCTTTCTTTGCCTTAACCTCTCCAGATCTTGGAGATCCGCCTCTAGAGTCTGGTTGTTCCTTCTTACATCCACTGTTATTCATCTTCTGCCCTTGCATTCCAGCATCCTCCTCCACTCTAAGTCCATCCCAGGTCCACTCAATCATTTTCTGGTCCTGCCTTCCAAACCATTCCAAAATCATGCAGTTCTTCATATTATCATATCAACAACAGAAACGTTCTGGAAACAACCAAAGTTCAATTTACCAACCAATGGCTGGAGTTTTTCAATAGTCTGACCAAAATGACCGAGAGGAATTGGAGAAGGAACCTGAGCTTATAATCAGCAAAAGCCCGATGACAGTTCTCCTTCAAGAATGGAGATTGAAGACAGCAATTTCTTATCAACATAAGCCAAGCAATAAAGGAGGCAGCGCTCAAAAAGAAATCACGTCAATCAAACAGCAAATAATCAAATGCCAACCCCCAGATCATTCAACATGATGCGAAATTAAAAGCTGAGCCGCAGATTACATTCTCCTCCATCATCTGAGAAAGTTGTCTTCGATCAGTGAACTTGAATGAAATATCCAGGCAACTTCAAAGATGGCGACGAAGATCAGAGAACATACAAAATGAATGTAGAACGACAGCTGCTGCCGAGAGTAGGAAGACTGAATGCTCGTAATTCCACAGCATCTCCACGAATTCAATCTTTCCAAGGATCTAATTATCTTACCTTTCCAATACTTACCATCAACAGCAGCCTAACGTTTTAAAGGTTGTTCTGGTTAGTGATTCATCTTCTTCATATGCTTCATATGTGCCTCAGATTCAGAGGTACTGACATAGTACGCATTATAAGCGTTTAAATAAATAAATAAATAAAATACAATGGGTCTACTATTTCCATAGGCAACCCTCACCATGGATCTAACGTTTCCATGTGTCCTCACCTTTCCAAAAGCCATCATCATAATGTGTCTTCCATTTCAACAGATGATACTCAATGTTCTCACCCTGAGATTTGGCACATCAAAACCACTCAGTTCCCAACTTTGATCAACCAACTCGTGATCACAGGGAGGCAGAAAAATGAGGTACAATGGGTTAGGCTTAGAAACCATGGCACCAGCAACAGTAACAACAACCCGAATAGCACCTGCACAGTGCCACCGAGTACCAGCACAATTCAATAATATAAATGCACAAATAATTATTGAAACTGGCTGAGCATATTTGCCAAATAACGAGTTTAAACAAATAACTTAATTCATTAGAGAACTACTACTACCCTTCTTGTTAAATGTCCATATTCATGTGCAATACAGGTAGTGGTAGCAGCAGCAGCAGTATTATTATTATTATTATCATCATCAGCAGCAGCAGTATTATTATCATCATCATCAGCATCATCAAAAGCATCAGTGATTGGCTACTGTTGTAAAGCTTCTGTTAATGGAGACCGGTCCATAATTGCAATCCGTAATAAGTGGGGCGAGTGTAACAAAATAAATGACTACTATGGATCCATGAATATGCATCATAACTCAGCAGATTGGATCCGCATGCATTCTAGCACAACACTCAGATTAGATCAGCAAAGATTTATAGAGAGCAGATCACATTATAAGAGATTAAATTGGATCAGAACATTCGGTTAGAATTAAAAGATTAGATTACAAAGAATACAGCAGATAAATCAGACAGGAACTGAATAGATTAGACTGGATTAGATTAGAAGACATCAGCTATGAAATGAACAGATAATATTTGAATTAACTGAGAAAAGATTATACTGCGACAGACATACGACTAAACCAAACTGCTGACCTTGTGTTCAAGTATAATGCAGGTGAGAACTTTGAGGCAGGTGTCAACTCCCAAGAGCTCCAGTGGGAGATGAAGAGGAAAGTCCACGAGGGAAAACCGTGTGTGGTCAGGCATTGCAAAAACAAGAGGATGGTGGATCTCTGGAGGCAGAAGTGTCACCTGGAAACATTTAAATGCACACATGTGCAATCGCAGTTCAACCTCCATTTCAATTCTCTACAACTTCAACTTCTCCTATGTTAGTACATAACAAAGTAAACTGCATATCTAAGTTTTATCTAAGTTTTAATATTAAGTTTTCTTGTGTTCTTAATACTTGTAAACCGATGTGCGATTAGCTATTGGTTAATAAAGAATATACTTACTTACTTACTTACTTCCATTTCCCATAATGGAACATATGGGAGGCACTCATTTCTTGCTCTGTGATCTCATCTCTTTGAGTCTGCAATGGACAAATCCCAAAGTCCTCGATTTGCAGCCAGTGCATTGCAGGACTTACCATGTACTTTCCCGCTTATGCCAGTACCAAATTCACCTGCTTGGTGACACAGACACATGTGCATAAACAACTTGCCCAGGGTTATGAGTTCATCCAGAAGGCTCAAACATGCAACCATGAGATCACAGACTAAGAACACTATCAACACTAACTAGCTGAGTTCTGATTATCATTTACTTATTCATTTAGGAAAGCCAAAATGGCTATTCTTCAATAAAAAATCTGAAAACTTCTACTGCACCATGGTAATAATGCTCAAGGCATCAGAAGATGGCTGCGATGAAGCAGTATCAGTCTGCATGCCAAATTCCAGGGTGAGTCTAACTAAAGACCCAAAAGAGAGAAATTCAACCCTTGTGAACCTGAACATTGGCAATCTATGAGAAGACGTTAAGAAGAAATATGTAGCTTTTAGATTCAGACTTGAAAGGAGATCGGTGGATGGGTGGACAGCCCAAAGGACAAGCAGATGATATAACTAAGGAAAAAAATGGCAAAACTTAGCTATACCCCCCTAACGGAAAAATCTGTACACAGATAAGCAGTGACACACATAGCAACCCTGATCCTCATTCTCAGTCTACTGATTGTGTCCCAAAAGCTGTTGTCATGCGCACACTGGCATTTATCTCACTACTGCAAAACACCGTAATGGATCCAACCACCAGTAAGTAATTTTCTTCTGTTTTCATAACATCTGGGTCGGGGGGGGGGCTGAAATTGCTATATATCACCCTTATGTAACATAAAATGCACCAGACATTTATAGTTTCTTTTAAGAGCCTGTCATTTGGTGTGTGCGCATGTGTGTGTGTGCAGTTGCTGTATAATAGCATTATGCCATAATGCTGGTTAGCATCACCCTCCTCCTTTATCTGTAGTTGGGATTGGCACCACCCAAAAAACAGCATGAAAAACAGCAGTGGCGAAGTTCTGTCATTTGGTGGTAAATGGCTAACCACCTCACTGACCAGAGGAATAAAAACCCTGCAGCAATGATATCTTTTGGCTCCAGGACTAAGAAAACAAGATGAAGAGGCAGCTTTCTAGTGTCACCCAGTAAAGGTGACACAGCTAACTATCCTGGAGTGCTCTGTCTATTGGCCCACTGGTCTTACAATCAAACAGAAGAGAAAAAACTTATAATCAAACAGAAGAGAAAAAACTTTCTCCATTGTGGACGTCGCAATTGTCTCTTCTTGGCTTTCATTACCCTGAGGCAACCCCTTGTTCCCTTGCACTTCACTGTTTTCACTAATCCAACAAACATCATAACTCCATCAGAAACAGTCTTTCCCTCTGTGCATCAGACTTACCATCAAACTGCAAACTAGTGAAACCGTTAAGACTGAATCTTCATATAGAAGTTCATTACAGACTAAGGTAATAAATTACAGTTGGAATAGAAACAACGGAGATTGGCTGATAGGAGGACAGAACCATGGACAGGTCAATGGTTTGACCAATACACAGATATGCATATGGACTGAATAGTGGACAAATACATGGACGTCTAGACAGACATGGAAAGATAAGTGGACAGGCAATACAACCAAGGTGCAACACAAATTGAAACAAACCAGCACTGACATATGTAGCAATTACGATCAAGTAAGGAAAAAAGGAATGAAAACACAACTTAAGAACAAAAGAGTGAAGAAAGGAAAGAAAGAACCAAAGAAAGAATAGAGGAAAAAATGTAAGAAGGATGGAAGGAAGAAATGAAGGAATGAACAAATTAATAAATAAACTAACAAAGGAAGAAATCACGAGGAAGCTGAAGGAAAAGGTGACAAAAGATTTTACACCAAATCGGAGAAAGTATGCTAAAAAGCCACAAAAACATGATCGACAGTTGACAGTGGGGTTCAGACGTTGGTATCTAAAGAAACTCTTCCATACCTCAACCCTGGTTTTTCCAGGAACTGGAACAGGTGCACTGAGCAGTCTCAAGATCCACGTTTCGATCTCTCGTACTTCGTGCATCACTAGATTCGGGCAGCCCTCGATCAACTGTCCCGACAAAACACCCCAGACAGAGTCGCTGTCAATAAAACACAACCATGGATCACCATAGCAACTAGTTAAGAAGAAGAAGAAGAAGAAGAAGAAGAGCAGTCTTTTAAGCTAGCTCAGAGGCAGCCATGGGTATGAAGTGTTAGCAACTTCAATTTTCTCAGCCTCAGCATATGCAAGTGGGTGGCCAGCCCCCTCCCTCACCGCCTGATTTTCCCAATGACAGTGCATGGTCAGTGTACTCATTATAGTCGAGTTGGCTACGGGGTGCAAGCGGATTCAAAATCTCGAAACAAATTTCTGTCCTGGTGGGATTTGAACCCCTGACTTCTCAACTGACCCCTCTTGAACGACCCTCATCATGCTAACCACTAGATTACTGCAGCTAGCAAACCCGCCAGGCAGAAATTTGTTGTGAGATTTCGGCTCCTAGTCAACTCAGCTACAATGAGCAAACATACAGTACATGGTGGGAAGATCAGACAGGGACGAAAAGGATTGGCCACCTGCCCTCATATGCCAAGGTTAAGAAAAATGAAGTCGCTGACACTTCATACCGATGGCTGCCTCAGGTGTAGCTTAAAAGACTACTCTTCTTCTCCATGGCAACTAAAGCCAGATGAAAATTGCCACAGATATCAGTATATACATTGAAACGTCTTTAAAATGCCGTCTTCGGGTCACATCGAGGACCATCTCACAACATGGCTGTATTATGACGTTGTTTCCTAAAGCTCAACTAAATCTATGTCCTCAGCCATGTTATACTGAGATGCATTATAAGGAGGTTTCAGTGTACCACACAGTAAGATAATCAGGAAACAGATAATAATATTGATAAAAATGTCATTAAGCAAAACACTTATACTTATGCCTCCTCTATCAAAACTTTACAGAGCCCAGTATCTCAGGATCTAAGGGATCGGTGTCCTGAAACACAAAGGCAGTTATATAACAATGGGACATATTTATAAATCTTCCAACTTGCAGTGGCATACATACACTGACTCCAAAGGGATGGCAGGCTAAGCTGGCCCAGACATTCACCCATTCATGCACCAATCGAGCTCAGAATTGCTAGACCACCCAGCATTATATCCATAGCATCAAGCAGCCATCCCTCAACAGAATGACGATGCTAATAATGTTGAAGGCAGTCACAGTGAACAAGTTTATTGTAACTTAGATACCAACACACACAAATTAACAAGACATCCAGTCTAATCTAATCTAATCTAATCTAATCTGAAACCTTCCATAGCAATGTTCATTTTCGTAATACAAATGACATCGATTGTCATTCACTGCTAAGTGAAATCACATTCCATAACTGCAATTCTCTGGACAGATCCAGTTAACATCTAAGAATCTACACACATCTGAAGAAAGGAGACAGGGTATAAACAACTAAAAAGAGGGTAAACTAGTCAACACCTGAAAGACACCAGAGAACAAGCAATTCAGACATAAATAGGCAGAAAATTCCAGTTTGCTGCAAGCATCAGCACAGATGAAAAAGGTTTGATGGTGCATTAGTAAATAATCTCCATCTTAAACTAAACAAGCCATCTTACTCCCATTACGGATTGTTCCTCTTCCTCCAATGAGTCCACATCCTCTGCACCTGTTCCATGCTTCCTCCTTAATTCCCTTCAGTTCTTACTCCTCCTCATATTCCAACCATTATCTGTTTTCCTCCTTTTTGCATTCATCTGCTCCTAAGTTACAATCTAGCATCACGAAAACAGCGCATTTATTTCAAAGGCCATTTGGGTAGAAAATTGGATTCTACATCTTCCCCTCCACCCTTCTGCTTTCCACCTCCGCCAACCAGTTCAATACTGCTTAAGCGAGGACAAAAGCCGATTCCACCAAGCAACCGCCATCTGTTACTGTGGCAACCACAGAGAAACAGCCAGCGAGCAAATCTGAAATTCAATCTCAGTGGCTGCATGCCAGTTGCAGACAGCATCTGACACTGGCAAGGGGCAGAAAGCGTCTGACATTGACCACTGGCCCACAGCATCTGATATCAACACTGTGGCTGACACTGTGGCTGACAGCGTCTGACATTGGCCACTGGCCCACAGCATCTGATATCAACACTGTGGCTGACACTGTGGCTGACAGCGTCTGATATTGGCCACTGGCCCACAGCATCTGATATCAACACTGTGGCTGACACTGTGGCTGACAGCGTCTGACATTGGCCACTGGCCCACAGCATCTGATATCAACACTGTGGCTGACAGCGTCTGACATTGGCCACTGGCCCACAGCATCTGATATAAACACTGGCTGACACTGTGGCTGACAGCATCTGACATTGGCCATTGGCCCACAGCATCTGATACTGACAGTCTGACATTTGGTCAGCGGCTGACAGACTTGTCTAACATAGGACATTGGCTGACGAGCATCTGATATTGGCCAACGGTTAACCCTAACCCTTTTCTTCTCATATGGTTTTCTCAACACTCTAGTTGCAGCAGCTGGATGTTCTGAGCCAAATACTGAGGATACAGCAACCGCTGTAGCAGCTGGACACAACTGACCGGCCAACTGCTAATGCCCTTCCGTACCCTCATCGATCTTTTGTGGAAGAGAAATGGAATGGTGAAACACCAGAAGAGTCTAACCAAAGAAGGATGGTCAGTGGCCAAGCTAGATTTCTGTACTCACCGTGCATTTGCTTTTGATCCTCCGATGCGTTGGCTGCACGATCGATCCGAGCAAGCGTCGATCAACTTTCGCAGGACGAACAGACACTCGCGGAATGTCGAGAAGAACGGATGGTGACTGAGGATGCATAAAGATGTCAGTGTGTTGTTGCGCAGTCGACCCGCTGTCTTCTGCTTACGACTAGTCCTTGGGGATTTTGGTCGGCCATCTAGTGGCGGCAGCTGAAGTCCTAGCGACTGCTCCCCGCTGCTTGTGGATGCGACGGAAGCGTGTCTCTCCGACTTTGCACGGTCGCTTACCAAGGTCGACCGCTTGTCAAATGGACGATAGAAGTTAATGCAGATTCCGTAGCGCGTTCGGCCGGAATCTTTTTCGGTCAATGTGAAAACAAACGACGCACACTCGCGCAGACTCATTCGCTTCGGGCCGACGCTGATGCAGCCCTCCGGTTGACAGAAGAAAACGACGTCCGGCGGAAGTGGAAAATCTTTGTGGTCTTCCAGCGGATAGCGTCGAAGCAGTTCTGGTGTCTGTGCCACAGAATTGTTGCGGTTCGGATTCCGCGTTCCGACTATCATGACATAGTCAAGAAGTCGCGGACAGAAGTACTTCTTCTGGTAGTCGTAAGCCATTGTATTGCCAATATTTAAGTAACAGCTTCTTCTATCTGCTGCTGACGATTACATGTAATCTCTCGTCTCTTGATACGTTACTTTGTTCGTGCTACTGTTCGTTGCAGGAGACATTTCATCCCTTCTCCATTCATGATCTCCTCACTGAACCCCTAAAGAAAACACAAGTTTCGTCTGTAACATTAGTCCAGAATGCAAAGCTTCCATATGAACCGGGTCTAAAGATCCATGCAATGAAACTTTTATCACAGAGCACCCAGTCCGTTGAACGGAATTTAACAGCCTATCAATCAACAACGACACAATTAAGTGGCCATCAAGACACCTTCTCAGTATAAATACCAACTCTGAGCCACAACTGTTGGGTACTCCTTCTGCCATTTTGTTTCTAGCACTTTCTGTGTGTCTGTGTATGTCTCATACCCCAAGTCAATTATTAGGTCAGCACTGTTGATATAGCCCTAACAACCGTATCAGAACACATAGAGGCAGTTTCCAGAAGGAGGAGGAGGAGCACTGAAGAAAAATTCATAGTCAAGGGAAGCAGGAGCCGTGAATGAATGCCTGGTATATATTTCTGTTTACTCATGACCTAAATAAATTCCTACAGTGGCAACAAAGCCAGCCAGTGAGAAAGAGACAGACAGACACACGGACAAAGATTTCTTCAAACAGGATAGGACCAACAGCAACGGAAGAATGTTTCAGGATAAACAGCTCAGTCACTCAACCAGATATAGATATATGACCCACTTGCTACGCAGTGTCTGTTTGCTCCCTCACTCCATGTCTAGCTGTACCACTACACTCTGAATTAAACGGCATAGATTAGTTCATATCAGCAGAACTACATACGCAACAGTTAAGTACAAAAGCATAAATTATACAAGTCTCCCTGCACTAATAGCAGGTTGCATGCAAAAGCATACATCTGGGTTACAATATATGAGTTATAGATGAATTTGGGTGACATCAGCAACATCATCGCATAGTTTCCTCAGTATAACTACTCAAAATGCCACCACCACTGTCTGCTGAACAATATGACTCCATCATCTCACAAAAAACTGATGCATCTCTCTGCCTGCCATCATCCGACCACCCTTGTGGACCACCATCTAAATCATCTCACAGAGTCTCCTGGGTCTTCCAATTACTATATTTTATGTTGTTATTTATCCGAGTGGTTCAATTAATTCCATAATTCTGGTGCTGTTGCTTCGCTCTCTGTTTTTCTCTCTTTTATTGCAACTCTCTGCCATAACAGCAATCTCATGCCCTTCATCTGGCCACCCTTCAGCTGCAGTCCATCATTACACCCTGCAGCAGTTATGAAGCATTTAATGACCCTAATAACAACTCTTCACAGCATATTTCACTCATGTGATTTTACAGATACGCCTAAATCAGTAAAAGATTGGACTCTCTAAAAAATCCCCAGTGCTGCTCTAAGCTGACACCTTTATTGAAAATCTCCAGCAGTAGCACACAATGGAACACTAAGACCTATAGATTAGGCTTCCCTGTTGATATTGCAGGGCTAACCATGCAACAGGGTGGCATACATAGATACTGCCATGGTTTGCGTTGTACCCAACTACCACAGTTCAATTTCAATATACTCATCTAGCTCTCTCTTTTTCTGGCTGGGATTAATGCCTACTTGGGGAGGGGTCAGCCACATGAATCCTCCTTTTGCATTAGTTTCTATCTCCAGTATCTTCTTTCTTCAGTCTGAGGAGCTTTATGTCTTGCTTAATCATGTCTCCTCATCTCTTCTTTTGTCAACCCTGACTACGGCATCCGTAAGACTCTGCTCTCATAAATTCTTTTAATGAATCTTTCCCCTTCTCCCCTCATCAGATGACCATACCATCTCAGCCTGACTTCTCGTACCTTGTCAGATATACGTGCCACTGCCAATTTCTGTCTGATATACTCATTCCTTTCCTTGTCTTTCAGTGAGATTCCAAGTATCCATCGCAGCATTCTCATTTCTGTTCTCTCCAGCAGCTTCTCCTCCTCTTTCATCAATGTCCAGGCTTCTGTTCCGTATATCATCACTGGTCTTATCATTGTTTTGTACACCTTTTCCTTGAGTTGAACCGGTATTTTGACATCGCATAATACACCCGATAGGTCTTTCCATTTCTGCCATGCTGCCTTAATCCTGTTCTTAACATCATGTTTGCATTCTCCTTTATAATTTAGCATTTATTCATCTAGCTATTTTGCTTTAAATAACTCACAAGTTGTTTTACTAGCCAAAAGACATTGCTGGATAATTTTTGTTTCGACATTTGATTTAATTGCAAACGGTTGAACATACAGAGTATAGAGCTGTCCAATCAAGCACACTAGGCTATAAAAACAGAATAGGCCTACTGAGTAACAGTGACTGTGCTATGACAGCAAAGGGCTACTTACACGGCAGACAGAGTGACCTGATATATCCGCCACTACTGACCAGTTGGTGGTGACCGAATAATATGATATATCTGCCCCTTCTGGCCAGTAGGTGGAGGCGTCATCATGCTTAGACCGCTGTATCGAGCAGGCAGCATATAGAGGCTAGAGTACCTAGCACAGACAGCCCACACCAGCATACCCTGTGACCGTTACAACTGCAGACCACCTGTGTATTATGTGGACCAGACTGGAAGGACTCGTTAAAACACAGGTAAGCCCTATTGTTTCGCAATATGGGTTCCGGAAAGTTCTGAGCATACTTGGCCAAATATTCCAGAAGCTGTCGTAGTGAGCTCAATGTAACTTTAAGTAACCTGAACACTCACGAAATGTGTGCGCTAGCTGAAAATGGTGTGTGCGTGTGTGTGTGTGCGTGTGTGTGTGTGCTACCTTGAAAAGTTTGTGTGCAGTCACATACGCATGCAGCTTAGAGGGACATTGCTTCTTATATGTATAATAGATTTTTGGAAGTTTTTGAGGAAAATGTGGTGGCCGTTGAAATGGAATAACTGATGATGTTTGGAACTAAAAGGTACAGAGGGCTGCAATTTTTAAACTGACACAAAATGCCACCATTAGTTTGGAGCAAAAAAAATACATTTACTGGATTTACATTACCTCTAAATACCAACATAGGCTGAATATATGTACCAAATATTTGATTGCCTGTAAATAATATGGTCATTCTGTTAAACAGTGAGGAAACAAGTGTCATTTACCACCTAAAACTAATTCAAATCTTTTCCAAAATGGTATTTACAATATGGTGAAACAGGTCAGCTTCACCCAAGCAACTAACTGTGAAGAGATCAAGACATCTACATAAAATTTGCACCACATGGCTCTACCAAAGCATGTGCCAAATATCAAAAGTGTTTTATTTAATGTCAACATTCCTTCTGGGGGGACACTGTGCTTTCGGCCACCCTGATGGGGATAGTGCACAAACAAGTGTATACCTGATGAATATCGTCACCAACTAAGTATGCATTAGAATAATAAACACGTGCATTCGTCTGAATAAAATAAAACTCAGTTTTATAGCTCCACTATCCATAAACAGGGTTCTATTGAACATCAACGAAGTTGGTGTTTGGAGCAAAATTATTGTTTTTTATTTACTGTTTCTAAAATAGCAATACTAAAACCAACTGCATCTTTGCATCATTAAGTTTTGTCAACTGCCATGTTTTCATCAAAAACTTGACAACAATCAGTCTGTTCAGATAACAAGATATTCCAGTAAAAAATTTCACCTTTCAACATGTTTTACTGAGGAGTACTTAGGTAAAATATGAGAAAGATCTGATATGATGGAGAGGTAAGTGATTTTTGTTGGCTGATCTGACATGGAATGACCCAACTTTATTATAACCTGTAACTGATATGCTTCTCAAAGGCAGTGCTACAGGATTTACTACTTAGATAATACATATTGGATGTTTTCAATAGATTTTGAAATCCACCACAGATTGTATGCAATAAATAGTAAATTCTACAACTTTACTGCACTCAAAAAGAGACTGAAGATGGCAAAAGCACTTGCAGGAACAATGTTCAGTCAGCAACCAGTGAAAAATTAAAACAAACATATAGATTTTTGCAACCATATTTAGCTGCATTTCACTGTTTAAAAACTTTACAAAGGAACAACAGCACATTTCGTTAATGACGCTATTACAACAGCTGTGATTCCAAACAATTTCCAGTGTTTATTACCTAATTACAATTCTTATTAGCAGGAACTACAAATATCGATTTGGTACATTCTTTACATTATATCACATGATGTTAATGTATGAAACACAGGTTGTGGAGACAGCTAGGACCCAGGGAGGACAGGCAGAAGAAGCAGACAAGGCTGTGCATCTGCAGTATTGTAGTGCAATTGTAATCACAAATTTATATAGAGCCACTTTAAAAAAACTCCATAGAGGTACTCCTGACCTGAAGGCAAAAACCACCATCGAACAGACTGGCTTCCAAGCGATTACAGAAAAGCCGCAAGCACAGGCCAAACAGCTCGTATCAACAGGATGTCACTGTTGCTATATAGAGGTGATAAACGCACAGGCATTGGATAACCTAAGCAATGCAGTTAATGTCAATGACCATGGGTACAGTTGCAAGAGGAAATGCTGCACAGAAGATAATGACTGATGTTTTGAATGACAGGATGTCAAAGTAATGTGGCCTGTAGATCAATGGGGAGAAATCAAAAGCAGTGAGGATGAGCACTGAGCTGGCTCAGAGAACAGTAGATCGCCATAGTCATCAACTCTTCTCCACCTCCTCCTCCTCCTCCTCCTTCTCCTCCTCATCGTCATCACCAACAACAACAACAACACTATCATCATCATCATCATCATCAGCATCACCATCAAGTGCAACAGTTAAAACTTTTACCTTGGAATCTGATAACAGAGGACTGTAAAGGCCATTCTGAGGTCAAAAGAACAGCAGATCTTTAGGCAAAGAAGGCTTTTATATGACAGGGGAGAACTCTTAAGACAAAAAAGACTCTGGACCTAAAGAAAAGACTGGTGAAAAACTTCACACCCAAGTCGACGATTCCTCGCTCAGTCAGTGGACATATGGCATGTTAACAAATGCATTACTCACTTACTTACTTGCACGGACTGTGGCATCACAGACATAAACTCTAAGGAAGACAGATGTCTAAAGCCTGGAGAAGTTCGAAATGTCAGCCTACAGGTAATAAACGAAGATCAGATAGAAACAGCATAAAACAATTAAGTAAATTGCTCGGTTGATACTGAAGGGAAGACAACCTTTAGCCATGCTTTTAGGATGATAGCCAAACGGTTGGGACTGGACATCAGCAGAGCCGGGTTAATCAGTATGCAAAATATGCAATTGCAAGGGGCCTGCTCACAGAGCAGTGATAAAAAACTAATACAGAATTCATTGCACCAGCTATTTGGTTCGTAGGAACGAGTCATTAGTCTTCATATTGCCAATTTCCTGAACTGATGCACAGTTAGTGGCGTGTCTGGCCGGGAGGATGCCCATCGAGTCCAAGACCATCAGTCTTGGGATTTGTTTTGATCCAAAGAGATGTTATGGGTGCATCTCATCCTGATGGTGAGTATGCTTTGCTCTGTCAATGGATATGCTAAGATTATCTTACAGTAAAGTGTATTTTCCAGACTGATTTGTTAAATACATAGGTTATAAAATCAGCACTAACATACGTTGCCCAAATGTGCTCAATTTTATACTAGGTGCTCCGAAACGCGCTGGCTCCCAGACCCTGCTGGGGAGTTTATGACATTCCTCCAGACCCTTCAGTCATTAGGAGCTTTGAGCCTTTGGTGCTCACTGTTCACAGACCCTCATATTTCATCACTGAACTGGATGCCCTGGCTAAAAAGTCACGTATACCACTAGTCTACTATAGAATAACAGAGAACTGAAACAAATATACGTTGCATCCGTCTGTTACATGCACCTGAATACTGATTTAAGCAGCACAGTATAAAACATTGACCCGATATACTACATTTGATTAATAGCATGTCTCTATGGCATCCCATCATCCCATGCACAGTATACAACTAGGGCCCCTATGTATAGTTTGCATGGGGCCCTCTGAGTGGTCAATCTGGCCCTGGGCTACAGAGTACTGTAGTACAGGACAAGGCACAGGACAGAGAAGACTGGTATCACTGGGCAGAGAACTGAAGCAGAAACAATGAATTAGGCTGCAAGCTGGCACTAACAAGCAGCAAACAATTACGAGTAACAACATAACTACACTTATCAATAGTAATCATAACTGTAGTCGTAAACTCAAGATTTCTACAGTACCCAAAGAAAGCTAAGACTTAGGAACCAGCTTATTCACAAGCACTCAGTGAAAACAAAATTGATAGGCAGGAAGGGTCAGACTTGGTTCCAGATCAAGATCCAAGGAGCAGTAAGATTTAAAGGCTTATTTATTCAATCTTCTCTCTATCTTTTACCACCTGGGAACAGCCTGGACACAAAATTATATTATATTATTATTTCAAAATTCTGGTCACTCACGTACCAAACCCAATGCACAGCCACGGCATGTGGAAACTGTGTGAGATTCCTGAGGTCGAGATACATAACATTTGTCACAATGATTAAATCAAATACTAAAAAATTTCAATACACTATGCATCCCTTATTCACTGAGCAGGGTCGAGGCCATACAGTCGCTATAGAAAAACGTGTACATTTACTTCCTACCATCCACTGCCGTTAATCAACTGTGGCTCATTTTGGGGAAATTACTCAACTGATTCTTCGTAAAAATAGGCTCAGATAGGCCACTTTAAAAAGAGGATATTGCAGTAATTGTTGCACCGTAATCGTCTGATCAACCTACGCTAAGACCCCAAACTTGCAGTCTGTCCACGCCGCAAGTCTACAGAAGACGGGATACCGACCGTATGCGACATCGACGGCGTTCCCTATTTAGCATGCACTTCCGTCACTTTCGTTTAGACACAGGTACAGAGATAAACAAACACGTAAACAAAACCGATAAACAAGCGACAAGCCGTCTTACCTGCGTGTAAGGTAGCGTCGGCCGTAAGGCCGTGTCTCATCTGGCACTACGATTAAACAGAATGGCGAGCAAGAGACTAATGTTCACAATATTATGCTATAATGCTAATGAGGCTTTGACGTCAACCGCAGCCGCAATACTTCTCTCCACTCCTCAGTCGCCGGCCATTCATTCCTCCTTTCGTTCTTTCCTTCCATCCATTCATTGATCGCCGCAGCCGCCCCCGCCGCCAGATGGCCAACGACCAGCAACCTGACGAGGATAAGTTTTGTAGCGCATTTATATAATATGACATTACAAGGGTTTAATGTTTGAGGTCAACTGCAGTCGCAATAAGCCTCTTAAATCCTCGGTTTTTGAAGCTTCTAGCTCCTGTGGATTGCATAATGTTAAAAATGTACAAGTCTAAAGAGTGAGGCAAAGTACATAAAATGAAGATGAAGTGCAACGTTAACTGATCGGTCTGAGAAAGAATTATTTTCATGTTCACTTTCACACAGCAAAGTACCTACAAGAGGACCTAAATTGAAAAATAGGTGCCACATCAGATGGATGAGGGTAATATTTTACAGAAGAGGCAGGGTTTGGCTCTGAGTTTTTAATGGGCAGCTTGAGGAATGATAGCCTAGATATACGGGCTTCAGACTAATGATGCTCGATGACCAACATAAGGGGTAAATGAGCGGAGAATTTTGGCTAATTTCTCATCTGATCCTTTGTAAAAACGGACAAATAATAACTACTAAAAATTACTCTGTGAGAACCATGCCTCATACTCTGATGTACTGACATTGCACGCTTTTCAGGTGCTTTTAATAAATAATAAAATAAAATTCTGCAGAATTCAGGTGGTAGATTGTTCTAGAGGCGAATTGCAGTGTTGACTAATGAATCAGTCAGAGAACATTGATTGAACAGAGATACGACAAATAATAATAACTAGCAACTTCTAAAGAGCGTGTGTCTAATGCACAAGTACTGGTAATCAGATAGAATGAATGAGCTTGAGCCAAGTTCTGAAACAGATCGGACCTTAAGGATGCATGTGTAAAAGTGATAGACTTGTCTTCACCAGATTTGGCTAGCAGGAACAAACTACATTACCAAAGCAAGCAGTGTAATAAGGCACCCATAATATGTTACAGAATTGAAGTAACAAGAAAACCAGAACATCTCAAATCATGCAACAAGTGTGAAGACGTGACCTAAATTAGAGAAGAAAAGAGAAGAATCTTCAGTTCATGGGCAACTCGTAACACAGAATACCAAGGTGTGCCAGCCGGATTCCGTCTTTTTAACTAAACTAGCCCTGGAATTTGGCTTGCACAACAACTTTGCTTAATAACGACCATTGAGCATTATTACAGCGGCAATATAGAAGTTCTCAGATTATTTTCATCATTAAATACGATGTTAGTGAACCAACATATTCATAGACCCTTAAAGGCAAAATCGAGGAAGCAAGCTCCGTTATTGTTGATTTTGATTAGTTCATATCAGAAGAACTACATACGTGACTTCACATCTGACTCATAGAGCAAAACTTGAATCTTTTGTAAGAATTTGTGAATCGTGTATGCAAGAAAAACTAGCGACAACATTATATCTAATAATCGCATGAAATTAATTCACAGGACGATTATACTTGAATATCAGACAGCAAACAATGAACAAGATAAACATTCAAAAAGAATAAATTACAAAAATTAGCAAGAAAGTTTCTTCAAAGATTTCTGCCACTTTCTGTCAGACTAATTTTAATCATCAGCATAGCACTAGAATCAATGAGGTATGTAAGGTCCAATTTATCTTGACTTCAACAATTAATGTTTAGATGTTAAATCAGTTGGAACAGGTTTAAAATAGAGCAACCTATTTACATGCATAATTTCTTCTGTATCTTGTGTATATATGCATGTGTGCATGAGTATGCATGTGTATATCCAGACATTCTTGAGACATGTGGCTGCAGCCTTTTAATCACTTATTACTCTGTCATATATTTCTTGATTTCTCAACAAACACGATTGGTAGTTCGTTTTTAACCAAAATTACAACATGTTTTTAAAACAGTTGGCCGAGTTCATTGAGCCAATCCTCTTTCACTTGAGCAAGGTAGTACGTCTGAGCTGTACATAAGTAAGAACTAAGAAGGCAGAAGCAAGCAGAAACAATGCAAGTTCATTGCTCCATAGGTCCCAGGTGGTTTCGTGAGGCACACCATACATCGTCAGACAGTCATCACCCGTTGTGCTAAAAAGGAAATGCAAAGAAGACTTGTCTATTACAAACCCAGTCCTGCTACATTTGCCCAACAGTAAATAATACAACGTGAAAACATTAACATGAAATTGGCACAGTGGCCAAGCCATTGAAATGGCATTTAAACCAGGCCACATGTAAAATGGGAAAGCAAGTAATCAATAACTTCTATTGTGCCAGTGTCTAATGCACAAGACATCAACCGATGGTGCATCAAAAGCCAAGCTACAATTTGGCAACATCCAGAAGGTCAGTCCACTAAGATAGAGAGGCAGCCCATGGTGGATAAGCAATTTGAAATAGGTCAGTCTTAAAATCAGATCCAAATTCTACGACAAGCAAATGATGAAGCTCGTTCACCAAGAGCAGTTCTAATCTTAACTGTGATCAGAGAAAGAAAATCAGATGACTTTTGGTTGAAAAACAAAACGTCTGGGGAATGAGGACTGATTTAAGTATTGTGGTTGGCCAGAGTTCAATGTTCCTACCATCTGTAGAATGTAGCGTTTGACGTCACAGTGCAGTCGAAACCTTTCAGTTCGTTTATCATGAACGCCTGGAAGAACAAATGCACAGCTCTGGAATATTGTGAAGACAGGAGACAGCAAATGTCCACTACAAACACCCCACACAGACTCAACAGGAACAAAACCCCAAAGACACACACACACAATGACATTCACGAACACTATCAGCACATAACCCAACCCCATACACTCCCTACTAAGCCAAACAGGGCCTCATCGGTCATTTCTTTCTTCTACCTCAAGTTTGCCTTAATGACTGTTGTATTATATGGTGATCATTCAATTCTCTGGTAGCACCTTTGGGTATGTTGCTATCAGCCCACATTTCTTTTCTAGTTTATTTTGGTCCTCTGGCAGCATTTGAGATTGACATCTCTACTAAGAGGTCTTAAAGGGTAGTTAGCACATGAAGTCTGCTCTTACAGTATCATCTCGCATTCTGCCCTACGCGTGTTAGGCATCTTACTTTAGGTTCACCAGTGTCAATGTGGCTACATTTTGTTGCGATCCTCTGTTTTCAGAAGAGGCCTCTTCTATTTTCAAACAGGCTTCTTCAAAAGTCAAAAGGAACTAAGGCAGAAGAGCATTTTCTGAATAGGTTGGAATTACCTTGATTGCAGGTCGTTCAGGAGCATCACTGATTGATCCTGGTGCATTATTATTATAACACTCCAACAGAAGTTATTAGACTCCATTTGATAGAAATGCGAATCAAGGTCTTACGTTCATGCTGTAGCGGAAGATGCTGAGCCACTTCAGCCACTGAAGCCAATAAGGAATCGTCTCAACATTGACCAGTCGACCACTGAAGACCATCATACTGACCCACACAAGCGCGGTCAGCACTGTGCCAATTACGTGTTGGCGTGTCGAAGCACTAAACATCAGCGCCACAGCCGTACCTGAGAGACTCGTCAGAATGATGTTCAACAGGTAGAAGAGAAACTTATCAACTGCCAACTGGAACCCTGTTCAAAACAATAAAACATGTAAGCGCTATCTGAGCTTCAGCTTTCCTATTTTAATGTAAGGACAGTCAACAGCAATAATATCCAGTAAATCATTTTAGATCAAGTCACCTGACTTCAGAGGATATGACAGAGGTTTAAAAATAAAGTATTACCTTACCTTACATAAATTATTACCTTACCTTACTTTTTAAATTCCTCTGCTGCTGCTATGTTGTCTACATAAACATGACCAGATGGCAGAGGAAAGAAATACATGATCACAAGAGACCCAAATCAAGACATTACAATGTTACATGTATTAAAATACCAGTCATGTATCTAAATACTAACATCAAGCATGCTCTAGGTAAATCTTATACAAAACATGTAAATTCCATACACCTAGTTTCTTCAGAATTCGCTAAACAGAAAATACACAATGAGATAACTATATATTATATACAAATGAATTAAGAGAGAGAAAAACACTTGATTTACCTATCATGAAGTAAGTTATAACAGCAAAGAGCATTATGGGAAAGACTCTCTGTGGTGCAACATCACAGAAAAGCTTGGCAAAAAAGTAGGCCGACACTCGATAGAAACCACTCAGCGTCTCATGTCTAAAAATATAACAGAAGAATCAGTTTATTTGCAGTCAGATTTAAATGAGATTACAGGGAATAAATTTCACAGGTAGATCAAATCAGTTTAATTGTATTTCTACCTTTACATGACTCTGAATTTAAATACAATATAATTTATATGGTGTGCAAGTCTATTGGATAGTATGCTGAACTGTCAACCCAGAGGTCAAGGGTCAAATCCTGCCAAAGCCAAAAAGATGTTTAAAGATTTCTGTAAAAACTGTACCATCCAGTGAACTCGGTTATAAAATAAGCATGCTGACTGTACAATATCAGGTTGGAAGAAAAGGAGGAGAAGGAGAAGTCTGGCTACCCACGCCATATGCTGAGGACTAAGAAAAATGAAGTCGCAAAACACTTAACATATATAACTGCCTCTGAAGATTAGCTTAAAGGACCGCTCTTCTTATTTATAAATTTAAATCAAGGATACCCTTGAAACATTTCTCCCTTTACTGTTTTTCTTCCTTTACCATCCTCCTTTGTGGCTAACATTTCAATTTAAGAATTACTTCTGTGTAGGACAGAAAGCTCAGTCAAAAAATCTTGGCTACAAATATGTTATCTTTCCCTTAGAACTTAAATGATCTCAGAATGAACGCTTTCAGATTCACCAAAGATGTGTTAATTTAAAACTACGTCAATGCAACAGCCACAACAAAAATTCTATGCAGCATCACAATACTCTGAACTTTGTAGGCTGACTGTCGCAACTTGTAATATTTTTAAGGCTAGCAAATTTAATTTAGCTAACTTGTTATATTTTAAAGCTACTTGACCACACATCCAATTATTTAAAGTTAAATCAATTTTATTCTGCTGACATTTCACTGCAACTTGCATCGCTTCAATTAGGACTCAATTTTTAGGTATTTACTCAACAAAAGACTTGTCCTGCAGCAGCAGAAAAAAAAATCAATGAAACATCCCAGGCATGAAATAAATAACCACTGTGAAATGAATACGTTTCCCCATCACGTAAATTATTGACTGTTCTCATTGTTATACAGCAAAATGGCTTCACAAGAGACTTACATAAAAATAGCTCGCTCCTTGATGAAAATATCGACAGCAGACATGTTACCAAAAACATAATTTATGACGATGAAAAAGAACGCACCAATTCTGTCAAATACACACAACATGTTAAAATTTGCAAACAGCCACAAGCATCAAAACATTTTCATTGGTTGTAATACTCACTCCACCGAGTTCTTCTGGCATTAAAGTTTCGATGTCTGACAGAGAAGGTTCACATCCTTGCCTACAGTGCTTACAATAAAAATTCAATCTTGATGCTTTTGATTGAGACTAATTAGCTTCAAGAGACAGAAGATGAGCAGAAAACACCTACCCAACAATCATCAAATGTTTGCCTAGACTGAGCAGACAGATTTCAGTATTAATAGATGACAACTAAGCTAAACAAAGACGATATCAGCAATTAGACACAATGATTCGAAGTACTTCAGTGCATGCAAATACCGGTTTTCGATGCCAGTTGTACAGGAATCGTCAACTCTGAAGTAGATTGAGCCAACAATGAGACCAAGAATAACTGCAGTAAACATCTGGAAATGCAAAGAAAACAGCATCAACATCAAATATGGATCCTATACTCCCCCCTCCGTCATCCCTCCTTCTTGTACTTCCACGTATTTATCATAGTTTGATAATTCTCAACGTCACAAATTCATTTCTGCTGCACTGACCTGTTTCGTCTCCTTTACTCAACACAGATGGCTATATTAAAAACCCACGGATTAAAAAAAAAATTAAACTTGAAGCAAAAAGTCCACGAGAACAAAACACAACAGCATGGCGCCTATTCATGTTTAGTAACTAATTAAGTTGTAAGTTTCTGTCTGTTACTGATACACCAGTTGAAACCAGTCACTAACCTCATCTCATTATCCACAGTCTCTGTCTCACTGTTTGCTTTCAGGCACTCTTGCTTTTCAGAAGCAATACACATATTAACTGTTCATAGATTGAGCAAGCTTATGCTCCAGAAGAGCAGATAATAGCTAAGGCAGCAGGTAAAGAAATACGAGACACACCTGAGTTAACAGAGCATGTCTGTTGCGGATCATGTTGTGCCAAGTTCGACTTGATACAATCGCCAACTGAAAACAAAAGCAAAGACATCATAATGCAACATAAATATAATGCAAACTGCATGTAACCACATATCAAGATAATTATATAGCACCTGTCAGAAGCTTCTCAAAAGTGTTGAAAATATTAACGCTATCTAACTGATCTGTACAAATGTGACTTAATGTAGGTGAAAAATGCATGCTTAGCACAGTCAAATTAAACAGTAAGTACAGATATATGCAAGGGAAGACTGTTCCAATCAGATGATCTGATGCAAGAAAAGGTCCATGCGCAGCAGCTCAGCACCTGCATATTTCTGCAGCCAGCAGAGCACAACAAACTGATACAACTACAGCTCAACAGATTCATTTCCAATTTTTCTGGATTGCCTAACTATTTATAGTAAATAAAGAATTAATCCCTCCAACTTCAGATACAGTTTCTCTAATTATCAAAAATTATACTGCCTGATATTTTGCATTTATCCAAATTTTATACTCACATATACCAATACACCAGAAACTCATTATAAAAGTGTCCTTGGGAGATCAAGAACCGTCTTATACCGACATCTTGATATAACAAGCGTATTTGTATATCGGAATAACTTTTGGGATCCAGGCTCCCAACTGCATTATGTCGGAATTCCTATTATATTGATGCAAGTTATAACAAGGCTCCATTGGATTTGCATACACAGGCAACTATTGTTGTCATAGTTGACCAAAAGTCGACAGAGACAGAACTTGCATCACTGAACAGCATCTTACCTGCCTAACGGTTGAGGTTGGATAGGAGACTCTGGTAACAACAGCGACATCTTCTTCAACACTGTTTTTACTTTCGTGCATGAACATGATCTCAGATTCAAGTCTGTAACAAAATTAGTTAAGGAACAAATAACACATCTGTTATACGCCTCTACAAAAACTCAACCAAAGTGATAACTACTTGCTCCTCTCCAACATGGATCACAGTACATCATACTCATATTTCCATTATTCCATCTTCCCCTTGCTGAACACTTACTCCATCTATGTTACTAATTTTTTGAAAAGATTTGCAAGAGAGAAATATGCACAGTTTTATGACCAAGACCATAGCCAACCACTTCAACAATCTCTCTCCATCTTCTTTGTTAATAACAGTTTCACAACAATCTCTCTGTCTTCTTTAAAACAGCAGTTCCGAGCATCAAAAGACTGAACTACGAAGTATCAACGTGGTTTTTTGTTAGTTTTGGTTAGACATGTCTAATAATCGGTGCAACACTGGGCAGTATAAAGATTAAAGTTAGGATGCAAAACACACAGCAACAGCGACAAAGTTGTCACGATCTGCAACTTACTTATGACACCACTTTGACGATCGATACAGAGCGACCAAAGATCTTTGAATTTCAACAACGGAATCTTTATCTGCAAAGAAATCATACCATACTAAAGGGGTGCTATATAAATGTTCTGAATAAATGAATAGTAGTCATTATCAGTATCTTGGAAAAAGCTGCTAAATGAAGACCACAGAAACTGAATGGCTAATTAGAAACATAAAATTTTCTTTCCAGCATCACCATATTCCCATATGGGACCTATATTGGCCCATATGGGTCCCATCAAACGTTTATGGGTATGCTGACTGAGAATGGTTAAAGTTAAAGCTTGAAGATACCGATAACACAGTCTGCATCTAAAGATCACATGAAAAGCCTCGGTATCTCTTTCTCATGAACTTCATATGGTCTAATCTTATCTCAAGACTTGCATTTTACAGCAAGAATATTCTCATGGGCAATTTTTCTGTTTCCCTGGATTCAGCTACTGGAATCCACGGGATTTTCAGCTAGGCTTCTGTGCTCCATTGACTGGTCCCTTGTGCATTTAACATTGACTCAACAGATGTAGTTACGACTAAATCAACTTTGCTGAACATACAGAAAAAACCAGCAAAAAAATACAAAGACTATCTGCAGTAACAGTGCAGGACAAAAAGGCAAGGTGGTCGGTTTGGTTAGCATACTGAGTCCCAATCTGAAAGACTGCTCAGTGGATTCCATGTAACGACTCAGGACAAGTGGTTTGTGCCCATCTGTCTCTTGTACCAAGCAGTATAATTTGGTACTGGTGTAAGCTGGGAAATAAAGTCCTGCGATGCACTGGCCCTGTGCCCATGACCTTGGAATTTGTCCACTGCCGGCTCATGGGCAGAAGAGCAGGAAATTGCTCCTCCCCTACGTTTCACTAGGTATGTGGGAGCTTTACTTTACTATACAAAAGGCACAGTGCATAAAAGCATTAAAAACAGAGAGGTTCATAAGGTGCTACGTTTTCATACATACATACACACATACATCATACATACATACATACTAAAAGAATATTATTACACCAATACTAATGACAACACTGCATTTCCAATGCTCCACTTCCACCTCAAGCGACCAATATTGCTTTGCAGTGTCACTTTGGAAAACCAGAAGAAAATTCTAATTACCTTCTGACTCGAGTAGAAATCCATCTGTTTCAAAATCTTTATTGACTCCTAAAATATCAAAGGTCAGAAGTGAAACTGAACAATTCAACTTTTTAACTCATACTATTAATCAACTGAATGAAAAGCTGTAAAACTGACAGGGAAAATCTAAAAATCCTTAGAGAACATCGCAAAACAAAACATGGATTTCAAGTGGTTCAGAAGATATTTAACTGTAATCGTAAATTTTTAAAGTGCCGCTTCAAGGTAGCCTCATCAGAACCACCAACATTACCATCAGTTCTTCTAAAGATAGTTGGTCTGATGGGACATTACATCTAATGGACAAGTCTAATATAGACACCTCCACTCTAACCCTCTGTCAACTTCATTATCTGCCAATGAATTGGACTTCTCTCCACTGGATCAAATGTAGCACTGATCCTTATGCACCAACTGTACCACCTGGTGGTCTGTACAACTAGGACACTAGTCCATTATTACTGTCACATTAGACCAACTGCCATTAGACAAAATGTTCATTATGCCAACTGTATACAGATCAAATGTCCGGGAATGCATTACAAATCCTTGCTAGATAACGAGCATGATGGCATGGCAAAAGTTTAACAGCAACTGGTGACTTCTACTACAGGTGATTCTAAAGACACACAGACAGCATCTTACAAGACCAAAGGTAAACAAACATACTTCGTTTGTTGAAGCAAATTAAGTCTAAAGCATGACTTTGTTCACTATAAAAGTCAGAGAAAACTACAGAAAGCTTCTTCATACCATTTGTCTTAACAGATCTGCCGTCTTCGATTGGTTCCTTGCAGCTATCAACTCGTTCTTTGGTGGTTAGTGGAAGAGACGGAGGAATGCATCCACTGAGCACGTCGAGGAAGAAATCAGGAGGATTATTGTGGTTTTCACAGACATAATCTAAACAGTACAGACAAAAGACAGATTTTCAAATTCGAACCATTTCTCTGAGCCAAACCTGAACTTGGCTTTTACAGTAACCAAATTATGCGTAAGATCAAAACCACTGAAGCTTGTTATAATTGTAACTGTAATCACAAATGGAACCCCACAATTTCTGCTGCCTCTGTGATCTCTTTCAGCCTTCTTTACCTCCACTAACTGAACCTGAACATTTCAATTTCTAAAGAACCTATATCAGACAATACTATACTAGAGAACAGCCTAAGATTAAGAACAACTGTCTCTCTTCACTGCAGCACATGACACCACAGGTGAAGAAACAAAAAAGAAAACAAAGGAAGTCAGGAAGGATGATGTGGAGGATGACAAAAATTACAGGAGGCAGTTACGAACGATGCTGCTAGCATCGATTTAACAATGCACTGGAGAACTTTAATCTACAGCAATAATGCTTGTTTGCTTGAGATTATTGTAACTGCAGCTCAAATGACATAATTTTATCTGATAGGAGGAGGAGATGGACTCACTTCCTGAGTGGAAATGTTGCAAAGCATCCTGGGCTGGACCATAAAACACACATTCACCCCCTGACATCAACATCATTTTATCAAACAACTTGAAAATGGAATATCGCGGCTGATGGATTGACATAATGATCGTCATTCCACGACAAGACAGCCTAAAAACAATGTACTGCATAATGTTAAGCTTAAGATTAGACTTCACCTAAGAATAACTCAGCATAAATTACTGGTAATATTTTCTAACCACATGAAAGTTAGAGGACAAGAAATTTAGAGGTGTAAGAGAAAAATGTCTAGAAACTAAAATTCTATAAGGGCAGTAATTAGAACCAAGATTATTTTAAAAGGACAGACAAAAAGGCCTTCGTATCAGGGTAGACAACCCTTCCTTCACAGGTGTCACAGATGAGACACAGAGATATAACAGTAATTCACATCTGTGTCTGTGGACAAAACCATACAAAGCAGCTCCTGTTAGTGCCCTAAATCAAGGAGCTCATTATTAAAATTATTACTGCTTAAAACTGTAAGAGATCTTTGATTTTTGACCAAAAGGATGAAAAGAAATTGACAGCATTTTTACAGACTGCAAGGACCTTGCTCTGTGACGATATTATTATCAAATTATTATCATTATTACTATTACTGATAATTACTAGTATTGTTATTAGATTTAATAATGGTAAACTCCTTGAGTTTTGCCGCTGTAATTCAGTGTACCTCTTGAGAAGGAGCATGACGGAATGAGCAGTGAAGGAATCGAGACCCGTTGTCGGTTCATCAAGAAAGAGAACGGCTGGAGACGTTATTAACTCCATTGCAATGTTTGTTCGCTTTCGTTCTCCACCTGAGACACCCCGCTGGAACTCAGTTCCAATCTGATCCACAACAAACCAACCATTACTGGGCATTTATGTAGCACCTTAAGCATCTACTGAAAGTATGATGCAATAAGGAATTTTTATAGCGCCTTTGAACTGCCTCAGAGCATAATTCATGTAACTACTGGTGTTGGTAGACATTTATATAGGCTCTTTATTGAGCTCCTTAACAGCATAAGTGTGCAACAAGCTGGCCTATTTGGTAGTGCATTTTCTAACGATTGTGGGTTCAAGCCTGCTGAGCAGACTCTGTTTAACAACCCTGAACCAGTTGTTTGCAAATGCTTGTCTCTGTCACCATCAGTACAATTTGATGCCGACATAAGCTGAGAAGTAAACAGCAAATCCTTTGATGCACTGAGGGCCAGTGTGTGTCCAAGACATTGGGATAACTGACACTGCAAGGGCTTAAGAATGGGAAACGAGTGCCTGCTCTACATTCCACTATGGAACATGGAAACTTTACTTTAAAAGCACAAACTAAGAGCAGTACTGGTATATAAAGCAAACTTACAGAAACTTCTATGCCACACACCGACTGATGATGATAATTTTATTGTCATTTTGTGCTCAAAGCATAGTACCGAGGGTGATTATGGTGAGAAAATTACATATTCTCAAATATAAATGACATAAACAGTAATATAGGCAAGAATAAGTGAATAACATCAGCATACAGGTGCTATTCCTCTCATTGGCAAGTTTCATGTCTAATCCTGCTTTAGTTTTTGGCTAAGTTCAGTCTTCGATGGCTAGTAACACTTATTCTGAATCCTTTAAAAACTGAATTCTTTCTTCTAGGCAGATGACAACTTCATAAATTTGATAGCTTTATTTCTATTCAGTTGGGTGGCTTGCTTGTAAATCGTACTGAATGTGCACTTAGAATGAAAATGAGAATGTAAAAGGCCAAGGAACAAAGGCCAAAAGCCAAACAAAGTCTGGCCTTCTGGTATCTGTGTCCTGGAGAAAAATCCCCCCTGCCTGAATGAAACCAAAGGACCTAGTCAGAGGACTCTGCATCATAACCTTATCCAAAGGCCAAGAGGTCAACTGCCCCACTGACCCCCCCCCCCCCGGCCATGACTCAGAATTCACTACCAAATACCTCAAATGAGAAGTAAACGTGGGAATAGCAGGATGAAGAGGAATGTTGAGGATTCAACTGTAAAGGAAGAAAAGGAAGAATGAGAAAGAAGAATACAGAGAAGGTGGACATTATGTGAGAAGATATAGATTAATTAAGCAGTAAAAAGGAAGAGGAAGTGAAACGTAAAGAGTAGAAAGAAAAACTGAGAAAACTGATGACAATTAGGAAGGATGATGATGAAAACAAAGAAGAAAGAAGTTGAAAATAAAAACAGACATTGAAGAGGCTGAAATAAAGGAAAAGAAGAAAACAAACCACTCAACACTCATTAGTTATAATTACTTTACCATATTTTCAGATTAATTTGCCACAAATTCACTCAGTGAGAATAACAGATCAGCTACAACAAAACAAACTGCATGCAATTCGTCATAAATGCCGTTGTTTAGACAACCTTAGTGTTGGCACATTTGGACAATCCAAGGTCAGAGATAATTTCTTCAACCCGTTCCTTTCTCTTCTGCGTTGAAGTTCCCCTTGGAAGACGAAGAGCAGCAGAAAACTCAATGTTCTCTTTCACAGTCAACATTCCCATCACCACATCATCCTGGAAAACACACAAGAAATGACAGGTTATGTCACCCAGAAAAAAATGACTTAAAATTATCAACAAGCTATGCAATGCTACTAATTGGAAGTAGTGATCTTGCTGGAGCAATCTTGCTGCACACATAAATTCCAAGTTACATTACATTCTTACCTTACGATGCATCTGTGTAGACCTGTTAGACGTTGAAAGGTGCTGTACTCATGTTCAGGTGCATACACATATACAAAACACACATTACATACATACACATACATAGATCTGTACAGATACACAATACATTGCAAAACACAAGATTAACATATCATAAATCAAATCATTAAACAAACAATCAAAACATCTTGTGTTAGTTCAGAATGGCTGCTCGAAGCACGAATCTCAAGAACTATTGAAAATCGTAAATCAGCTATCTATGCGAACTCACCATCAAACGAACTCACCAACACTTCACCCCATGCAATTTCTGCACAGGTCTTTCACTCAATACTGAAAACACTCCTCTTCCACAAATCCTATCCTGATTCGTCCTCTTCCCCTTATCTCTCTTTCCGTTCCAATTCCAAACACCATCCACCATAGCTGCCTGAATGACCCTTGGATCTAGACCTATAATAACTGAATCTGATCTTACTTGCACATCGATTTTATTTTGACCAAGAACCTCAGAATAAGCTGGTTCCAATGATTTAGCTTTCGTTGGGTGCTGTGGAAATCCCAAGCTTACGATTACCATTACAATTACATGTGTTAGTTACAACAAGTTGAAGTGCATTTCTTAAAGTCACATACATTTTCTCTTTCAGCAAACAACTCTTAACTCGCAGTCGAGTAGAGACAGTCTGAACGCCCTGCTCCTCCACTAACCTGAATCACGTAGCCAATCATGCACTTGTAGTTACTTGGCTGTTTGGCGCCATTGACCAAAACCTCTCCAGACAGACCTTGATGGTTCTTTCTACCAGCCAAAATGTCTAACAGACTGAAACACAACAATCACACACTCACCACAGATACTACTGCAATGCCTCTGAAGAGTTTACCTTCAAAATGAGCTGCAGAAATGTGTAGCTATGAATACTACTACTACAACCATCATGCTGATCAGCACAGCAACATCCATCACTGTGCCACCTAATTACCGATCCTCTTCGTCTCAGTCTATCTCCCTCAACCTCCTCACAGCAAGGAAAGGCTGCAGGAACTGATGGAACAAAAGCCTTGGCTGTTATCTTCAGACCAGTGTAAATGTAATGTCCATGCTTTTCTATAGCGGCCATAAGGCCTTGACCTTGCACATTTTTCAACAAATTTATCAGGTGTGATCCTCCATAACCGCTGCCTGTTTGAATGGAGCCACATCATTTAAGGTCCCAGTGCAGCATAGGACACAACGATTGGGCATCTAATGTGCAGGGTGTCTACTTCAAATTATGATGATTAAATCCGTGCACAAAGCATGAAACCTTAACCTCTTCGCTGCGGATGACGAGAACCTCTCGTCATAAAATTGTAATCCCATACGCGGATGACGAGTATGTCTCGTCATAACTACAGTTTACGCCCCTGTGTTATAAATGTTGCTCAGCGTGTTGGAATACAATGTCATCGCGTATTGGAATGATGAAAAATAATAAATGAAAAATGAAAATAACATTTTATGCGGTAGATGGCGTAACTATTTTTTATGAATTCATTGGTCTGACGTTATAGGTACTACGTCTACGTCATCGCTGAAAACCAAGTTGTTTTTTGTGACATTTTTAGAAACTGTAAATAAAATACAAGCATTTATAAAAGTGAATATTGATAAATAAAGTTATAAGTATGGCGACAATGAGACGTAGATTTACCGCTGCTCAGGTTAGAGATATATTGACAACTACCCAGGATACTGACGACAGTGACATGGATTACGAAGAATCGAGTGATGGACTGTGCCTGGAAAATGGATGTTTCAAGAGATATCATACTGAAGAAAACTTTGAGGAAGAGGAACTATGAGGAACTATGAATAACCATGAATAACTGATAGTTTTTTGTGTTTTCCAAACGTCATTTAGTTGTTCCATAAAATTTTTTTTCTTAAATTTTACATGACGCGTGACGTAATAAACACTAGCCGCAGCGAAAGGGTTAAAACAATTCATATCTACACAGTGTTGAAGAAACATCTATGCATTGTTGAAGAAACATTATATTTAAGCAACACCCCATACATCGACCTCATGTTGTTTTTCAGGTCAAGTAATATTCATCCTATTTAAGTAATGCCCCACACAGACTCATCCCCATGTGGTCTTTCAAGAAAACCCATCTCTAGTAAAATAAACACATGATTTGCATCAATGCTGTACATGACATTACAGCTGCAATTATAATTACAATAATATTGTTTAAAACATTATTGTTATTATTATTATTATTGCCGAGCGGTATCAAGTTTGAGATTCTATTTATAAACTATTTGGTATTAAGGTCTGAAACTTTGTAGCCCTTCATGACAGATTTTTATCTACATAGTGACCAAAAATAATCAATGTCTGAGAAGGTGCGGGGTGACGACCGGTTGAGTTGACACGGAAGGACCCTGATGTCATTATAAAGCACATGATTTTCAGTCCGTGATGAGGCAGCCTGTGGTTGAGTGACATTTCATTCATGCACATGTGCTTTTGGTGAAAGCTACACAGGCTGTTTCAAAACTCCATTTCATGTCACACAACTGGTAATTGCAAAAAGCTTATCACATCAAACTGGGTCGGACGATGGTGAATACCACAAGAAAAACAACTAATCTGATGAGGAGCACAAGACATAAGGATGATCGTTTCGTGGCTCTAGCTGTATTGCAGACATCAAGAATGTTTCATTCGACTGCACAGATAATTAAAACAAGTTTTCCAAGCAAGTGTCATTTACTTACGAAGTTTTTCCACTTCCTGTTGGCCCAAGAATTGCATTCACTCCAGGACCAAATATTCCACTAAAAGAACCAAGAAAGTAATAAAGCAATAATCGTTTGTCATTATCATGACTGTTATATCCCCAGTCCCCATCATCTTTCATTATCACCATAAGGACCACTTGCATCAGTTTACTACTTGATGTGGAACAGCAGAGCCTTATTCCATGTCCTGATCACCACCAAGGAACCAGCGCCAGTTCCTGGTAATGAGTGGATTTTGAGCATCTCTGACTCACTTCATTTCCTTCTCTGATTCAATGCCTTTCCTACTGCTAACCCGGGAGAACAGACCCAACTAACACTCCACATTTCTTTCATACCTCTTAGCACTGATCGGAAGCACATTATGTTGTCCAGCTAAACATCTACAGTGCCTTTGTGAGTTACTCAACGCCTGTGTGAGTTAATTAAGTGGCGCTTTACAAATTCAATGATACATACATACGTACACTTCCTTAAAGAGATTTCAATGTTTCGTATACAAGATGTTGCTGTCTTATAATTGTCTTTTTTAGGAATGCACAGTACTATACATTGTCAATTCAACGATCAGGTGTTCAACTCGGTACACAGACATAAGGTTTCAAAATCAATTTTCCTCTAATGACCTCAAGTGAACTCGGCTAGAAAGTAAAACAATGGGCTTACACTGTTAGCAAGATTATCTGGGAAAAGGACAGGAAAAGACCAGCACCTACTGTCATCCTTAAAGCTATGACAACGATATCTGCAAGCATTTCCTATTGATCACAGGTCAGGGTTGGTTTTAGACAGCTCATCCAAAGTTTGTTTACAAATAATTGTACGTTTGTTTAAACACTGATCTTGCTTTTACACCTGGTTTATAGGTTTATAGTTTAAACCTTTATAGTATTCGAGACAGAGTTCTGTGAAAAGACTGTTTGGAGGCTTTGGGAGGCATTGATCATAGCTCATTTTCACAACAAGCACACTTCAATCATAACAAGAACACTTTGATCATAACAAGCACACTTTGATCATAACAAGCACACTTCGATCATACACCAAGTGTACTCAGTCAGAGTCGTTCCTCAGGACTACTCTGGAACATTTGAACATGAAGTGCATAAGTATTTAAGTCACTTGTCAAGTATACTTGATTTACTCAGAGTGTAGACATGAAACGCAACCCATCTTATACGGCGTAAAGTCAGAACTTATTTACACCTATCTACGGGCATGGGCACAGATTTTATTTTAAAGTGCACCTTTATTTTTAGAAGGGGGCGTCTTTGTACTTTATTCCACCCATCTGATTCCAACAGCTAAGTTCCTTTGAAGTTGGCTCTCTTTAATGTGGGCTAATCGTCCTCTCGATCTAGATTTATGTTCCCTCTTAGGAGTGATTTTATTTCAGGATGCCTTAATAACGAGGAGATTGGTTGTCACCTCTCGTTAAACAGGCTTTGTACCGACTGCCGACTGTGGGTTTACCGAAGATTACAGGCGCACACACATAAACACAGATAGAAAACGAACCAACAAGACTGGCACACACGCTACTTTTAGGGTCAACCGAACTGGACCACAGAGCAACAGTCAATAACTCGCCTCGCCCTCCTCATCCCCCCTTCTCCTCCCCATCCTCCCCTTAGTCCTCCTCAGATATCCGCTTCGCATTCACACGCCTTTGTCTGGCATACAGAGCAGCGGCGGGCGGACCACCACGCAGCGAAGCCATCCCGAGTGAACACCCTGTGTAGCTGCGTGTAGCTGCTAGACACCCTGTAAAGCACCGAAGCAAGCCATCTCCGTCGTTTGCGAAACATACAATGAGAATGCAATTAATTTTAGGCGACCTAAAGTACGGATGTGGGAAAATGCCCACTTCACGTCCGCCTTTAAACTTGAAATGAAATGATTACCTCTATGAACAACTGTGTTTTTCCGATAAACCAACGGCTCTGCAGCGATCTCTGATTTACAATCAGCCTACAGCTGATGTGCATGATTGTGTTTATCACTACTGTCTAGGCCTCAGCTTAGCGTTTCTGGAGCAAACGAGATGAGTGGAGAGCACTCTGGCTTTAACAGATAAGCTACCGGACACAACATACCACAGGCATTTGCTGAGTCAATGTTATGAAATGTTTACGCAGAACACTTCATCTGTAGAGTTCGGTGTTTTGTCTGTCTTTTTGCAGGTGTCCTTTGCACCTAAGCCAGTTCATGCATTCGATACAAAAGCACTTGGAGAAAAACTCACACGATAACATGCAGTTTAACATAAGTGACCATCGTTTGGCGTTTTAAGCAATACGATAATGGCACTACAGAAGTTATTAGACTCATCGGAAGCATTTTATGCACTTAAATTACATTTGATTTTGAATGAAATCTTGTCGCTTTCCACTCTTGCATCTAATCTAATTTAATCTGACTTCTATAGCACAAATCGACTGTCCCACTTCCACTGCTAGCCACCTTCTTACTTCCCTGCAGTCAGTTGGTTCTTTGGTAGGCCGTCACCGATTCCTAAAGGCCTGCGCCTAGACCATAATCTCCTAGATCTTAAGGCCCTTAATATCTAGGAGTCTATGCCTAGACCTAGACGAATCTTCGCCGATTCGTCTCCACATCAAGTGATCGGCCTGGTGAGCATCCTGTATCAGAAAGTCATAAACAATTTCAGCCGTCCAACGCTTTCGAACACCCTGTGCGCCGCATTCAACGGACAGCCAACTGCACCGAGGGAGGTCACTCTCTATAATTAGCAGAGATTATAACACAGCAGCCGTTTAACTCCGCCACTGCCTTGTTTTGGGGTAGTGCAAGTCCCAAGCCTTCGATAAAGGAGGAGGGCGACGGCAACGGCCTTTGAAGCCATAAGCTGTCGTTAAACTGAGGAACTACTACAACAGCCGCCCTGTCCTGTCTGTACGCTGGAAACCTTTGCCGAACGCCAGCCGTGGGAGGGGTACATCATTGGCGGCAATCAATAACTATGAAGAGGAATATGTTCAATATGTAGTAAAGGCACACGTGAACCACTGTAAGCTCAGCATACAGATCTAATAGCTTACAACACCCCTAGACCACATACTGAATATTTTCAGTATTTATGATATAACATTTTCATGTGTTTCTTACTTGCAGGTGCTTGCAAATGCAATTTACGTAACATTTCAACTTGCAAATCAATATGCATGCAATTTCATAATAGATTTTAAAATAGGTAATTTAAAATAGTATTCCATGTGACATGGGCAACTCAAATGAGCGGAAGATGGTTAATTCTGGGTCTGCCTGTTGTATCCCACATGTATTTTTAAGCTGTTTTTAGGGTAATAAATTAAATGAAAGAATAAATAGCATCAATATTAAGTATGTTATCCATATCCATCCTTTCCTTAATAGAATTATAACCAAACAGGTTTATTTCACCTTCTAGCAGTAAACTCAGACAATACAAAATTTTCTGCATGGTGGAATAAACACGCTGGTTCATGCCCAGATGAGATATATGTAATCACACTGGACAGCACAGACATCTTAATAATGACAACAAAATCCAAATTCACTACAGGAGCTCTAATGTTATTCAAACACACAAATACAACTAATAATTATAATATATTTATAAATGTGGTCTATATTCTAAATACAACAGGGTATATGGCACAACACAATGCAATTCCTCAGCACCTCTTATGCATTAGGTGAGCAGAAAAACATTACATGGTTGGAAACTACCTCATAAACAGTGCATGTAGGGAATCAATTCTTCAGCACAAAAAAGCAACACTCCATTATAAACATACTGGTATGTTGCTGCTACAACAGGTTCTAGCAGTGAAATCTTAATAAAATGAAATTCAAACCAACCTGGCATCTTTCACGATGTATTGTTTCTCTTTGGAACGACAGCAACCTTTGAGTTGCTTTGACCGTACTTCAACTTCGTAACTTACATTTTTGAAAGAAATAATGGAACCTTTTGTTTCAGAAAATGCATGTGGCAGATCGATACTAACATCGCCATATTTGTTCGATTTAATGTCACTGCCCTGAATTACAAAACGAACGGGTTTTGAATCCACGTTGTTACAGTTTGCCTCCACGGGTCTCTTTGGATAAGAAGTGACATCCCCGAAATTGGTCACGAGACACAACTCGGCCTTTCCTGCGCCGTCTTCATCTTTCACTGTTTCGTCGATTACTCCTGTCTGCGGCTCCCAGACATTTTCACCCATTTGTAAAAATAAATTAAACCACTTCAGACTACACAGTCAACTTTTACGGTTATTTCCTTGTCTTCTACTATCTTCTTAAACCATCCCACCTACGTTGCTTCAGCGCCTGATAGCAGTCGCTTTAATAGCCACATTTTAGCACTGTTGCTATAGATGAACGCGTAACCCGCTAAAATATCTCTATACCTACTGCTGCCATCTAGCGTTCGGCCTGAATACTACGAGTTTTCCGATAGAAACCCTCGTTGTTCGTAGTAAACTGTGAAGCATGTTAGCGCGGTTGTTTATTCGCTCTTGAGTTCGACAAACATCAGTTAAAATGTCAGTCCTACTTTCTACTTTTTGCAGATGTTTCTGTCCACGTTTCCAGCAAATGTTTTTGCATGAGCGATTTGAACATCTTTTAAAATACTTCTGCATTAGATCAAAATTGGTAGGCCTAATGTACAAGATGTGTTTTTTCTCATTCATTCTAACATGTAGGTGCATTTAATTGTGCGCGTTAGAAAGTGTCTGTTTAATATAGAAATGTGATGAAATTATGGGTTTTTCATTTAAGGCAATTCACCACAATAATTCTTAATGATCTGCAAGGAAAGGATACAGAAATTTGTTTCGTTAAGCTAAATATCGTAAAAATTAACTCCATTAACAGGCTTCAAATTTCTGTGTTTGTGTATTGATGTCAAGATAAACAATTGCCCTCAGTGCACCATCATCACATCACTTCTGACTTCAAATACTGATCGAATAGAGTACAAAGTCCTATTGCTTACCTGGTTATCTATAACACACTTCAATCCTCCCAACAATCCTATCACTCCGTTCAACCAGCCCCTCTTTTGCCCTAACACTTCTTCGCCCTCCCGTCACCTCATCCTTAAAGTTTGGAAACTGCTCCGTGGCCACAGCTGCTCCACGCCTCTGGAATAAGTTCCTGCCAGAATTATGACAACATGTTCGGAATTTTATACAAGACCTCCTTAGTTTGAAACTGTTAGATATAAGCTTGCAGCTTTGAAAATATTATTTGGTTTAGGATTTTTTACTGCAAAACTAGTTTTTCTATATTTCACACAAATTAAATCTACTCTTTTTTATTGATCCCAAATGCAATCAATGTTCAATTCAAATCTGTCAAACCAAGCAGTCATAATTAACTCGCCTGTGGCATATTTCTAAATTCTGCATCGGAGAAGCAAAGGTGTATGTTCAAGGAGGTTCCCATTTTAGTCTGCAAGCAAGCCTTTAAAAGTCAACTTGTGGGGTATATCGAAAGTTTTTATTCATGTGCACAGAAAAATCCGAATATCAAGTTGAAAAAGTAGAGTTTGTGCAAGCAAACACATTCCTGTATAGTGAAGAGTTAAACTGCCCTTCCACCAATAACTTTTTGCCCCTGTAGACAGTCATTGACACCTAAAGATTTAGCTTGTCTTTGGTAAAAGTAAATCCACACAGAAACGTGCAGTGATGGAGTGTTTTAAAGGCTGTTTGACTGTGACTTTGTGTCGTTATATTGGGAGTACTTCTGAAGAGTCTCTCTTGACGATGCAATATACAAGCTTGAAATTACAACTGCTGTTACAAAAAGAAATGGAGAAACATTGAAACGAAAGGAAAGAGAAGTATGGGGTGTCGTAAAATGGGCATAGTTGGCAATGATAGTGCCAACTTTTGCAATTTATAAAGCCACGTAAGAAAAAGAATAATAGAAGCTACAGAACTCAACTTTACAAAAAATCTACCAGTCTTTAAAAGTTCATCATGCATGTACATCTTCTCATCACAGTGTTACATGAACAAGTATTATTTGCAGTCAGTTTTCAGTGTAATCCACCTGACTATTTTAGTCCGATTTCAAGTTGTTCACTTGGTAACAGAATTATATTCTCGATAAATTTTTTATTCATTCAGATCAACGCTAAAATTGAAACTCTAGCAGTAGACTGCAAAGAAACCTTTTGATAAAGTACACAGTATCTAACGCGCAATTATTAAAAATGATTCATTTTGTCATTAGCTTACTTGTTTCAATTCAGAAACCATGATCAGTTACCAGTCTGTCTTGATTGAACAACACTTGGTAAATACTGTACATTAGCTACGTGAATGCTAATCAGTGCAAGCATATTTACACCTGTTATAACAATCATCTGTTAAATATTTATTTAAAACAACAAGCAGTCTTAAAAACAACTGTTATTACACAACTGTCAACAGAACTTATCTTATTTAAACAACTTGAACTGATCGTATGTAAACAACTTAGAAAAACAAAATCAGTCTGCACAAGAAACAAAACCAATTCTCCGAGTATTTCATTATGGACTACTACTAAACAACCATAAATGCATTCGCAAAAAGATTTCAAAGTTTTAAAAGCTAAGCAAGAGTTTAGGAGCATAAAACATTACACGAGTTTTATGTTTATGGTGTATAATGCAGTTTAATATTTTCTCATATGCTTTGAGTATTGAGTTGTGAAATGGTCCAAGTTTGTTGCATCAATCATCAAAGAAGAGCAAAAATAACAGATATTAAAAATAAAAACTCTTAAAATTAAGTGTAAGACTGTCCCGCGTTCCACACACCTGGATTGTTAGAACTGTACATAGTGGACTTCTGCTGTTGTACAGATTTCGGGGAACTGCTCGTCCTGTAGAGATAGATGGTCAACGCAATAGAGCAGAGAGCAGCCAAACCCTACAACAACACAAGAACAACAATTTTTACAATTACATGGCACTACACACACATTTCTACACTCCAAGCCTCCTCAGCTTACCCATACGTGTACTTCTTCATAACACAACAAAATAAAAACTTTGCAACAATAAAAAACAATGAAGACTATTACCACTAGTACTGCCTGAACTAACTGAAATATAATCTAAAAACCTCTGACGTATGTATAAGAAAACTTTATATAGCGCCTTTAAAGGACCTTTCAACAAGTGCTGCACACACATCTGGCTATCTAACTAGATCTATACAGATTTAACTTAAAGACGGTTGAAAGTGTAATCCCAGTGGAGTCAAATGAAACAGTATGTATGTGCAAGGCTAAATAGTTGCCAGAAGACGGTCTGTAGCAGAAAGCATGATATAACCCACTGTAACAATATAGATGCATCTGCTGCTAAGCACAACCTATGGGCAACCAAAAATCTTGGGAATTTCTAAATGTAACAGTTCAGCATAAATGATCCAAAAAGAAAAAAAATAGCCCAACTGCAGATCAATGACTTCTGGGTTCCATCAGCTGAGGTCTAACATCAGACACCACAGAAGTCTTCAACTGATAATGATTGCACCACACACTTACCACAAGTACTGCAAACACAATTCCCATGGCAATCAGTCCACCCGAGACACGCTGCAGCAACTGAGATCCGTAGACATAACAGCCCTAAAAAGAACACAAACACATTAAAACTTGTAAGACAAGACTGATGTCACTGAAACTGAGTTCTATCTCTTGAAGTCATTTGTTGTATTCTCTTGTTTTACCTTCATTGTCTTGTGCGCCATCATGCTCAGGTAAGTGAATTAAAGGTATCTGATTAGTGAAATAACACTAAAAAAGAGTATACTCTCATCATTCCATTGCCAACATGTGAAATTTGCTGTTTGCTGCTATATTTTGTTAAACATTTCAAGCAATTTTTTACACACTAAAAACTAAATCTTGCAAAACTGTGAAACAGTAGTCTTGAAAGCAAGTTACTCAACAAACTCTTAAGAAGCAACACCATTTGACCTGCATCAAGAAACTATTACACAATAATAATTTTTTTTCTAACGATATGAACTAAACGTCTTTATTCAAAATGACAGCAGAGGCTGAAAACTAGTTTTTTCTCTTTTGGTTGGTAAAATTGGACATGGATACTAACATTATAAAAAAGTGCTTCATTGATTGTAGGACCAGAAGCCAGTTTTGGAGGACCAGACTGCCAGGTCTGACACTTTTGGAGATTGATGTATTGTCCATACTGGTCTTTGACACAACAAGATGGAGGAACCATCGCACGATCATTCTCTGCAGAAGAAAACACTAACTTAATGTGTGTATATACAGCGTGTACATCAGTATCGAAGCATTTATATATAGCATATAGTGCATTTTAAGCACCTGCTAACCCAGCTATCTAACTGAAACAAGCAAGTACAACTTAAGGTCAACAGAGAATGCAAGTCAAGCTGAATCACATGAAACAGCGATTCACATGAAACAATGATTCACGGAACATTTTTGTTCTCGAAAACAAATGGCCCCCTGGCAAAAATATCAGTATTCTTGTGCTGCAGCTACAGGCTTTGTCTCATGTTATATCCAGAAATAAACACTCAGTCTAATTTATGAGTGAAGAGGTCACTCAGACACATCAGCTGACAAGTCCAGGGTCATACTGGAAAGAAGTAATGTTAAAATGGTTATTTCTCCATGCAACAATAAAGCTCATCACAAATTAGGTCAACATTTTCTAAATTAAACGAGACAGAAAAATCAAAAGCAACCAAACACTTGGTCAGCAAATGGTAAGAAAATTCCAAGAGTCAGACTGTGACTTAGACAATTACTTAGATTTGAATGCAGCATCACTGCCCTTCGTTTACCTTTTTCACCTGGCTGTGCGTCATACCAAAGAGACTCTCTGTAGATGCCCCAGCTGGAGTCTTCAGCCCCACAGCAATACCACTACAACCATCACAACACCAGAAAAACTCCAATTAGTAACAATAATAGAAACAGCTGTCATAGCAGCAGAGAATATCTCTTACCCATTCAGAATCAGATATATAGAAACGATGAAACATAAGTAGCACATTTGCAAGATTACTAAGAGTCATGATGCAACAGTACTCTGACAATCAGAATTCAAGTAATCTCTGAAAAGCAAACTCTGGAAACAAAACACTCCCATAGTCAGACCTGATATAACAAGGATATTCCTAGTCATCACACTGTCTGGTAATAAAAACAGTCAACTGACACCTTTTTCCATTTCCATGCTTGCATGTTTCCACTGAAAGGATGAAGACACTACAGATAGGCCAATTTTTCCCATTATTCCACTGATGGTCAGCCATCCATGCACTGGCCAGGTTTGATAATGCTTAATCTCAGTGCATTTGCAACCAGGTCACCACTTAATAAAAGACAATGCCTTTGTGAGGTTCTTAAAATGGAACAAACAAAAACAGGAGGACTGCATTGCCACTGCAAGAATAATACAAAGCTTTCCGCATCGGGCCAAATGTTTTAAAATAAAGGTTAAATGCTTAAAATGATCGTAATCGTAATCTCGAGATTTCTACAGCGCCCTACAACGAAAGCTAAGTCGCAGGAACCTGCTTATTCACAGACGCTCAGTCAAAACAAAGCCGATAGGCAAAAGGGTTCGGTTCCAGGTCAAGACCCAGAAGTCAGGCAGTCAGACAGTTGGACGGCTATGGTGGATGGTGTTTGAAATTGAAGTGAGAAGAGAGTTAAGGGGAAAAGGAAGAAGATGGTATACTGACATTCTGCTGAGCCAAATCCCACATGGCAGTAATGAATGCATTGTAGCTGCTGCTGTTGACATTAACGCCATACACTCGCTGAAGACTTTCTCGCATCTTCTGACGAATGAAGTCAAATCCATTGTACTGTCCAAACAAACAAGAAAACATTTAAATACCTATGCAAAAAACAATCTGTGGGAATCAAGACAGTGCAGTTTCACACAGTACTGCCATTGTGATCAGATAACGAGATAATAAAGACTAACTCTACTAATACTATTTTAACTCAGCAGTTTTGATACTTAAAAGGCACATACATACATACATGCACACACACACACACACATACATACACATATACATACAACATATACATACATACAACGCTGAATTACAGTACACTTTCAGAAGCTATTAAACGCTACATAAATATTTAAACTATCAGCATCAGAATGTTTCACCTGTAAGCAAAATTTTAGTAAAATTTCACCTGACCTCTAGAGCTTCAAATAAAACTACATTATTCTAAATTACTCCATAATTAGAAAAAGCAAATAAATTAACAGAAACTGGACTTACTGGATTTCGTGTCACGATAGCCAGAATAGCTCCTACTATAGAAAGGGCACAAATGAGGATCATTATGGCCGCATACTAAAACAAGGAAAAAATCTAATCACTTAGTACATGCTTCATCTGGTAGTATCAAAATAATCAGTTAGTTACCAGAAATACCAATTACATCAATCCACTAATTAACTGCTTCTTGAGCACAATAAATATTATCAAGTGTAGTGTATCTGCTAATGTAACGTTCCGGATAATGTACTACTGCGTATTACAGGATTAATAGATTCCTGATGCAAAAGGATTTCTCGAGTTCTGTTGCAACTTGAATTACATTTTTCATCAGTTTTTCTTCCCAATAATCTTCTACTCTGGTGAATCATCCTACCTTTGATCATTGTTAGCACCCAGCCAGCATATGATGGTACCCACATAACAGTTATTCATCTGATCAGAACACTATAACTTCTGCTTCTGCTTTACAATATGGCAAAACTGTCTTAGACTGCCCCTGAGGCAATGTAAAACAACTTCTACTCGCTTGGTGGCTTCTGATGCAAAGTAAATGAAGGAAGCACAAAAGGACTCTGGAGTAAATTTTATATCCATCGCTAGAACCTAATCTTCATTATCCCTCCTTCCCCTATTCCACTCATATGGCAACAGTTCTAGAACAATTATAAAAGCAGATATACATACTATTAGCAGCAAAACTTTATTTTCTTTGACTGCGCCTAAAAGTCCGATGAACGACGGAATGAGGACAGCACTTCCACAAGTGATGATGATGATAGCAGCTGGCCGAGCCAATTGCATTGCATAGACATAGGTCAGCAGGTCACTCTTGTAAACTAGCAGGAATATTCCGGCACCAATTAGGATCAGTCCAGCCACCTGGGAGGCAACAAACAGAAATGCATCATCACCATTCTTACCATCATCATCATCACTGCCACCATCATTACTATCACCATCATGATTGCCATCACAATCACTGTCACCATCCTTACCTTCATTATCCTCATCACATATGATAACATACTCAGTTTACACTGATCAGTTGAAGGTTTTAGACTAAAGTACCTACATTAAATAATCACTAAGGCAATACAGATTCTTGTGCTATTACCGTAACTGACATAATTATTGTGTAAACAGTACTAATTACATATTAGGTCTTTAAGAATTCTCACTGGTATTAAATGGTTTAAAATTCTCTGGCCAGAGTCATAACAAAGGCCAATAATTATCAGCATATTACACCCACATGGCATTCATTACACTTGCTGTCTGTCGAGCAAAGAATCTGACCAATTTAAAATCTGTCTCACAGTTTGCAAGGTTAACATTCTAATCAGCTGACCTATCTCTACTCACTGCTCACCCCTCAACCCAACAAATATTGCACTCAATCAGTGGACACTTTGACTATTGTTGTAAGATGCACCAGGACAATGATGGGCTCTCAAAGGATTCTTGGCGACTGGTCTGGAGCTTAGGAAGTCACTGCCAAGTTCTGTGCATTTTCAATCCTTCACCGTCATTCAGGTCTAAACTTAAAACTCATATGTGACAACTTGCTTCGCCATCACAGTCTACGCGTAAATTCTGCTTTCCATGACCTATTGGATTTTGACCATGCTATTCCAAAAGATTCCAAAAATTTTAGACTTTGTTTCCGTTTGGAGCAACCATCAACGGATGCCTTCCGCATTATGATGTTGGTGCTATGGGAGTCATTAGATTAGCTTAGGTTAGGCACACTGAAGTTAGATTAGAGATTAGATTAGCTTAGGTTAGGCACACTGAAGTTAGATTAGAGATTAGATTAGATTAGGTTAGGCACACTGAAGTTAGATTAGAGATTAGATTAGCTTAGGTTAGGCACACTGAAGTTAGATTAGAGATTAGATTAGCTTAGGTTAGGCAGACTGAAGTTAGATTAGAGATTAGATTAGAGATTAGATTAGCTTAGGTTAGGCACACTGAAGTTAGATTAGAGATTAGATTAGCTTAGGTTAGGCACACTGAAGTTAGATTAGAGACACTATGACTTGTCAGATAAATCAGGTAACATAAGAAATATAAGTACTTACAAAACAAATGGCATTCATGACAATGAGTCCATATTTAGAGATGTTTTTGAATGTCCTGGATTGGAGAAATCCCATTGTCTTGATTCCTTATGAGAAGAAAGAAAATGCAGAGGAGGCAGCTTCTGAAGCTACAGAACCAAAGACAACTTCCTGATATGACCCTGCAAAGGAATTCCTGTTCCTCTCTGAAAAAGATAACAATCACATAAGGAATGGTAATTGCACAGCCTTTCTCATTCAATCCAAATCATCCGGAGTGGAAGAAGGCCACGAAAGTCCATCCGGATGCTCTATCATTGATACAGCTACACTCAGCTGAGTTTGCCACTAGATCTCGATACAAAAGCATCATAGAAAAAGGCAAAAAACAACATTGTTACTGTGATGATGTTGATGAACACATTAATAATGAATGATAATTATCAAAATGATGATTATGATGAATTTATGCACAAACAATGATGATTATGAAGATGACAACTACAACACCAATGGTGGTGGGGGTGGTCATCCTGACTGGCTGCTCTTGTTATTAGATCTATGCACTGGTATAACTTCACATTTCGGCCATCCACGCTGATTATTATGCGGCCTGTTCTGACTTTTTCAGACTCGAGCCCGAGTTCCCCGCAACTGCGATCCCTGCAGTCGCTTAGTTACACTACTGGATATTCGGAAACTGTTTACGTAGGTAAAGCACAAGATTGTTTCATTATGATGGTCAGCCTTAATCCAGATAGACTAAAGTAAGCGATAAACGGCCTATTTAAGCAATCGATTCTACTGCAAAGCCCCGTCCATTAGCTCTGCCATAATCCCTAACATATCGCAATTATCCATCCACCCCATCTGCATCGACAACTGCATCACAAACACCAACTAGATGATTACCATGCGATGTAGTATGGTGGGCGAGCGGATAACACGCAGGCCTTTCGCCCTACCGACTCGGGTTCAAACCCTGGACCGTCAAGTGAATCGAAACGGATTGCGTTGCCGAATAATGCTTAACCTCGGACGCCGTCGTTGTCTTCAGTAGGCCTAAACGTCTCCTTAACACCCATAATACTTTATGTTATATAATAGTTTAATACTTTAGGCAGCGATCGTTGACCTACTCTAAGCGGAGATTTCTGCTTTGACTTATTAACATCTTACCTGTTTTGTTGCTATGTTCAGCGTTACGGCATTTTACCCATCACACCTGTGTCTTGTGCCTTCGATAGGCGCTCATGTGTGTCGACGAGTGGCTTTCATTCGCCAGGTGACAGGAATTCTAGATATTCGCCAGAGGTCGCTACATAAACGCTCGGTTGACTGATTACCACGTGACTGGGAATTAACGAGTTAAGAAAAGGAATTTTCGATGACTTAATACCAGTCGATGCTTATAAGGGACTGCCCTTCTTTTTCGTGTTCTATACTTTTTGTGAAATCACTGGATTATCGCAAAAAGTTACATAGATAACTTTTTACAGAAACATGTTTTTCTTATCAATTTGTGTGTATATATTGTTTGTGCGAACGAAAGTCTTGCTAAGTGTTTAAGAGGCAGTCTTAACTAAAACGTAATTTTGCAACATTCACTTAGGCCTAACTTAAAGTTTCGGAGCTGGAAATGCTTCCAAGATCCAATCCGTGTCTGCCCATTATTCATGTTCCCGTGCTAAGGTTATCAGTTCATGAGCATTTAATAAGAAACCTAGCATACTGTAACACGACACTCACCTTTTCAAACAGTAACTAGTCCAGAACGACTGAATGCGATCCAACAGGTTTAGGGGAGCGGCTGAAAGTGGATCTTCTGGTGGCCTGGTTAGCTCATTGGTTAAAGCATAGGGCCTACCTCAAGGCACATACCTTGTTCGCATACCGAGAGTGGCTATATTTCAGAGATTTTAATATCGGGCTAGCACAGTCCGTACATGGGGACGTTAAATGGTGTGGCGCCCATTCAAACGGACAGCGGTGGTGAAGGATCTCACCTGATCAGTTCGTTGCAAAATGATCAGGGTCAAGGCCATACGGTCGCTATAAAAACACGTGTACATTTAGGAACGGCGTATTACAACGAAACGCTGCTTCTGATTGTTGGAGATGTTGAAGGCTGAAGCAGGGTCGGATTAGAAGCGTACAGAAGGGAGGTGTCAAGTGGGGGTCCCGAGGTATAGCCCCGGTCATGGGGTCTAAAGACCCGGTCAGATGGTAAGTGGCGAAGCCCTCTGAATCTCACTCGTGCAGTCCCAAAAACGCCCAAACACCATCACACCGTTCCTGTTTTCAAATCATTTCGGTGGCTTAAATGCCTGAAAAGAGAGAGTAGGCCTACAAAGTCTTATCATTTACCTACAACTCACTTCAATCCTCCCAACCATCCTATCTTTGTCAGTTATTTACAATCCAACCACTCTGCTCAACCCTCTCCTCTTCTGCCCTAACACTTCTCCGCCCTCCCGCAACGATTAGGAAGAGGAACAATTTTTAACGTATCATGAATTTTAGTATATTTAGGCCTATTTTAGAATAGCATTAGAGACACAAAAGCGTGGGCCTATATTATTCTCCTAATCAAGCTTGGGTTTGTGAGATTTTGGTCGAGGTTCGCAAATTAGGATGTGAAAATAGTTAGTTGACCAGCGCCAAGCGCTACTGGTGAACTCAAAACACCAAGGGTGTTTTCCAACTGGACTGGACTCTGAGGTTAAGAATTTCCCCAGCGGAGAATGTCGACGATTTTAGAGTGTAACTTTTGTCATTTTAACTTTTAAGATATATTTTTTACTTTTACTTGCGTTGAACTTACCCAAGAGGAACGGGCAACTTCGGACTTGCAGCAACCATTTCAGTGGGCAAAACTGAAGTTTATCTTAGCATTGAAGCGACCGAACATTCTGTTCACAAGATAAAGTCTGAAAATTACTTCGGGAATTCTGTTGATCTGACATTGCAACCCCCTACGATAACAACCACAGAGGAGAAATCTCCTGACACAGGACTAGACAGTGTAGGCCTAAGAGGGAGTTTGTAGATCTAAGGACTATAGGCTTACACTGATTGCAACATCTGGTACAAGATCACACCTTACGAAATAGCCAACCATACAAATAACCATACTGATCAACCATACAAATGACCATACTGATCAACCATACAAATAACCATACTGATCAACCATACAAATAACCTGAAATACGCCTATGGTGGTCTACCGTCAGCCACTTGCACTTTGACCTCATAGCTATGCATTGTAGATCGGTGCACATGGTTTGCGAGAAATCTTCTGCAACTGCAACGTCCCTAACAGTGTTAGGTTCCTAGTAACACAACCTAGATCGTCCTGACCTGATACTTAATACTTATGACAGCTGCAGTGAGTTTCAACTGATCCGACCGAAAGAGTTTACAAGTCATAAATATTTAGCGATTCTAAATTATTATTAATGTAATCAAGGAGTGAAAACCTATCTATACATAATATAATTATAATATACATATATGCAAAGCCGAGCTATAATATATGTGAATATATGGTTTGCAGCTGTAGGTTATGATTTATTCGCTCAAGACTCGCACACAATTCAACCTAAGTTAAATGCACAGGTTTTGTTATGCCTTTTCTAGATGATTAAGTTTTCAAGCGAAGTAAATTTTTGCTTAAAACAACAGAAGTGCCGCCGAAATGGCCCCGAATAAATGCGCGATTAGATCACCTATTGCAACTGTACAGCAAGGTCGATTGTCATCAGAAACCTTTATCTCACTAAGACTGGAAGGAAGGAAGGAAGGAAGAAAGGAAGGAAGGAAGGAAGGAAGGAAGGAAGGAAGGAAGGAAGGAAGGAAGGAAGGAAGGAAGGAAGGAAGGAAGGAAGGAAGGAAGGAAGGAAGGAAGGAAGAAAGGAAGGAAGAAAGGAAGGAAGAAAGGAAGAAAGGAAGAAAGGAAGAAAGGAAGAAAGAAATAAAGAAGTAAGGAAGGAAGGAAGAAAGAAAGAAAGACAGGAAAGAAGGAAAGAAGAAAGGAAGGAAGAACGAATAAAAGGAATGAAGAAAGGAAGGGAGGGAGGAAAGGAAGAAGGAAAGAAAGAAAGGAAGAAGGAATGAAGGCTCGATGGTAGCATGGCTGGACGAAACGAAATGAGGTTTAGGATCCTGTTGCTGAGAAGAAGTCTATAGGAAGGAAGAAAGAATGAAGGCTCGATGGTAGCATGACTGGACGAAACGAAATGAAGTTTAGGATCATGTTGCTGAGAAGAAATCTATGTTCTTCCGAGGGTGTGCTTCACGGATCATTTCTGATCAGCAGTTTTTGTAGACGAATTCGATCCTTTTCCAACTCAAACGCATCCAGTTTCCTATTACATGCAAAATGAAAAATGCTTTAATGATCTAAGTGCTACAATGTGCTATAATGTGGGTCTGACCCTGGGATCTTGACCTGGAACTGAATCTAACCCTACCTGCTTATCGATTTTGTGTTGAACAGAGCGCCTGCAAATAAGCTGGTTCCCTCGACGTAGCATTCTTTGGGCGCTGTAGAAATCTCGAGTTTATGATTACTGTTACGATGGTACATCTCTAAAGTATATAGGCCTATGCCTAGGTTTGATCTATTAGGCTATATGCTATTACTGGTCTACCGGTGAAATGAGACAACGGGCGTTGCTATTATTCACGCGGAATTAAGTAACACAAGAAGCCCATCCTGTTTTTCTTAATTATGCACCTGTAGTAGGCCTAATTAAGTTCTTTCGTATGACTGTAGGCCTACAACATCCAGCCAACGAATAACTTGGTAAAGGATCTCACCTGATCAATTCATTGAAAAATGAGCAGGGTCGAGGCCATACAGTCGCTTTAGAAAACCATGTACATTTACATTTATCTAAGGAAAGGACTTTTTAGTTCCTATCCTGTATTCAGGAAACTTGTGTAGCAGTCGTATTGCAATTAAATTGGAGAACAAGAAGGATGTCGTTGCAAGCAAGTTCTCCATTGGAGATAATCTGCCCTGGGAACTTTGTTTACATATGTTTATAAACTTTATAGTATGCATGCCTAGGCCTATAGCTTGTCATTTGTAAAACCCATAATTTTCTATTTTTTCGTATGCTTGTGTGCTACTATGGTTCTCAATATGCGAACCCGTACTCTCCATGTTACAAACCTAACACTCAAACCAACAGGGTACCATGCCCCGAGTACAGCTAAATATTCAGTCTATTCAATCGCATGTACCTGTTTGTGATGGCGATTTTCAGCCTTTGGATGTGTTCGTTCATGCTGTCAAAGCCCACGATGTGTGACGTAGGCGATGACGCTCCTGAGGCCGAGTTGTATTCGGTTCGCATGGATACAGATGACGGATTCTGGCTGCTTATTTCGTAATCAAAATCATTCTCATCCTCGTCTTCTGCTTCTTCATTGTCATCCTCAAAAGTAGAGCATCCGTTGTTCTGCGTTGTCTTAACCTGCATAATCTCGTCAAAGGCCAGAGACAAAGCTGACGATGGAAGCGATTCCGAATACGACATGTCATCAGATGATAGAGGGCTCATCGGACGAAGGTTATTGGTCAAGAAAGGACCATCGAGCACACGATTCCCGAGGGAAAGGTGGAAAGGGAGGGGAGGGTTGTGCAAGCTGGAGTGAACATCCTGAGGCAGAGTCCTCGATCGGCTCTCAGGAGGCCTCACCCCAATCGAAGTTTGGGAATAAAGAGAAAGGCAGTTGCGCCATGCACCATGCTCCCCTTTTCCCTCTGGTCCTCTTCGGGTGCGGTGGAAGTCTTGGTAAAGATCCTCCGAAAGCCGAGACAGCACCCGTAGCTTGTCCTCCGGTCTTAGGGAACTGTCCGCGATCAGTTTCAGGCAATCTTTCGTCGACAGAAGACCTGGAATTGATTCTTGTCGATCAGCTGCAGCTGGTCTTCGTCGCAAGGTAACTGCTTCCCCCGGTGATTTCTGAGGGGTTGCTATGTCAGCGGATTTCTCCTCTGTCGTTGCTATGGTAGGGGTTTGCAATGTCAGATCAGCAGAATTCCAAACGTAATTTTCAGACTTCGTCTTGTCAGCGGAATTTTCGATACTAAGATAAACTTCAGCCTTGGACACTGCAACAGGAGTTGCGTTTGTTTTCATGTCGGTGGTTTTACCAGCCGTCTCAGATGTTGGACTATAATTAATGTCGTCTGCTATTCCGATGCGAGAAGGTCTATTTTGTGTTGATATAGGCCTTTTCACAGATCTGACGTCAGCGAGGTCAAATCTGTTTTCCTGCGCGACTTCAAAAAGCCTAGATTCCTTGGCTGCAAATTCGTTCTGTTCATTCCTGTGTGCTTTTCCTAATCGTATTTCTGCTCCGGCGATGCATTTTGATAAAGTGTCTGTTGTTTCAACTACTCTATTTTCTGTTTCAGTGACATCGGATTTGTCTTTCGTTGTCATGTTAGAGGATGCATATATCGTTTCCACGTCAGGATATATGTCTTTTGTTACCATGTTAGGAGGACTGTCTAAGGTTGACACATTAGGAAGTACGTCTTTTGTTACCATGTTAGGAGGACTGTCTAAGGTTGACACATTAGGAAGTACGTCTTTTGTTACCATGTTAGGAGGACTGTCTAAAGTTGACACATTAGGAAGTATGTCTTTTGTTGCCATGTTAGGAGGACTGTCTAAAGTTGACACATTAGGAAGTACGTCTTTTGCTGCAATAGTAGGTGGTCCGTCTTGTTCTGCTATATAAGTCGATCTGCCCTTCATTGCAGTATTATGGACATCTTGAGCTATAGGTTCCTCCACAATGTGTAGAGAAATTGGTCTATCGATAGTGGGGTCGCTTTTGGACATGTTACCTCCAATTGTCGACCTAACACTCGGTGCATGCGGCGTGGTCCTCAGTAAAACTCTGTCACGTTCTTCCAGCTTAGTTCCTTCCTCACGGTTTCCAAGCACAACTAAGTTTATAGACCGGGAGTCGAGGGATATGTATCTTTCGACCGGAGTTGGATCACTTCCACTGAGCGGAATCTCGTGTCTCTCGCTATCCAGCAGTGGAATCTTATTAGCGTCTGGGTTAGCAAGAGTCGAAAGCTCAGTTTTATGATTCACAAGACTGGCCCCTTCTTTTTGAACGATTCTGCTTTTTCTTCGTTCACTGACTCTGACGACTGGGTTGGGATTGCTATTTTCTCTAGCGGATACATTTTTATGAGCAATTGGAAAGTGTTCGGGGTTTAAAGATGAACCTGTTCTTTGTCTTCCTGAAGTTAAACGTTGATGATCCGAATCGTCACATTCAGACAGGACTCGTTCTTGTTTACCTAAGTTCGTTTTGTCATCAGAGGTAGCGACCAACTTCTGATTTCTTGAAGCCGGCGACTCTAATTGCCAACTCCATATTTCGTCCATGTCTTCAAGGGTTAACGGCTTCTTTCCGGCGAAAAGTTTGATAAGAAGCTCCACCCTAAACGGTAAGACATATAGAATATGTCTTGAAATTTCTATCGAATCTCGAAGACCTTTAGCCTGGAATATGCATTTGCTTACTTATATCGGGAATTTGTTACCGTGTTACTCAAAGCTGGGTCCAATCAACCGGTGAGGGGCATTATTTGGCCCGGACCCAGTACTCTGTGGAACCGTCTTTATATGGTAATCAAATCACTTTATTTTCAAAAAATCAGCAGATTCCAGAGACTCAGAATCCGATAGTGACTTGAGTCTCTCCCATACTGAAAGGTCTGGGCAAGGGACTCTCAACCTCTGGTGGTGTGATGTAGTGGTAATCGAAGCGTTGGAGTAGAAATTAAAGGAAGTTTCAATTAAGGTCCTGGCTCCTAACGCAGAGGTAATTGGCTATGCGTTACTTATACCCTAAGAGATATGCATAATTGTCTAGTGATGCATGATCACATCGGTAACGTATCGGACCTCTGTTGACAGATACCATCCCGATTGTAATTGTATTTCAGAGATCTGCAACTCTGAATACAGAATCGTGCAGATACATGGACCTAATATCGTTTGGTGTACATTCAAACGTGCAAAAAATGGCGAAAGATTTCATACAGGTCCGAAGTTATCTAGTCACTGTGGAATCTGTCTAGTCACATTATGCACACTTCGGCAACGCATTCCATTCAACCGTGGAACAAAGAAGGATTTTGTTGAGGGTCAAGGTTGTCTAGGCGCTATGGAAAACTGTGAATATAAAAAGTCAGTCCACTTATATTTTTTGTGTTTCGTGGGTTTTGTGTTTATAAGCATACTTATTTACCTGTTCATCGTAGCAAGATGCTGCATGTTTACCTGTTAATCATAGCAAGATGTTGCATGTTTACCTGTTGATTAAAGCCCTGGCGTTGTATCTAGCAGGTCGACTGTCTATCACTGGAATGATGCCCTTGAGTCGTTGCAAGTGATCTGTCGGAGGTAGTGAATGATCGTCCAGGAATTCTGTCAGCGCCGAGTTCCAGGTGGAAGATGACTTGAAGAAGAGCTCTTGGTATCCATTGATAGTCTGAATCTGATACGGAGGATGGTTGCGAGAAAGGTATTCTAGAGATGCTCGATACCATTCGTTCAACTGAAACAATGATCAGTGCTATTGTACATTACTTACGTGCAGTACGCATATAATACATACGTACATAAAAACAAACATACATACATGCAAACATACATACATACACAATTACAACCAAACAAACATACATACATATATAAATACAGGCAAACATACATACATAAATATATAAATACATACATAGGCCTACATACATACATACATGGTACATGCATACAAATTGTTAGCTTTCATGACGTTTTGAAATTCGAAGCCTAAAACTGTTTATTTCGTATCCAATCAGGAAGAATCGGAGTTGATTTGTGTGTTTGAAAGATACATGTTGACAATTTTTATCATTATACTCCATGGAGTTACCTGCTGAAGGCATTCGAAGAGGCCTCCATCTTGCTTCTGAACTGCATCTTTCGAAGATGGCTATAGAAACAAGTTGCACCTTATATTAATGTAGCAAACGTAGTTCAGGGATAATTAGATTAGCAATTAGATGATTATCTAATTAGATAATTAGATTAGTAGATGTGGATGTCTGCTGTTCAGTAATGAATATAAGCTCGGTGGCAAAGGAGGAAGATATTGTTATATACTAATACAGGTAGCCCTACAGATACAGGGAAATAGGAAGAAAGCAGTGAAAGACATATAGATGTAGAATTAGACTCAAAGTATGTATATGGCTATTTATTTAGCGCCTTTTAGAAACCTCACAAAGGCGCTATACATACACACGTAGTTAGACTCAGCTTAAATGAGACAGCCGTGCTTCAGCACATTTGAGAGATTTTCAAGGGGTTATAATTTATGATTGGCTAGATATAATATAAAGTCACTGCCCGGCTAAGATGCGATAGCGCAAAGCGATCGTCAGAAGATGAAAATAGTTTCACAAAATGGGTTTAATATTAATTACATGAACGCTTCAATTGGATGGGTTAAAGTCAAGCTTTAATTACCGTATATGAGCAGATCTTTACATGATCTTACACGAAATTTAGGCAATCCGGACAACTTCTATAAGTTTTTATAAGTTAATTTTCAATATACGAATGTTAGTTCAATTTAAGCACCCATACTGAAATCGAGTCGAAGGAAAAGAGCTGAGCTGAGCAGGATATTTGGCTTCCACCAGTGACGATCAATTCTTTTCTTATCGTTTCTTTGCGGAACTTTTCAACGGTCGAGCTGAAGCGTTGGTCAAAATCAGTGACCTCTAACGAGCAGCTTTTGTTTTCAGCAACAATCTGACGCATCTTTCGTCGAATGTTCTCCGACAGCCAAATAACGTTCTACAAGTTTATGGCACATACTCACATTGATCTGAGCGCGTATAAGTTATTGAAAATGAATTGAAAATATATTGAAAATATTGAAAGTATATAAAAAAATATTGAAAATACCTAGAAACTTCCTAACACCAGACCCATTTATTTGTTTTGACAGTTCGGGATTGTGATGTCATTCAAGCCTATTGTATGCGTACAAAGATGATGACCTAATTAAAATGAATATAAGATATTTCTTTAGTCATGCTCTAGCGTAATGTAATGAGGAGTATTGTTGCAATAATTATGAACTCACGTCTTTTTGTATTTCCGCTAAGATTCGGCGAGCCAGCCAGGCACGGTGAAAAATGCAATTTCTTAGGCCTAATTCTGCATAGGACCTGCAGTCTATTGCTACTGCATGTCAGTATAGTGCACGCAATTTGAATTGTAATCGTGAATTTGTATAGCGCCGCTTAAACAGACACTAATCAGATGCGCTCTCTACACTTCCCTAAAGGATATTAAACTTCATTAGCAACAAAAACTATAGGCCTTGCATTAGTTGTGGTGCATGTAAAGGTTACCTTTGCCGCTGGCAAGATGTTCTCTACGAAATTTAACCTGTCATCTTGTTTCGTTTCACCGACTTCGATGGGAGCGCTGGCGATCAAAGCAGACCCAATCTCTTCAATCCACAGCATAATCTAAGACATACGAAGACCTTATTGAACAATAGCCAGAGCACGTGGCAACAGTCGCGGCGGCAGCTAGTCAGATCACACAGGTGGTTGGACAAGTGCAAGGCCATCCATAAAAATTTATTCATTTCTACAATATCTCATAGACTATAAACGAAGGCCACATGACCTCATTCGATGCCTACATGTATTGACAAATCCGAAGCTGATCTTATTATATATCCGATATCTTACGTATAATGTATAATATATAAAATATCCCAAAGAAATCCGTGTGATATATATATATATATATATATATTACGAGGTGGTCGTGGTATATGAAACGCGGTTTATCTGAAATCTATTGTACATGAAACATGTTCGAAGTCTGTGTTCCAATGGCTTTTAACAGGACTGGTAATTCGCATTAATTCACGATAGTAGCATTAAAGGCCAGTATAGACGTCACAGTGGCGGCTCCAGGATTGCTTGCGTGGGGAAAGAGCATTTCCGGAGGGGCGCCACATTCTGGCAGTCCACCATGCACGGGTCTGGCCTGAGGGGCACGGCATATAACCAAGAGGGGCGGGATTGGGCGAAGCGCCTCCACGCCTATAGCTAAATCCTCCTTTGCGAAGTCATATGATTAGGAGGTGACATAAAATAGCCCACCTTCTCTGCCTTGGCACGGTACTTGGCGAGCTTGGCCAAGGCGATGATGCGTAGTTCGGCCCGTTGCCAGGTAGCCTTGAGTTCCGTTCGACTGTCAGTCAGCCCCACCTCGTACCGCCTCAGTCTGTCCCTGGCTGCTGCAATGGACGGTGAACTCCTAATATCGCAGAGTCCCTTGTGCCTTGGAGCATCTCGCAGCATCTCGGCCAAGGCCTTGCATTCGTCTATGGCATGCTCCAGGTTCAGGTGTTGCATGATCTCGTTGTGACGGCTTCGAATCTGCATCAGCAGCTGCTCGTCGTCCAGAGGAGATGACAACTCGTACTCGAGCAGCATGTTCATCTCATCCATCGCTTTTGGAATCCGATTCAGGACGCCTCTCATTCGCTCGTCAAACTCATCCATTGTCTGGGAAAACCATTCACACAGACCACAAAGCATTATAACTACACCCTAGGACCAACCATGTCACGGGATCCAGTTGAACACAGTGGCGGGGAAGTTGGTTCGTGATCTTGTCACAGTACAGCTCCAATGACGTCTGTCCTCAGAAAGCCACGTGCATTGAGCTGTAGTTGGCCCGCATTGTGCCACTGATGACAACTGGTGGCCAAACATGGGTCCAACTAACCTGTAATTGTAATCGATGATTTATATAGCGCCTCATCAAAAGATACTTATCAGAGGCGCTGCCAGTCTAACGACAGAATAGAGGTAAAGAAAGACCAAGGAGTTTATGTCGCAGGGTGGCATACAACCTATTCCAGAAAGTTGGACCAACCACAACGAAGCTTTTTTGCTGCACCGGTGGATGTTCGGGCCAGAGGAAGAAACAGATCTCACTCTACAGCGTAGAGAAGGGATCTACCATAAGAAATAGACGAGACCAAGACACACGACTTCCAGAGACAAGACGGAGCACAGTCCGCCAAGCAGTTCACGCATGAACATTAAAATTTTAAACTCAATGCGTTTTTGCATCAGAAACCTATGCAACTGCTCGATATACGCCCAAAACTAGATATATATATCCAATGAGTCGGGCGGCAGCGTTTTAGACAGACTTAGTTGGTCAATGCGGGAAAGAGTTAGCCTTGCATAAATAGCATTGCCATAATTAACCCTGGTGCATATGAACGCATGCGTCAGGATCGTAGCGGCTTGAGTTGTAAGCGAACGGCGTATTGCGCGCATCTGCGCAATGCAGGTGTAAAAGCATAAAAAGTTCGACATAGTCTTCTCAATGCTCTAAGTAGGTCAAATCCTGGTCCAAGGTCACACTCAACTACGCACTGTGGTAGAAAAAGAAATGCCATGCAGCCTAGGAAGCGATGCTGCAAATGAGTTTTACTAGCTGTCAGGGTAACACTTAAAGGGGAAGGGTATATGAGAGATCCTAAAATCAATAGAAGCAAAGGTATCGTCTCACCTGAATAAACCTGACCCATTCATCATGACTGAATTTGAGGTATCCTCTGAAGTCAGCTGTTAACTGGTCGACATCAATGTATCGCCGCAGCTCAACGAAATCTTTTATAATGACTGTCTACGCCAGAAAAAGAGAAGCAAGACTAGTGAGGAGTTGGCGAAGAGAAGTGGCAGCAGACAGACGGCTGTCTCTATTCTCGTTCAACAAGAACATCCGACAAATGTCCAAAGACCCAGGGCTTTGTGAGATGCTTAAATGATACTAGTTACATATATGCTACGATGATACATACATACATGTATATATATACATACATACATACATACATACATACATTCATACAAACACACATACACACAAGCATATACCGAAATAAAGGATTTTCAAAAACGTAAGCCGAGATTGGGCGAGCAATTCAATCTGTTATGAATATGAATCTTAGTTTCATAAGTCCCATTTTTGACTATCTCTATATCCTCAGTCCGTTCGTTTGTATTCGTTCCTCTCTGACTCTATGTATGCAAACATGTATTTCTGTTTCTTTACCTTAGTTTCTGTCTCTGTCTTAATGTGTACGTGCATAGATTATATTGGTCGACCTCTGATTCAGATTTTAAGCAATTTTGCTTATTTCTTTCTCTGTTGCTCTCTTCATTCGATATCCCTTTTCCCTATCGTTTGTATATTTGTTTGTCTGTATCTGTGTCCGTGTTAAGACAACTTGAATGTGTTCACCTGAAAGGTCGCTATTTTCGGGTTCGTTTTGCTCCTCCTTAGACCGACCATTTTCTTCAAGAAACCCTGAAGTTTTGATGTTTTAGGTTGAATGGCATAGAAGACGGCGACACGACATACAGATCTCATCTGCAACATGAAGACGTCAAGCCATTGCAGTGGCCAAAACTGAAGTTAATCTTAGCATTGAAACGATCGAACATTCTGTTCACAAGATAAAGCCTGAAAATTACTTTGGGAATTCTGTTGATCTGACATTGCAACCCCCCCCCCCCCCTACGATAACAACCACAGAGGAGAAATCTGCTGACACAGGAAATGGCATTTCCTGAAGTAGGTGTGACCATTAAAATACAAAAATAGAACAAAAGTAAGAAAAAAGAAAATAATAATATTATTATTGTAAATAATTGAGTGAATAACATAATGAGAATTATTATTATGTTATTATAGTTATCACTGCAGTATTCTAAGATTCAAAGATCAATTTGTGGTTAGCTTGTCATCATCATCATCATCATCATCATCATCATCACCATCATCATCATCATCATTATCATCACCATCATCATCATCAGCAGCAGCAGCAGCACCAGCATCACTATTATACTTAATAATAATAATAATAATAATAATAATAATAATAATAATAATAATAATAATAATATAATAATAATAATAATATAATAATAATAATATAATAATAATAATATAATAATACTATAATAATTATAATATTATAATAATAATTATATTATTGTTATTATATTATTATTATTAAACATATTATTATTATTATTATTCTTAAGAAAGACACGAAGTATCGTACAAGATGACAATGAACAAGAACAAGCAACCCCGAGTTTTCCAGGCAATGATGCCGATGCTGGGAACCTGGTTGCATTTGTGTCTGATGTTATCAGATATCACACACACTAATAGGCTACAGGTGATTGGATTAGAGTACAGCTTCAGTTGACCTGAGATGCAACGGCTGCAGAGGTTGGAGTTCTCTGTCGTGCATCCAACTGTCGAATGACTCACTCGTCCGCTGAATGAACGCGTGGGAGGGAACAGAGGATGACATATTATCAATATACCTGGGCTGTCAGTGTGCATCTAAAAGCTCTGCGTTGCTATGGAGACGATGAAGCACAAGACACGATCGATATATTCGTATTGCAGGTGTACACGAGCGACCCAGGTGTGCGAATAAAAATACTAATGGTGATGATATGCAAACGCCTTGAATGTTTTCGTGCAAAACATAAATTATTTAAGCATATAACTGAGCAGGTTTAGCAATACCACATAAAAATTGAACAGCACAAAGTTCAATCATTTCAGTGTCATTTAATAAGATGTAACCGTACATGCATTTGGAGACAAACATGAGCGTGCTTCTGATTTAAGGTGACCTATTTCCCTGAATATATGGACTACTCGTAAACACCGTTGGCAGTGGTTTAACTATATAAAGTAAGGGAACATCCAATCAAAGCAAAGAAAGGATTTAATTGGTACCCCACTTTTTTGACCTAAGTAATGCCGCTTAAGTAAGTAAGTAATGCAGTACTGAATTTACTACTAAGCCATGTGTCCATCAGTTGAGCGAGGAATCGTAGTTGTGCGTGGGTGACAGCGGTCAGACAACAAATGTAAGTGGGTACAAATAGGTCTGATGCAGCTTTACGAATATTTGTAGCGAGATATTGCTGTAAGCCTCTTACGATGATGGGCTTTGAAACCCTAGCAGTTTTTACCATACGACGTAAGATTTCCTTCCAGTAAGGCAATAGACATTTAGTTTTTATTATTTGGTCATACATTACAAGCTTATTGATTGCAACACTCCTCACTATATTACATTACATCAACTCACTTCACTTTGTGAGTGTATGTGTACGAATGTATCTAGATGATATAGAGCCTTTGGAGAACCTTCATAATGCGTAAAGGGAAATGCAATCTGGGGTGACTTACATGGACGATTTACTGGTAGGATATCTTACGTGGTATAATCAGGTTAGACTTTCTGCTGTCTACATACATGTAAGTTTATCGATGAGTTGATCGATGAGTTGAACGGTTGGAAAGAACTTATCGTTCATCACACATTTGTAAATAGATCGCAATTGATTTATTGACTAAATCAGACGTCGCTTAGTAACCTGGAGTTGGTCGATGACCGAAACAATGGACTGGACGCAGTCCTTGTCACAGTTCCTTGCGTCCATCAGAACAGCCAGACCGCGGTTCCAGATGTCTCTTGGGAGAGTCTGGACCATGTATTCGACCAGGTCCACGAGGTCCGCGATGGACAGTGGATGCACCATCTGCTCGTGTCCGTCGACCGTGACCAGAGAACGACCACTTCGGTCCAGGCCCCCTGCGTGGCAACAAAACCACTTACCAAATCAGTCAACCATGCCAAACTGGCCATGATTCTCAACCTTCGAGGAAGCCTGTGCAAATAGCATAGAGCAGGTGTGAAATGATAGGCCATATATATGCATGAATGTATCTGGCTATTTATATAGCGCCGGTTAAGAATCTTACAAATACTGATGTACTGGGATAGGATGATTAGGGAGGACCACGTCGATCGTGCCCCCATCTGCCTAAACTCAGATGTCAGGAGCATGGCATGCGTATCCTCCACTGGATCCGCCTTTGACTGTGTATTACTCTTGGCAAGCAATCAAAAGACTGTGCTATCTTCATGGTAAAAAGCAAACGTCTCAAGTCACAAAGAATGGCCCAATATTAACTGTTTGATTAGTCTAACAGTATTCCAAACCGTTTTGCTAACAAGTTTAGTAAACCGACTCTCAAAGTCTCTGATAGTCTCGAAACCACAGTGTAAGCAAGTATCTAGACATACAGTATATAGCGTTTTAAAAGTACCTCAAAACTGCACTGCCATGGCTAGCCTCAGTGGGGTTAAAGTTTATTAAGAGCAGAGTTAATTTGTAGGCAAGCAGTGCTCAGATAACTAGAAAAGTCATCACTGGTTGACTCCCTCGCACACGCAGGGACTCCCATCCAAAATTGACAGTAAGCTAGATATTTAATATCATAGCAAGGCTTCTGCAATACAGTGTAAAGCTAATTATTTAGGGTAGGCCTACCGCTTAAGATGGCGACTCGTGAGTTCAAGAAATCGCTTCTTCCGACGGATTTCTTGGTCCACTGACCATTGAGATTGCTATCCATTCATGCGTACAGAATCCAAAGAATTAAGCCCAATGGAGTTATTACAGGCGGAAAAGTAGTCGATATCACGATCCTAAACGATAGAACACGATCAGCAACATAGCCAGTCTTGCCTCAGCGGCAGAACATCGAAATTTCATAAAGGCTTCGCAATGGCAAGAGTAAATCCTCCTTAGTAGATTCTACTCCTGAGTAGACGAATGGCAAGATGATGCCCCACTGAAGCAGCGAAGCTGAACGTCAGAAACAATCACAGCATCCGAAATGTCTACCTTGCCTTGTGCATCTGATGCTTTGACCGCCGCATCAGCTGCTGCTGCTGCTGTTGCTGCTGACTAATATGGCCGGCGACATACGTACCTAGTACATCATTAATTTATTCGGCAATGCAATACTGCATTTAGAAGGCTTGGGTTAGAGCAAATGTAAATGCCTACAGGTTTTTCTATAGCGACCGTAGGGCCTCAACCATGCTCATTTTTCATGAATTAATCGGGTGAGATCATTCACCACCGCTGCCCCTTTGAATGTGTGCCACGCCATTTAAGATCCCCGTGTAAAGACAGTGCAAACCCGATATTAAAATCTTTGAAATAAGCCACGACCGGGACGCAAACCGGTATCCTCACACATAGAGAGGCGCCTTGACGTAAGCGTGTAGCTAACCAGGCCAGGAGGTGTACTTCAGTTTCTGAAATGACCACAGCACGAGTTTTGGCAAAGTATGACCCATAAAAGGACTGCTTCGGTTTTCGTCTCATCAGCAGCCGATCCATTACTGGTGCCGGATGACCCCTCCTCAATCACCAATAGCAACTGCCGACGACGATATCTGAACATGCCGAAGTACAGATACAGAGACAGAGAGCAATATACACAGAGTGACAAAGACAAAGACAGTAGCACAGGCGGGGAGTAAGGGCGAGGCGTGTGAAGATACAAGTTACCATAATTCAGTCGAAATTACAGCTAAAAGGCTGATACATCTAAAAAGAGACAAAGGCAACAGTCTAATCTAATAGCATCTACTCTATTCTAAGCTATTCTAACCTATTCTAAGCTATTCTAACCTATTCTAAGCTATTCTAACCTATTCTAAGCTATTCTAACCTATTCTAAGCTAGTCTAACATGATTTGATATGATCTCATATAATAAAAAAATATAATACCCTTCCATTGAATAAATAGTTATATACAGTAATCGATATTCGACGCATCATAAGAAGCCTGTAATTCTACGTGGTAAAAATGGACTTTTTTCGTTGGCTTAATGTGGCAATCTTTGGTGAGCCATCAATTGATGTAACACACCACCTCCGCCAGAACTCTATACTACTTCGCAGATAATAAAAGAATCATTTCTAAAAGCGCTTTAGAGGTGAATTGCGTTAGAGTAATATGAGCCAAAGCGTGAGATTAGTAGGACTAATGACTCTGCATGCCCTTCTGTCCCAGTTCCTTTTCTATATCGATCACTCAGTTGCTAGATGTTGCCAACCAAATCGCAAAATGAATGTCCTCTAACCTCCTTTGCTTAAAACCTGGCTTAGCAATGTAGTAGCGCTTAAAAAATTTTCGAGCTTACGATTATCTACGACTAGATTGTATGCCAAACGAGATCTCATATGCGATATTTGATTATAGTATCATGTTATGACGTCATAAGTGGAACTGCAACGTCATTATTAAATGACTACTAATTTCTACTTTCCCGAACTGAGACTTGTTTAAATTTATAGATTTATTCGGTACGAGAGGACTATAGGCAAAAACATCCGAATCGAAATAGGAAATTTATGCGTGGGTAAGTTAGGAATATGTCTTAGAAATGGAACAGAAAACATGAAGCATTCATACTGTTTGTTTTAGTATTCAATGTTTCATTTCAAGCATACATTTAAACTTCCATTCAGTGAATGAATGCCTGCAATGAAAAACTGATTCATCCAGTTCTTGAAGGATTATCAAACTTCTGCAAACTGTTGTAAATGAAAAGATGAAATTTGGGAAATCCTGAAAATGTCGTGGAACTGGAAAGCACAGGCCCATAGCCCAAAAAGAACAATTAGTCAACACGCGTTTGTCTTCTCTTCGGCTGAGTTTCGCCAACTTTCCAGCTAAACATTCGCTCATTATTGTTGTTGTTGTTATTGTTATTATTATTATTATTAATTATTAATTATTACAAAAGCCAAAAGACCCGTACCTACAGAGCTCAGGCAGCGAGACTGGATATAGCCTAAGGTGTGACTTGCGACTGAAGGTAGGAAGGTATGTTCATGCTAAGGACTTTGCTTGCTTTGGCACACAACACTGACATACTTATTTCTTCATGACCTAGAACCGAATCCTTCTTGCCAATCGACTTTGCTTTGACTGAGCGTCTCCGAATAAGCTGGTTCCCTCGACTTAGCTTTCGGTGGGCGCTGTAGAAATTCCCGAGATTACGATTCATTCACATCGACAGCTGCTAAGATCAACACAGGCGCAAACCAGCTGAGCACAAAGTGTGTGATGTTCTAGTAGACGATGACGTCACCGACAGGCAACTGTCTCGAAGCTTTCCGCCAATTCGATCCAAATGTGGACGCGCACCTGTACTTCTCGGATCGCTCAGGTCCTGCACTTGACACATCTTGCCGGACGGAGTGGCAGAGAGGCAGACCAGATGCGGCATTTGATGTAGCTGCCGCTGTAGCTGTCGGAGGAATGAGGAAGGGAAGCTGGGACAGCAGCAACGGATGCGACATCCTTGGAAGCACAACCGCTGCTGATATATATGCTCCTCGGCCGTCATCAACAAAACCCGCAGCAGCAGCAACCTTAACCAGGTCAGACAAAGTCGTGTTCACCATCGTAAGGAAATTATTTGTCTTCGTTTGATATCAAATGAAATGTCGACGGCAACTAACTCAAAGTTCCTATACTACACAGTATGTCACCAATGGCGGCTCCAGGATTGTTTGCGTGAGGCGAAGGACATTTCCAGAGGGCCGCTACATTCTGGCAGTCCACCATGCACGGGTCTAGTATGAGGGGTCTTTTCTGAGGGGCGCTGGCATATAATCTAGAGGGGCGGAGGGAGCGAACCGCCTTCGCGCTTATAGCTAAATCTGTCACAGTGTGTCGCCAAAGAAGTTGGGAGGTTGAACATGGTGTCCAAACTTTGGGTTGACGAAAAAGCCTTCGACTGAGGACCTTCTGAGGGGTTCCTGTAGAGGCGTGAAACAAGTGCGTTGTCTTTAATTGTTTTCAGATTTGCTCCACGTAACAAAAGCGATCGCTTAACAATCAACAGAACATGCGATTCCCTTGCGATTCATCATCGACACCCATCGTAATCGTAATCGTAAACTCGAGATTCCTACAGCGCCCAACGAAAGCTAAATTCGTGGGAACCCGCTTATTCACAGGCGCTAAGTCAAAGCAAATTCGATAGGCAAGACGGGTTCAGTAACAGAATAAGATCAAGAGTCAGGCAGACAGTCAGGCGGCAACGGTGGGTGATGTTTGGAATTGGATCTGCAGGATAGATACGGGAAGAAGAAGAATCAGGATAGGATCTGTGGAAGAGAAGTATTTTCAGTTTTGAGTAGAAGATTCAAAGCGCTCCTTCGTTCAAACCACTGGTAACAAGCGTTTGGTTTTAGGGAGAATCATAAGCTAGATCCAAGCATACACAGCCCACTATAAAGACTCTTATGCTTTCATGATCTTGATATTCTTTCGTGTCTGCTCGTGCGTAGCTATATTTCTTCACGATCCGTGTATCTGTCTGCGTGTTTAGCCATTACAGCGACCAAGGAGGAGGAGGAGCAGGGAGAGAAGGAGGAGGAGAAGAAGGACAAAGAATGACTGGATGGGAAGGCAGAGCGAGAGACGAAGAGGGCGCAAGAGGCCTCTGCATCGACCAAGTGGACGATGAAGGAAGGTTTATTCGACTCATCAATGACTCCACGACTCAGGTCAATTGACACATCATTGACCCATTTTATATACGTTGAAGTTCTGAGAACTTCCTGTAAAGGCGTGGAACAAATGAGTTGTCTTAATTGTTTTTAGATTTGCTCCACGTAACAAAAGCGATCGCTCAACAATCAACATTTTAAATTCACATGCGATTCATTATATTGAAAATGAAATACTGAAATATAGTGACAAATCTAAAATATAGAAAAATTGAAAATAAACTGCAAAGTTTAAGTACATAGGAGATGAGTCTTGTTACAGACTATGGGAGCCAAAAGATGCTTATATGATATATAAACAATATCTAAAGTAAAAAGTAAAATATTCCATATCCCAAAAGTGACATTTAGGGGAGGCGCTCATTTCTTTTCTTAGGCCCTTGAGCGGGCAGTGGACGAATCCCAAGGTCCTGGACACGGAGCCAGCGCATCGCAGGACTTGCCGTTTACTTCCCAGCTTAAGCCGATACCAAATTATACTGCTTGATGAAAGAGGCACGGTGTCCATGGTCGTTATACGGTTCCCAGCTACCGCATGTTCAATTGTTCATTGACCAAACGCGTTACCCATAGACCACCGTGCCGCACACGATCATATATAGGCTATTTGAATACACTCACTACCATAGCCAACCAGCTTCTTCATAACCTCTTTCCTGTATAGTATAAGATCTCACTCAGTGTCTTCCCCTAAGAAGAACCAATGCCCAGTGTCTTCACCCAATTTCCTGTCAGCAGTCGATACTTGGAACAGGTTGCCTTTCCCACATATTCCCACGCCTACGATTCCTCGTTCTCCCGATAGACATATGGCGTATTAGCAAATGCATTACTTCCTTACTTACTTAAAGAACTGGCGCTATGTAAATCAACCGTATTCCTGAAATTACAAAGGGCGCGGATTAATACTGACTTTATCGGAAAACAGGACGAGGAGATCGGGTGCTGTGTCCTTCGTCAGGCTTTCCAGGGCCACTCCATCATCGAGTTCCACTTTCCACCAGCCATATTCATTCCAGCTGGAAGTTCCGTCACCGTCTGGTCGAGTGAGAACGCCAAGGCCGGTGAGGTCCAGCTTCCAGATGCTGATGACGAACCACACTGGAATTTCCACTTCAAGGAACTCTTTCGATGGGCTTCTGGACACGATTACCTGACCACCCTCTGCCGTCCAAACGGACAAGTAGGCACACTCGTAACGTTAGGTCAGACATCATCGTCGTTGTCGTCGTCGTCGTCATCATCATCATCTTCTTCTTCTCCTTCTTCTTTTTCTTCTTCTTCTTCATCGTCGTCATCAACGTCATCATTATCATCATCATCATCGTCATCATCACTTCCCATGGACTGAATATCCCGTAAGCGTCCACTGCACATTTAAACCATTTTTCCCTTCTCTGTCACGCGCTGTCACAGGTCAGCCTAATAAATAAAATATCACATGTTAAAACAAATAAACTGCATACAGAAGAGCGTCATGTTACACAAGAACATGTAATGAAAATAAATAAATAGATAAAACTTTAGGCCATGCCTGAAAACAACAAATTATGGTCGTGGCTAGTGTAGGAAAATCTCGTTCACGGTTGAAATTATTTTATGGGCCTTCCTACACAATTCATCCATACGCCTACCAGAACTTTCTGAAAAGGATAAGCAGCCGAGGAAGACGATTGGCAACTCGCCTGCATATGCCGAGGCTAAGAAAATTTTAAAAGATCAAATGTCAGTAAGTATAACTGTGGATTGTTTGCGTATAATTCCAGGTAATGGCATCGTCATCGCAGGCATTTGGCTCCTATGGCAGAAACCCCTCAGGTATGCCAACACTGCACTCACACCTGCCTAGTCTTAAGTGACCATGTATACATGTATGTATGATTGCATGTATGTGTATTTGTCTCTGTATATTGTTGCAAACGGATTTTAGAATCGGATCGGACCGAGTTGGTCAAATTGTGCGTTGTACGACTATATACGTTTTAGCGGGTAAGGGGACCGTATACGAAGGTGTTGTGTTCAACACTGGCCAAGACTGGAATTTGGTTGTTGGTCCTGCGTGATCGTTTTTGTTGCCAGTCTCTCGAATAGTCGTGCTTGATCTCCCTAAGTGGACGACTTGTTTGGTTCTTTGGGGCCGTTTTGGTTCTGTTCGAGCCGTTTCCCGTTACCTTCTGCAACATAATATGTATGTATGTATGTCTGTCCGTATGCATGTATGCATGCATGTATGTATGTGTGTATGTATGTAATTATGCATGTATGTATGTACTTAAATATGTCCCTGCGTTCGTCCTTTATCAGTCAATCAATCTATCTATTTGTTTTCAGAAAAGAGTGTTGGTCCATCTCCCGGAATCATTTCCAAGTTCAATTTCATCACCAACCGATACAAAATGAAAGAAGACAAGGAAAGGGCAGCGAAAGGTATGGCTAATAAACGAGCACATATAGGACCGTAAACTGGCTCAAATAGGTCTAATCTGTCGAATATGTAATAATTAGGGGTGTGCCATAATCTGTCGAATATGTAATAATTAGGGGTGTGCCATAATCTGTAGAATATGTAATAATTAGGGATGTGCCATAATCTGTAGAATATGTAATAATTAGGGATGTGCCATAATCTGTCGAATATGTAATAATTAGGGGTGTGCCATAATCTGTAGAATATGTAATAATTAGGGATGTGCCATAATCTGTAGAATATGTAATAATTAGGGATGTGCCATAATCTGTTGAATATGTAATAATTAGGGATGTGCCATAATCTGTAGAATATGTAATAATTAGGGATGTGCCATAATCTGTAGAATATGTAATAATTAGGGATGTGCCATAATCTGTAGAATATGTAATAATTAGGGATGTGCCATAATCTGTAGAATATGTAATAATTAGGGATGTGCCATAATCTGTAGAATATGTAATAATTAGAGATGTGCCATAATCTGTAGAATATGTAATAATTAGGGATGTGCCATAATCTGTCGAATATGTAATAATTAGGGATGTGCCATAATCTGTCGAATATGTAATAATTAGGGGTGTGCCATAATCTGTAGAATATGTAATAATTAGGGATGTGCCATAATCTGTAGAATATGTAATAATTAGGGATGTGCCATAATCTGTAGAATATGTAATAATTAGGGATGTGCCATAATCTGTCGAATATGTAATAATTAGGGGTGTGTCATAATCTGTAGAATATGTAATAATTAGGGATGTGCCATAATCTGTAGAATATGTAATAATTAGGGATGTGCCATAATCTGTAGAATATGTAATAATTAGGGATGTGCCATAATCTGTCGAATATGTAATAATTAGGGATGTGCCATAATCTGTAGAATATGTAATAATTAGGGATGTGCCATAATCTGTTGAATATGCCACCATCAGGAAATACTGAATCGCGGTGTCTGTATGCTGATGCATAGGCCACACATGTGCGAATACCTCACGTATGGACCGCCGATACATCATGTTTGTTTCCAATAAAAAATAACTAGGCGTGAATGTGAGAATAAAATAATTTTCATAATTTTAGTATTTAGTTCTTGCCGCGCAGGTCTGCACATCGGACAACGCAGATTATTATGTTACTTCGTTTCTATTTGCTAAGGTTTTCAAATGGGTGGCTTGCAAGCCCACCGCAGAACCCTCCTTCTTTATCCTGCCTTGGGACAGGTTCAGACTTCCTCTCGAGGGAGTCTTAGGGGGAGTTAAATGTTGACCAATATTCATAAAACGGGGAATAAATGTACGGAGACGGGCTTTGATGGTTGCGTTTATAGGCAGCGTCTCAGGCGAATTCACTGAACTGCTGAAAAAGAGGACGGCCTTTCGATTCCAGCCAAGGATCATCCGCAGAGACGGAACACAAGCAAAACCAAAGGTACTTACATCCGTAGGCAGGGAATATCCGTTACCCCTCTTTGAACTGCATTACTGTACTGGAGCGCCACTGTTTCCTAAGTGGCGCTTTATAAATGTTCGTTTACAATTACAATTACAATTACTGTTTCATATCATAAATAAAGAATGCCCATTAAGTTTGGTATGTGCTTGGCATTCTGCGAAATAAGAACATGTATCACCGATCGTAAAATCGTTGCATTGGCTACCCTTAGACAAGCGAATAATTTTCCATACGGACTAATCGTAGACAAGATTATATATCAGCCAACCTCACTATCTACACTCAGTATATATGCTGACTCCTAAGACTTGTCTCCACTCTACAAGGTCTTCTGACTGCTTTAATCTAACTATTCCATGGACAAGGACAGCTATGGGCAGATGTGCCTTTTCTGTCGCTGGCCCAAGACCCAGGAACTCTCTTCCGACAAACGTTCGTTCTTCAAAGTCTTTTTTGTAAAGGAGTGCCAATAGTAGTCGGGAAGTGACTTGTTGGAATTGAGTCGTGTTTGCGCCTCACCCGAAAGATACTTCAAACTGATACTTCTAATGAGTAAGGAATTTCTGCGTAGATGTGAAGTCTTGTGTGTTACATTTACATTCTTGTTTGCTAAAGTTAATAGGGTGGCTTGAGTCATGGTAAGCCCAGCAGCTAAATCGTTGAAGGAGTTAGGCTCCTGCATGTCTAGCTGCATTATAGGAGCTTTTGCTTGTGCGTGCAGTTTGTGCTTATGCAGTTGCAGTTCTTGCTGATGCAATTTATGCTTATGCAATTCATGCTTATGTAATTCATGCTTAAGCAGTTCATGCTTATGCAGTTCATGCTTATGCAGTGTATGCATATGCAGAGTATGCATATGCAGTTTATGCTTATGCAATACATGCTTATGCAATTCATGCTTATGCAGTTCGTGCTTATATGCATATGCAGTGTATGCATATGCAGTGCATGCATATGTAGTTTATGCTTATGCAGTTTATGCTCATGAACGCAGAGCCGAAATGCAACAGATTGTCCAGTATCTTCAGACATCTTGGCCTCTGAACTCTGGCATCAAAAAATTATGTCTCTAATCAGAAGTCGTCTTTAGATAATCACAATCGTCGTCTTAATCACTCTGTCTGGTCGTCTTAGTCAGGTAATGTCATTTGATGAGCGTGTAAAAGTTGTCAGTCTATTAACCGTTCTGCGTCTTCCTCGCCTCAGACCATTAATCAATTCACACACCTGCGCAGACTGAACTGACAGGCACTACTGCGTCATTGCGCATGCTCAGACAACCTACATCCGCTAGTGCCAACCCATTCCATTTATTTTATTCAGAATGTCAGAGAGAGAGAGAGAGAGAGAGAGAGAGAGAGAGAGAGAGAGAGAGAGAGAGAGAGAGATACAGAGATACAGAGATACAGAGATACAGAGATACAGAGATAGAGAGATAGAGATAGAGAGAGAGAGAGAGATCTGATTATGTATATTCATATACTGCATATGCCTGTATATGCATGTTTATAATTATGTGTGAATGCATACGTGTTATATTATGTTACAGGGTGGAAAGGTGCGTCAGAGTCCATCTTACCAGTCAAATCCTTGCTTCCCTTTGATCTACCCGGACTGAGCTGAAGGCCACTCCTAATGCTCTCTCTATCTATATATATTCTGTCTGTTTATAATTATCTCTCTGCCTTCCTATCTATATGTTTGCCTGTCTCTGTGCGTCTTTCTTAGTCTCACTACATCTCTCTGATCATCACTCGTTTGACCTCAGACGTACAGTTACCGTTTACCGGTTATCGATGGAAGAAATGAAAATTCTATAGAATGGTCGACGCCAATCCTGCAGCCAACTGCGTCCTGAATAAATCGCCCATCAACTGCACGAATCCAGCACATTTATATTTCTTTTTAAGTTGTCAGTTAGAATTCCTCGGATTCATTATAGTTTCCCGGAAAGGCTCATATAGCGCCGCTATAAGACGACCACAAAGATACGAATGAATGGATTTGGTCGAAACATTAAAATTGAGTTTGAAAAATTGATGCGTATTGATTGAGTTTTCGAATGGGTAAAAATCAAAAGAAGTGGGATGGGCTTTTGGAATGCATTTCAGTTGCAGTCATTGGTCTGGGGTTAACTGCATTACGGCGGAATAGGGTGATTATGGTACTTAGGGATAAGAGCATTATGAACTTTGACATATAGCCGTATATTCGCAAGCATAATAGAACTATATAATTCTTCCTTCTGGCTGGAATTGATCCTTCCTGGGGAGGGGTCAGCGACATGAATCCTTCTTTTCCATTTGTTTCTATCTCCACTATCTTCTTTCTTCAAGTTGAGGAGCTTTAGGTCTTGTTGAATCATGTCCCCCCATCTCTTCTTTTGTCGTCCCCGACTGCGGCGTCCGTAGACCTCTGCTGTCACAATTCTTTTAATGCAGTTCTCCTCCTCTCTCCTCATCATATGACCATAACATCTCAGCCTGGCTTCTCGTACCTTGTCAGATATGCATGCCATTCCCAATTCTGTCTGATATACTCATTCCTTTTCTTGTCTTTCAGTGAGATTCCAAGTATGCTTCGCAGAACTATATTATCTCTGTTGCTAATTTCGGCCGCTAGCGGTAGCCAGTGTCTTTCGTGATATCGAGGCGAGAAAGGCGCTCTTCGTATAAAGGATGAACGGAAGAGAAGATGAGAAGAATGACGAGAAGGAAATGAAGAATTATAGGAAGAAGGGCAAAAAGGAAAGTGAAGAAGACGAAGGAGCAAAGAAGAAGCAAAATGAAGTCATTTCCAACCATTCTAACCTTTTTGAAACATCATTCGATTACGAAATGATCTAACAATGTACCTAGTCATTAAGATGTATGTATGTATGTATGTATGTATTGAAGTATGTATGTATATACTGAAGTATATATGCATGTATGCATGTACGACGGTGTAAGTATGTATGTATATATGAATATATATATGTGTATATACTGAAGTATATATGTATGTATGCATGTACGACGGTGTAAGTATGTATGTATATATGAATATATATATATATATGTGTGTGTGTAGGTATGCATGTATGCATGCATATTTGTATCTTTTTATGTGTGTATCTATGCTTGTGTCTATGTATATATCTGTGTATGTAGCTTTGTATGTTTGCATCAGGGCAACTGATAACAGAGAATTTTAAGTACTTCACATTGACGATGCAAATATCGCGTAAAGCATTCCAGAACAGCATAATCTAAAGAGGCACTACAAAAATCTGCACGTATATTTTACGAATAATGTGAAGATGGGAGGTAAAAGAAAATATAGAGACAGATTGTTGGAGAGGAAGATGGATAGAAATATGACATAAGATGAAAGGAGGCATTCTGGGAAGGATGAAAAGGTTATTAGCATAGTCACATGTAAATGTACTTTTTTCCTGCTGAATTTATCGGGTGAGATCCTTCACCACCGCTGCCCGTTTGAATGGGAGCCACGCTGTTTAATATCCTCGAGTACGGACCTTCCTAGCCCGGTGGGTGGAATGCCGAGAGAGAGGAAATGTGGAAGAAAGAAAAACAGGAGGAATTAGAAAGGAAAGTTATGGAAGGAATAGGGTTTTGATGCCATAAATCAAAAACAGCAGAGCTGTTTGCAATGGGTCATCAAATGAATCGACGGTCTTAGGCACATTTAATAATCCACAGCGATCCTGCCTCTTTCTCTTCTTTCCTTCGTTCCCTTCATTATCTTCAAAGCTCTTTTTCTTATCGTCGTCCATTCTCCGGTGAAAGGCTGATAATAAGCCTCGTCGCAGGAGGCTCCCACTTTGGAGACTTAACGAGTAAAACAAAAGAGCGGAGAAGGAGACAAAGAAGTGGAGAATGTGAACAAAGGAGGATGAGGCAAAGAAGGAGCAGATGGAGTTAGTGAACAAGGAGGAGAAGAGAATGAGGAGGAGGAAAAAGAGGAAGAAGACGACGAAAAGGAATAGAGGATTGCTGACTGCGGATCAAAGTGAGGAGTGAAGTGACAGATATCACCCAACTGTCACCATCTCAGTGCATACATCCCTCTGCCTCTATCTGACTCATACTTGCCTAACGTGTCGTTCATTTTCCTTCGTTCCTAAGGGCAGTTAAATCCTACACTTCCTGTTAGACATGGTGTGCTTTGCAATTCTTTAGAATTGCGTTATACACGTTCCTTAAACACAGTCTTGTTTTCCCATCAGATGCATCGGTTTTGCGCTCATTGGCACGAGACTGGAGTTAAGTGCCGGAAGGCAGATATAAATTGAAAGAAGGATATGGAAACAGACAGAAAGACATACATACATACATACAGACAGACAGAAAGACATACAGACAGACAGACACATAGACACGCCTACGATTCCTCGCTCAGCCGATGGACATATGGCGTGTTAACAAATATCTTACTTACTTGACCCAGAAATATACTGATGGCGTGACAGATATAAAGATACTGAAGGCTTAATTCTTCCTCAACGTCAGCGTATACGTGACAGATCGTCCGTGTTACATGTTGTAAGCAAATGCACTGGGAAAACGCATCCATATCTACACTGGCTGATATCACCATCACTGAGGCCTCATAGTAGGTCTGACGCTTGGCTGCTTTTCTGTGTAAACTCACAGGTGACCGAAGTGTCATGAAATAGATGGACTTTAGTTAAATTGAAACTGTAACAAGAAACTTCTCTAAATGTTGACCTAACTCTCTTGAAAAGGTCAGTAAGACTACTGATGGCACTGCTTATTAGGTATAGCTTGTTGAAGCAAAACATCTATGGTTTAGGCAGTCTTCCACCACTTCCATCCCCTCCAGTTTATCACCTCTTCCACTTTATCGACCTCTTCCATTTCATCCACTTCTTCCTCCTGCTCTTCCATGTTACATTAAACTTTATTGACACCATAGTTTTCTATCACTCCCCCATCAATGCCGAATATGAAAAGAAGAAAGGTAATGTTTAGCGGAAGACAGTATGAAGCGGAAGAGAAGATCTATAATGGGAGAAAGTCTGTCGCAGTAGGCCCCCTAAGCATAAAAAACTGGAAGGGAAAAAGAATGAGATTGGGTAGGTAAAGGCGGAAGGGAAAACGACAGTGAAGAAAATTTATTTATAGACGCGATACACAGGGAGCAAATTAGGACAAAATGATACGCGATAGATTATAAGAGGCAACCAGAATAGGTTGGTGGGGGGGGGGGGTGATAGAAAACTATGCTATCAGTAAAGTCTAATGTAACTTAGAAGAGTAGGAGGAAGAAGGGGATGAAATGGAAGAGGTCGATAAAGTGGAAGAGGTTGATAAAATGGAGGGGGTGGAAGTGGTGGAAAACTGCTAAAACCACAGATGTTTTGCTTCAACACGCTATACCTAATAAGCAATGCCAGCAATTGTCTTACTGACCTTTTCAAGAGGGACCTTCTAACGCCTAACGCCGAGGGACGAACGATAGGCCTACATGGTCTTGGGAGTCTAGAGCTGAACAACACAGTCAGGAATCCAGAAAGATAATGTGGCCTCGGATTTGGGAAAGCAGTCAAAACCTGCTTCGTTTTCTAAAGATTATTTTAATTGAGACAATAAATCCGCATGGTTTACTGCATGGGTCTCTATCTAGGCGTAGAGGCGAGTTAGGAAATGCCGAGACCGAGTGAACAAATGGTGTCTATTTTCGGTAAATCTGGAGAGAAGAGAGAGGGGTTTCAACCCTCAAACCCATCAGTGGATTCGCCGCTGGTTAACTACATTGGAACGAATTCCCGAAAGAACTCGGTCGATTCATTAATCATCCAATGTCACCTGTAAATGTAAGCTCTCCTGGATCTCTTGATTTCCTTTCTCTCCTGGACAGTTTCATTCCAGACTAAACCGAACTTTTCAAACTGTCCTCCTACCCTGCATCCGATCTTGCGCCATCCTTCGACCACCGTAGCCATCACAATCGCTTTCGACCTTTGAACTATCCTGTTTCCCCCGGTGTGATCCCCGAACTCTGACCTGGTACCGAAACTAACCAAACAACCTGACTCTTGCGGACTTAATTTTATATAGCGCCGGTGACAAGCTCATCTCCCAGACACAGCTTTTGTGTGGCGCTGAGAAATTCAGAGACTAACATTACATTACATTATTAGGAACTGCTTGAACTGTGACTTGGTTTTAACGTTGAGATGCTACGTACTGTAACTAAATATTGTTATTTGGAGTGCTCTAATCGGACGGACTGATGGAAGATGGACCGGATGGGTTGGTTAGATAAGTAGTTGAGTGGGTTTGCTAATAAAGTGGGTAGGTGTGTGGGTGGGTAAGTTGGGAGGGAGATTGGATTCTGTGTGGGTGAAGAAGGATAGACTGAGGCCAATTACGCCATTAGCTGCAGTAGCTGCATCTGGCAAACTGGTTGATTGATGGACTGCTAATAACACCTGCTCGACAGAGGGGTTATTCTCTCTCTCTCTCTCTCTCTCTCTCTCTCTCTCTCTCTCTCTCTCTCTCTCTGTGATGCAGCTATTTCCCTTCCTATTGCTTCTGTTTCCTTTTCCTGTTGCTACTGTTTCTCTTTCTATTGCTATTATTTCTCTTTCTGCAGGGACTATTTGTGTTCCTGCTGCCCCATGTGTTCGTCATTCATTGCAACTGTTCTCTCTTCAGCTTCCAGTCATAACCTTCTACTGCTTTTTAAGCTGTTCCAGCATGCTTTGTTTTTATTCAGCATCCCCTGCTTCTTCTTCTGCTGCTACTGCTACTTCCGGTTCTACTGTTGCTTTAGAACGACCAACTACTGTGATCATTTTCTGATCAAGCCATATTGGTTTTACTCTGTGTCATCAGCAGACGATTGAATGGAGTGGAATACAACCCCCTTGAATGAAATACATCTTCCTCTCTCTCCTCTCCCTCTGCTTGAATATTCAAAGCTATTTCATGCTATTTCGTTGTTTCATTCTCTACCAGAGCCTTCTGTTGATTACTTCTGTTCATCCGATCTATTCTCATTGCGATCGGTGGCCACCCACCGGTCTCCTCCTCCCAACGTGTTTTCTCTCTATGTTCTCATCATCTGCTTTCTCGTTGAAAAGCTTCATCGTGTGGGGTCGCTGCGTTCTGTAGCAGATTCAAGTGCAATCGACTCTCGATCGAATATCTCTCTCTCTCGTTTACATTTAGACGACGACCACGGAATATGTACGTATGGATGTATGTATTATGTATGTATCATGCATGTATTATGTATGCATTATGTATGTTTTATGCATGTATTATGGATGTATTATGCATGTATTATATATGTATCATGTATGTATTATGTATGTATCATGTATGTATGCATGTATTTATTATGTAGGTAATCTGTATGTAATATGTATGAATTATGCATGTATTATGTATGTAATATGTATGTATTATGTATGTATTATGTATGTATCATGTATGTATCATGTATGTATCATGTATTTATTATGTATGTAATCTGTATGTATTATGTATGTATTATGCATGTATTTTGCATGTATTATGTATGCATTATGTATGTATTATTCATGTATTATATATGTACCATGATTGTATGTAATCTGTGTGTATTATGTATGTATTATATACGTATTATGCATGTATTATGCATGCATTAAGTATGTATTATGTATGTACGTTTGTATGTATTATGTATGTATTATGCATGTATTATGTATGTATTATGCATGTATTCTGCATATATTATGTATGCATTATGTATGTATATATATACATATATTATGTATGTATTATGCATGTCTCATGTATGAACATACTTACATACATGTGCATTTTATCAAGACACTTAGTATAGCGCCTTTTGAGTTCCTCTCAAGGTCGCTGCATCTCGTGATGTGATAATTATGATGATTATGATGATGCGTACGCAGTGTTCAAACAAATCAGCAACAGTCCAAAGCCAAGGACAGTACGAAGTCCGTAGCTACGTCTTCTCCTTTGCGCCGACGTCTGTCTGTCTCTCTGTCTGTCTATCTGTCTATTCATCTGTGTGTCTTCTTGTCTGTCTATGCGTCTGCGTGTCTATGTGCGTGTCTTTGTATGACTGTCTGTCTCGCTGCCTATCTCTCTATGAATTACAGCGTAATGACAGCTGAACATGGCTTTACATAATTGGCTGTTTATCAAATTACGGCTAAAACGACGGTCGTGCAGGTACCAGTCGTTTTCACTACACGTTCGGTTGGCCTAGCTACGCTTGTCTCAGCAGCATGTATGTCTTTCCGTCCTTTGCCTCGTCCGTCTGTGTGTGTGTCTTTAACGCTGTGTAGTATGCATCCATGGCTGCAACTGTCTGTGTGTTAGTATGTAGGCTACGCCACTGTGATTGTTAATTTGTATGTTTTTCGTATATGCTGTACTCCATTCCGGAGCATAAGACAGAACTTGATTATAATCCAGTGGGCGCCGAGCCATGAATCGGGCAGCTATTGCGACTTAATTATTCGTCCTACTTCCGCGGCTGCCGATAGTAAGCGGTTCGAAGGCACCCATGAAAGCTCGGTTCCACAATGTGTTTTACGTCCAGGAATTCTTGTGCTAATGTTTGTATTGGTGTTTCTGTCGTGTGTTCCAGGACGTGGATTTGTGCGAGGTCTGGCAATTCTGTGAGTTCAGAATCTGCTGCGTAGTAGGCAAATCGCTTTCAATGCAAATGGTGGAAGATTGGGAAACTGAGAAGAAATGAAAAAGGAACGATATGAAAGGAGAAGAAAGATCTTTGACGAAGAACAAATGCAATTGAGATAAAGAGCAGACGAAAGAGGAGAAGGGAATCCTGCAAAAATATTAGTCGTAATCGAAAACTAAAAATTTATTAAACGCTACTTTAAAACTATTGTAATTATGCGGCACGGTGGCCTATCGACAACATGTTTGGTCGATGATCATGCGGTTGCGGGTTCGATTCCGTGTAACGACCCTGGGCAAGTTCTTTGCGCACAACTTGCCTCTGTCACCAAGCATTAGAATTTGGTACCGGCTTAAAGCTGGAAAGTGAACGGCAAGTCCTGCGATGCACTGGCCCCGTGTCCAGGACCTTGGGATTCGTCCATTGTCGGCTCAAGGGCCAAGAAAAGGAGATGAGCGCCTGCCCTACGGTTCACTTGTGGGATATGGGACAGTTTACTTTTTACTCTAAAGCTATGCGCAGAGCAAAACTAGTGCTGCGTCAAGTCAGAGGGGATGTCCAGACAAAATGTGTGAAGAAGAAGCGCCGGTTGATGGAAGGCGGCGGATTGGATGAAATAGAGTAAGATTTCTTGAAGAGATTGGAACTGGTCGTGAATGGAAAGCCTGAGGAGTGAGAATAAAGTATAACAGAAAAGAAAGAAGTACAAAGAGAAAAAGAAAGATGTACAAAGATAATAGGGGGCCAAGGAAAAGAGCGGGATAATATTTTTTAATGTCGCCTACGCTCAGCTGATACACTGCAGTGTAGTGAGCAAACATACTAAAACATGTAGACCCCAATACTTTATTCTTCTCTTTATATGCTGCTGCAAGTGGCATGATAATGATGATGACGACAACGATGATGATAACGATGATGCTAACGATGATGATAGTGATGATGCTGATGCTGATGCTGACGATGATGATGATGATGATGATGGTGGTGGTGATGATGACAAAGACATTATTGATGAACTACGCACATCTAGGCTACATCATCATCAAGCCATCATTTACTGCGGTTCTAACTTGTCTCATCGCCGCAACCACTTACTAGAAAACACTAAAATTATAGTAGAACCCTTGTCTTGTAGATATTGCACAAGATTTACTTATATATGCAAATAAATATCACGGCAGTAATTTCTAAGAGCAATATTTATGCATGTGCTTACTCGCAGCGTTGCGATAAGAAATGGCATAACGTTCAATATGCAGCGCTAATCGCTCTCGTAGGAGATGATGGACACGGAAAAGAGGATGAAAAGGAGGACGAAACAGAATAAGAGGAAGAGGAGGAAGAGTACAGAGAATAAGAGGAGTACGAGGAGGAGGAGGAGGAGGAGGAAGAGGACGACGACGACGACAAACCAGAATAAGAGGAAGAGGAGAAGACAGAGGAAATAGATTGAGGAAGAGAAGGAGGAGGAGGATGGCCGAAGAAGGAGGAAGTAGAGGCCCTTCGGCTCCTATAAACCGTCGAGTTCGGCCATTGCTGCTGTCAGTGATTTAGGAGATGGATAACGATGCAACAATGCCATCGTCATCGTCGTTTGGAGTTTCGCTTCCCGCATTTGCGTAAGTACATTAATTGACTGCAGGATAATTGAACGACGATAATCATCCATCCGTCCATCCATTCATCCATCCACCCACCCATCCATCCATCCATCCATCCATTCACCAATCCATCCATCCATCCACCCACCCACCCATCCATCAATCCATCCATTCACCAATCCATCCATTATTATGTAGGAATGGCTTAGGGCTACGGAAGAGGCTTGTCCTACTTCTTCTGCCAACACTTCACTGTATTATGTGCAAAACGTCCGTTCTTATATACACACGTGCATATGTACACTTATATACGCTGTATAAATACTTAAGTCCATTGCAAAAGACTAGATTTGTGCCTATATATTTAATATATCCATGGATATATAACATTATAATCCTCTATGGATATATGCATATAAAACTGGGTTATGGAAGGCTGTTAGCGGAAGAGATGCAGATGCTAGTAGTTCACGTCTCAAACCCTATGACGACGCTTGGTATCACAACAGCAGCAGCAGCAACAGCAGCAGCATCATAATCATCATAGCCATCATCCGCTTCAGCAGCAGCAGCAGCAGCAGCAGCAGTCGGTGCCACACGCAGCCGCTGCGGCTTCCGCTGTCGTCTTGTACATCGCATTCAGCTTCCGCAGTTTCGTGTGTGAAGTTCCGAGGATCTATCAGTGCGTGGAAGCATACTCCATCTCTTGACAGCATCTTCGTCAGCTGCAGCAGCAGCCAAGGCCGTTTTTTCGATAAATCTGTTCTCCTTGATGCTGTGATTCATGAATTGCTCCAGGTAGGTTGCGTATGCGTCAGTTTCATGTCAATTAGGTCACCTGTTGGTACTGAATAGGTCAGACTGTTAGGTGCTAGAGTCTTCGAATGTCGAGTTCACTACATCAACCACCAGCACGTTTTTTTGGGCAATTTTACACCCTTTATCGTGATCGTAATCGTAAACTCGAGATTTCTACATCGCCCAACGAAAGCTAAATCGCGGGAACCACCTTATTCACAGCGGTCAGTCTAAACAAAGTCGATAGGCAGGAAGGGTCAGAATTGGGTCAAGGCAAGATCTACGAGGCAGGCAGGCAGGCAGGCAGGCAGGCAGGCAGGCAGGCAGGCAGGCAGGCAGGCAGGCAGGCAGGCAGGCAGGCAGGCAGGCAGGCAGGCAGGCAGACGGGCGGGCGGGCGGGCGGGCAGGCAGGCAGGCAGGCAGGCAGCTATGGTGGATGGTGTTGGAAATGGAGCGGAAAGAGAGATAAGAGGAAGAGGAAGAATTAGGAGAGGAAATGTGGAAGAGAAGTAAGTAAGTAAGTAAGTAAGTATATTCTTTATTAACCAATAGCTAATCGCACATCGGTTTACAAGTATTTAAGAACACAAGAAAACTTAATATTCATACAACATCCTAACAATAAAACATTTACGCGTTAGATTGTTTTCAGTTTTGAGTGAATTAGTGAAAGACCTGTTTTAGAACACCCTGTTAATGAGATGGACGCTAAGACAATGATGCACGATGTAGGATTGTGCCATTAAGACCTTGCTAAAGAAGTCTCATCATTCAGTTTCCTGGATATAATATTATATATAAGTTTCTATCTATAATATATATATATATATATATGCATATATGATAGATAGAAACTTTAAGCTTATTAGTTTGAACCTAAGGGAATTTCAACCTTTCGATTTCATTTACTCCGTGTATGCGAAAGAAACTTGTGATTTTGTTTGAAGCATATGAATTATATAAAGACATAAATATTCAAACTCGTAATTGGTAATTAACCTAATTCAATTATGCAATGCCGATAACGCATATATATATCTAACATATACACGCATATAAATAAATATACATAAATATATCTGAAATAAATATATCATATAAATATATCCGAGAGGAGTGTTTTCAGTTTTGAGTGAATAAATACCTAAAGGAAACCAAGAGTTTTCTCTTTTGAAGGGGGTATCTAGGGGTAACCTCAGATTGGAGGGCGCAAGAACGAGTCGAAGAATCTCCTGAGTAAAGCCGAGAGACAATAGCAACAGTCCAACAAGTTGATTGAGGGTTCCGCTCACTGAATTATGCTGATAGTGATGTGTCGATGTTTTCCGACGAGCAGCGACATACAGTTAATACATATGAATCATCTTGGATCTAATCCAGAGTAGTTGAACAGGACGACGGCGCACATGCCAAACGCTCACGCGGCATCCAAACTGTGTCTGTCTTTATGTATGGCTGTGTGTTTCTGTGTCTGTCTGTATGTATGGCTGTGTGTTTCTGTCTGTCTGTATGTATGGCTGTGTGTTTCTGTCTGTCTGTCTGTATGTATGGCTGTGTGTTTCTGTGTCTGTCTGTATGTATGGCTGTGTGTTTCTGTGTCTGTCTGTCTGTATGTATTGGTGTGTGTTTCTGTGTCTGTCTGTATGTATGGCTGTGTGTTTCTGTGTCTGTCTGTCTGTATGTATGGCTGTGTGTGTCTGTCTGTCTGTATGTATGGGTGTGTGTTTCTGAGTCTGTCTGTATATATGGCTGTGTGTTTCTGTCTGTCTGTATGTATGGCTGTGTGTTTCTGTGTCTGTCTGTCTGTATGTATTGGTGTGTGTTTCTGTGTCTGTCTGTATGTATGGCTGTGTGTTTCTGTGTCTGTCTGTCTGTATGTATGGCTGTGTGTGTCTGTCTGTCTGTATGTATGGGTGTGTGTTTCTGTGTTTGTCTGTATGTATGGCTGTGTGTTTCTGTGTCTCTGGGGCGAAGGTCATTCCGTAGTCTAGTCTGTATATAAAATTTTTGTTCGTATGTTCGTTCGTTTGTTTCTCTTTGTGTCTGTATGCCTCCCTGGCGATGTTTGTATGTTTCCGTCTTCTGTCTGTCTGTCTGTCTATTAATATGTCTGACTGTATATATGCCATCTGTCTGCTTTTTGTGTGTCTTTGCCTGTGTCTGTCTGCCTGGCGTTGATTGTCGACTAGACTGTCTATCACTCAGATGATAAAGGCTGTCAGTGCGTCTGGAGCGAACGTAGACTGCGCATGCGCCTTAGGAATTGTTTTGTAACTCTGTCGGATCTCATTGGATTCCGATTTGACGTTTCTTTCGCCGCGGGAAATTCTATATCGAACGGGCAACATTTGCGCCCCTTTAAAATAACTCTGCGTCTGTCTCTGTTCCTGCCTCTGTCCCTACCGCTGTCGTGTGCCTCTGTGTCTGCCTCTGTGTCTGCCTCTGTGTCTGCCTCTGTTTCTGCCTGCGTCTGACACTTTCCGTCTGTATTGCTGCCTCTTTATACGCATATAGTCTCTGTCTTCATATGCGCCTTTTACGCCTATCCATGTCTCTGTGCCTGCCTCTGTCTCTGTCTGAGTTTGACACTTTCAGTTTGTGTTGCAGTATGTTTACCACTTTAGCCTTTGTCTTCATCTTCATCTTCATCTCTTCTTGAGTCTTTGTCTTCATCTTCATCTCTTCCTATATCCTTTATCTTCACCTTCATCTTCATCTCTTCCTATAGTCTTTGCCTTCATCTTCATCTTCATCTCCCTATATTCTTTATCTTCACCTTCATCTTCATCTCTTCCTATAACCTTTGTCTTCATCTTCATCTTCATCTCTTCCTATAACCTTTGTCTTCATCTTCATCTTCATCTCTTCTATAGCCTTTGTCTTCATCTTCATCTTCATCTCTTCCTATAACCTTTGTCTTTATCTTCATCTCGTCCTATAGTCTTTGTCTTCATCTTCATCTTCATCTCTTCCTATAGTCTTTGCCTTCATCTTTATCTCTTCCTATAGTCCTTTTCTTCATCTGCGCCTGTATCTGCATCTGCCATGTCTCTGTCTCTGCCGTTGTGTGTGTCTGTCTTCGTCTCCGTTTTGTGTGTGTGTGTGTTTGTGCAAGATTTTTGCAGATATTTCTCTTGGCATTAATCATCTTATCGTTGTGTTTCTATTTCGACATGGCGTTGAATCGCTCCCAGCATCGATAATGTTACGTGCATAGTCTGGAAGCTTCCCATGGAAGATGACGACGAATGAATACAGGGACGCAGGAGCCTGGATGGTGGGATGAGGCAGACAGAAAAGAGGTGGATATGTATGCTCAGAGTCACATGGGAGACTTATCGACTCAGATGCCGAAAGACTGATGTAGAACAAGACACAGGGAGAGGGAGAAATAGAAGAGAAAGAGATAGAAATAGAAGAGAGAAAGAAAGAGAGAGAGAGACAGACAGACAGACAGACAGACAGAGAGAGAGAGACAGAAGAACTTAAGGAGAAAGAAAGGGAGAAGGAAATGGAGAGAGAAGGGAAGAAGAGTGTAATATAGGTTGAAGGAAAGAGGAAGAGAAATGGAGAAGACAGTAAGAGGGGCCGAGAGAAGAGAGAGAGAGACAAAGAGAGAGAGAAAAAAAGAAAGAAAGAGGGAGCGGAGACAGAGGAGAAAGAACCGAAGAGAAAGACAGAGAAGCGAATGAAAGTGGGGAAGAGGGGGAGAGAAAAAGCAGATGGAAACGGGAGATATAAAGAAAGCAAGAGAGAGAGAGAGAGAGAGAGAGACACACACACACACAAAAGGGAGAAAAGTGGAAGTCTGTAGAGCACAAGGCTATATACGTAAATATGAAAAAGAATGAGCAAAAAAGTGATACTTGGCTACTACGCGTAGCTATAGTTATAGGCCTACTCAACGGGATAAGAAGAGACGTGGAGAGCGATATGGAGGCTTAAGGTAGAAATTTAGAACACATGACGTCGGGAAGAAACAGCCTACCGAGACGGAGAAAGCCAGACAAACACAAAGAAGGGCTCATCCAATTCAGGCAATAAGGCTCACCCAATTACCTAGTGGTCACTGAGCGAGTGAAGGAATGCATGAACAAATAAGCGAATGAATGAACAAAATAACAAATGAATGAATGAATGAATGAATGAATGAACAGAAGAACAAATGATTGAATGAATGAATGAACAAAAGAACAAATGAATGAATGAATGAATGAATAATTGAATGAATGAATTACTGAACAAACGAACAAAAGAACAGATGAATGAATGAATGAATGATTGAATGAGCGAATGAGTGAATGAATGAATGAATGATTGAATGAGTGAATGAATGAATGATTGAATGAATGAATGATTGAATGAATGAATGAACGAACAAAAGAACAAATGAATGAATGAATGAATGAATGAATGGGTCACGTGGATTTTGGCCTTGTAAACAACACAATCCAGAGAAGCCTTCCTTCTGGCCCAGTTCTCTTGAATCTCAGCAGGGACTCCTTGCAAGAGTTTTTAACATCATACTGCGGTTGCATGTCGCAGCGACCATCGATTCATGGCGCTCTGCGTACTATGTTAGCGACGCTAGTTTTAGATTACATTGGATTAGATTAGATTAGACTGGATCATATCAGATTAGATTTAGTCAGTAGTATTGGAAACAAAACAATTCGTTGATCCTTTCACATAGGATTGATGATTAGCGTGTCACAAGGGTAACTTTCTGAAATGACGGTAGTGACTGTCACCAATAACTTTCACATTGCATGCTGTGATTAATTATGTGGATGAGCGACAAGCTTCATGCTTTGTTAGATTAGATAACAGTGCCATAAAGTTGAAGCTTCCTTCGTTCTTTTCTTCGTTTCTTCTTCCCTCTTTCCTTCCTTCCTTCTTTCTTCTTTAATTCCGTCCTTTCTCACTTCTTTACTTCCTTTTTTCCTTCTTTCCTTTCTTCCTTCCATTCTTTCTTCATTTCTTTCTGTCTTTTCCCTTCCTTCCTTCCTTCCTAAATTCCTTCTTCCTAATTTCTTTTCTTTCCTTGTTTTTTCTTACCCTTATGTCTGGTTTTCCCATCCTTCCTTCCTGCCTTCCATATTTCTTACAACTCATCAACCGATATTTTTTGGTTCTAGGAAGCAAGGAAGTTGCGAACTGAACAGTCGCCTGAAAACACGGAAGCTTCTGGGCGTTGGCGAGACAAATGATGGCGACGTACATAGGTCAAAGGTCAGAGGTCAATGACTTCATCGCTGCCTCTCGCCTTTCTTCGCTGCTTGCGTCTGTTCATCTGGCTGTAATGCATGACTTCATCTTCTCAGCTCTGCTCAGCCGCTCCTTCGCCAATTCTCTTCACTACCAAGATTCTATATTACCAAAACTTCATTTTCAACTCTCTTGATCGCCATTTCTCTCTAATACCTTTTCCACTACCAATTCTCTCCATTACCTTCTCCATTACCAATTCTCTCCATTATCTTCTCCATTACCGAGGTAGACAGAAAAGAGTAGGATGTGTAAACTCAGAGTAACATGGCAGACATCGACTCAGATGCCGACAGACAGATAGAGAGCAACACACGGAGAGAGAGAGACGGAAATAGAAGATAGAGAGAGACAGAGAGACAAAGAGACAGAGAGACAGAGAGTCAGAGACTTATCTCTCTATTACCAAGCCCCCTTTCTTTACTCGTCCTGTCTTGCTTTAATCCCGTGTCTTTTTACGGTGTCTCGGTACAGTTGATTTCAGTCAGGAATCCTATATAAATTACATGATTTAATTACATTAAAATCGAACTCTAGAGGGCAAAGACTAAAGGTGAAGGTGTACGCCAAGTGTTCAAATGTCCATCTATCGTTTGCTTCTGAAGTTTAACATGATATTAACACAGACAAACAGAGACAGACAGTGTGACAGGTAGCGAAAGAAAGAGACAGAAACACAAAGCTAAGGAGGAAAGCAAAATAGACAAACTATGCTGGCCTGGAATGAGCTGTTGCTGGAGCGTCTATAATTTCTTCCATCATTTATTTCAATACCATAAAAACCATCGCCTGGAATGAACTGCGGCTAAAAAATTTAGAAAGACGTGGAGCCAAGAAAAAACTGTAGCAGACACTGAGAGAAGATTCCTAAAATAGCGCCGAAGGAAGAGTATTCGTGTTCTCGTCTTTCCTTTCACTGTTTCTTCCTTCCATCAATCTTTCCTTTCAAACATCCTCTCTTTATGCTAAACATTCTTTGTTTCTTCCTTCCAAACATCTTGCTGCCTCCTTTCTTTCCATTCTTCCCTTCCTTCTTTCCTTTCTTCCCTCTCCTTCTTGCTTCCTCCTTTCTTTTCCTCTTTCTTCCTTTCCTTCTTTGTTTCTTTGTTTCCTTCTTTCTTTCTTTCCTTCCTTCTTTCCATCCACCTTTCTTCAATTCTTTTTCCTTTCTTCCTTCCTTCCTTTATTCCTTCCTTTCCACTGATTTCATTCGTGTCCAGTCCTTTTCCAGTATTGGAAGATGAATGTAGTCCAAAGCAGCTGAAGTGTATTTACAGACAGACGAGTTCTGTCTGTTTGTAGTTGCTGTTTAACGACATAACGAAGATAATAAGCGTTGCCCTCCTCCTTCACCCAGGCATGGGACTGGCACCGCTCGAGTACGGCACTGACGGAGTTAGTCCTACGTCTGAGAGGCCGTTGCCTTATCAGCCCCATTTATCTCATATCAATAGAAGGACTTCACTTAAGTCCTGCTCGGAGCATCAAGACAAGACAACTCGACAAATAAGTCCCTGATGTAATTGGCGTCTATTGATTCCTTTCTCTCTCTCATGTTCGTCTCTCTATCTCTGTCTCTCTCCTCTCTCTTTCTCTCTGTCCGTCACTCACTCACTCACTCAGTCACTCACTCTCTCACTCACTCTCTCTCAGTCTTTCTCAATCTCTGTCTTTTCTTTGAAATGTGCTGCGTTTCTGAGTTTTCGATGTAATGCTCTCCTCTCTCTCTCTCCTCTTTCTTTCTCTCTGTCCCTCACTGCCTCTCCTCCCTCTCTCTCCCACGCTCTCTTTCTCTCTTCTCTCTCTTTCTTCTCTCTCTCCCCTGTCTCTCTCTCACTATCTCTGTCTCTCTCTGTCTCTCTCAGTCTCTCTCAATCCCTGTCTTTCTTTGAAATGTGCTGCGTGTCTGAGTTTTCTCCCTCTTCTCTTTCTTTCTCTCTGTCCCTCACTGCCTCTCCTCCCTTTATCTCCCCTCTCTCTCTTTCTCTCTTCTCTCTCTTTCTCTCTTCTCTCTCTTTTCTCTCTTTCTCTCTTCTCTCTCTTTCTTCTCTCTCTCCCCTGTCTCTCTCTCACTTTCTCTGTCTCTCTCAGTCTCTCTCAGTCTCTGTCAATCTTTCTCCGTCTCTCTCAGTCTTTCTCACTCTCTCTCAGTCTCTCTCAATCTCTGTCTTTCTTTGAAATGTGCTGCGTTTCTGAGTTGACGATATAATGTACTGTTTGTCCCTTCTTCTGGTCTAAATGTCGCCCGAGGCGGCAGGCGGTTCCGTATTCTGCTGCATTTTCTCTCCTTTTTTCTTCCTTCATTGAGTGGAAATGCTAGCAAATGCTCCACTGTGTAAACAACTTTTATCAATTACTGGCCTTCCCCATCTATCTTGCTGGCCTAGTTAGCTACATTGCTCATAGGGTATGTCAAGGCGCCTCTGAGAGTGAGGACGCCAATTCACGTACTGATAGTGGCTATATTTTAGAGATTTTAATGTCGGGCTTGCACGGACCGTACACGGAGACCTTAAATGGCCTGGCGCCCAATCAGACGGGCAATGGTGGTGAAGTATCTCACCAGATAAATTCATTGAAAAATGAGCAGGGTCGAAAGCATACGGTCGCTATGGAAAAACGTGTACAGCTACATTACACTAGGTAACAGTTGTAACAACTACAGATCTAGCCTATTTCTTCTTAAATGTACTTTGACGTAGATTGCTATTGCAGCGCCTATGGCTATTTAATTATGAACTTGCGCTTCATAAATTTAAAAATGCAGTGCAGTAAATTCTGTTGTGTTGTTTCTGCGCTTCAGCTGAGTCAGATTCTGGGTCACAGCGAGCAGCTGTACTTCAAGGAACCGAGAGGACTGAGGTTCTGGCAACTCCTCTCGTCTCTTCTCTATTCCTGCCTCGCACTCTCGGTCAGTCAGCTGACCACAGTCAGCAAATAATAATAATAATCTACGTTTTAAAATTATTTTATTTTATAATTAAAATATTTAGTGTCTGCAGAAAGCAGACACTTTGATGATAATCGTCTTAATTTAGGTTCCTGCGTGGGCACAAATTATCTGTACACACACACACACACACAAAAAAAGCATATATTGTATAATTTACCAGGACAGGAAAGCTGTCAATTACTTTAACTAGACCACATATCTGCCCTTTGAACGCATTTATTGTGCGCTGTTATCAGAACATTTATTTTAAAAGCGCTTAGGGCAAGAGGTAATCGATATTCCGTAGTCGTAACTGTGCTATATTGGCTATCGTCAGAACAAGGTGTCCTGTTTCCAATTACCCGCCAGGACAGAAACAAGACTTCTAGTCCGCTGGTGCCATGCTGAACTCGATATAGTGGGAGAACACAGGCCCAGCGCCGTCATCCTTTGAGGCTAATAATACCACACTTTCTACTCATTTTTGCCTCTTAGTTTAAGGTCGTAGGCCACATTGATTTCGGAGTGTTTAACTTACAACAGCTTTTATGTGGTGTCTTAGTGGCCAGTTATTGATGTTTGTTGATGTATAATTACCATTAATAGGCCTATAACCTAAATATGTGTATTTTTGTAAAGGCAGAGTCAGCTGTATAGTGATAATTATGTCGACTTTCAATGTGGTTTCATGTATCCACAGTCCATATTTATCTGCAAATGATTTGAATATCTTCGAACGTCAGTTGAGTTAATTGTTTGTTGAGTGAGTCGAGTCTCAGTTGAGTCAATGTAATCAGTGAAGTACAAGTTGAGTCTCATTTGAGTCAGTGGAGTCGGTTGAGTCTCAGTTGAAGTATAATCAGTGGAGTCGGTTGAGTCTTAGTTGAGCCAGTTTAATCAGTGGAGTCTCAACTGAGTCTAAGTTGAGTCATTCGAATCAGCTGAGTATCAGTTTAGTGCGTTCAGTCAGTTGAAACGCTTCGCAATCAAAACCGAAGAGCTACATGTACAGATGAAGGGATATGTTAATTTGCGATGGCCGAATCCCAATTTCCCAGTTCACTCCACTAATTGCTGTTGCGTTTCTACTTCCAGCCGATTAACATCCATTTAGCCTTCTGGAGCTCCTACCTCCCTTACTCTGCGTCTATGTATGCGGGTCTTTCAGCTTGTCTGTCCCTCTACGCCTGCCTTTGTCTGTCTGTCTATCTCGATAAAGTCTCAGTCACTGAATGGCTGTATGTCTGTCTGTGCCTCTGATTCGCTACATCTCTGGCTACCTTTCCCTGTCTATGGATATCCGTCCATCTCTGTCTATTTCAATCTATGTGCTACATCTAAGCTACTGTCTATGTGTCTGTCTGTGATTGTATCTGACTGTCCGTGTGCATGTCTGTCAGTGAGTGTGTCTGTGTGTGAGTCTGTCTATCTGTCTGTCTATGAGTTTGTCTGTGCGTGAATGAGTCTGTCTATGTGTAAGTTTGTCTGTATGTGAGTGTCTATGGCTTTGCCTGTCTACGAGCGTCTGTTTGTTTAGCCGAATCGTCATCGTATATTATGGCTGGTCTGGTTTGTTTAGACGTTAGCTGGTGTCGTAGTGGTTCAGTGACCTACTGACAGAGGCCTAAAACAGTCCATCTGGCCAGAGTGCATTTAGACCCAAATGCGATGCTGCAGAAACAGGCTTATACGTAGTCAGGAGATTAAGCAGGAGACCTACGACCATCACTAATTGCTTCGTGATCGGCATTGATAATAGAGCGCCTTCCCTGATCCGATCAGGGCATTGGATCCTTCGCCAGATCCTGACTAAGACTAGAGCACAGAAAATCTGGGTTGAAACGTCTCTTGCTGGGAACCTTTACTGCGCCGGTCTTAATGTTATTGCACATGGTGAATTATTTGCTTCCGCCTCGGTAACTTCTGCTGTGCAAAGTGGATGCTTCGAGAGATAAAGATACAGACAGAAAGAGTCAGAGATAAACAGATAAACACAGGCAGAGATATATATAGTGAGAGATAATGAGAGAGTGAGAGAGACAGAAGAGAAGAGAGACAAGAGAGAGAGAGGTGGAGAGAGAGGCTGGCAGAGAGAAATGAGTTGCACATTTGTGATATTAATTTAAAACACTCCTGCCATTAGCATTAATTAATCGTAGGCATAAATTATATAGTCGTCCCGCAGACAGAAATCAGTAAACGACGGCATTTGGGATCAGTAGCTGACTTCACAGACTATGGGCTTGGATTCGAATCCCGACTTTGTATTCCAATTGTGGTAAAATTAAAACAAATCTGGAGTGGAAGTCATAAATAGGTAAAAAAAGTAAAACAAGATCAGAACAATGGTGTTACATCATGCGTTGAGTCTCCGAATATTAAAACTCAGTTTCTTCTTTCCGCTTACGATCAGACTCAGTCTTTTGCTGATATGAATCCAATCATAGGGCACCTTTCTATTGCGGACCCTTGAGGCTGTAGTTACCCCCATGGGGTAGACGAGACTGGGTTAGTTTGGACCAGATTCGTGGGTTTTGTGGGATTATATCATATCAGAATGAATCTTATGAGTAGCGATCTTAACAGTTTTGATTGGATGACCTTCGAACTGGAACTGCTTTGTTCTCTGTCTTCCTCTGTCTCTGTCAACAGGAATTTGTGTGTCCAGGCAGCGTCTTGTGTCGCCCTCAAGCGACGAGTGATGGTGATAACTCGAAGAAGGCTGGCGTCGATCCCGTGACAGCAAGGCTGTACGCAGCTGCACTTCTCAGTAAGTCACGAGTCCTTTCACTCTGGTCTGATCTTGGCACTGGTATTTGACAATGATGTCACTGGTATTACCATTTAAAGCAGTTTTGACATTGAGTTTGCCTTTTATGCATGACTATGTGTGCATATATGTGTGTATGTATGTGTGTATGTATGTATGTATGCATGTATGTATGTATGTATGCATGCATGCATGCATGAATGTATGTGTGTATGTGTGTATGTATGCATGCATGTATATATATATGTGTGTGTGGATGTATGTAATTATGTATGTATGTATGTATGTACGCATGCATGTATGTATATGTGAATGTATACATGTATGCATATATATATATAATCCTCCTGTATATATACATTTCTTCTGTATGCATATGTATATGTATATATGTATGTATGTATGTATGAATGTATGTATGTATGTATGTGTGTATGTATGTATGTATGTACAGTTTCTTTCTTTTCCGGTCAACAGTCACCACCTCGAAGATCCAACTAGGCCTACTACTGATTAAAAATCTGTGTAGTTGCTGTTCAACGACACTGTGTCATAACTAAGATGATTAGCGTCGCCCTCCTCCTTAATCCAGGCTTGGGACTGGCACCACCAGAACACGGCAGTGGCGGAGCTTACTAAAAATCTATATACAAGCAGACTTATATACACACATTGCACTCAAGCCCATACCTGCATGAACACTTGATGAATGAGCTCCCTAGCAGCACATGCCCTCACATCTTTCGCGCCATCCCCACAGCTCAGCCATAAAATAAGGCTGACAGTATGTATTTATTTAAGTATGTATGAGAGCATCTCTATAGCTTCTCAGGAACCTCTTAAAAGCGTCGGTGTTGATAGCCCATTCGTATTGGTATGTGCAAAGAGTTTTATACAGTGAGGACAAGAAAACAACGGATTACTGGATATTGGATTAGTAATTTAGCCCAAGATAGTTAAGCTGATATCGACATTGATTTGGTAGTCTTATTAGAGCTCGTAGTGACGACACTGGCTTGGTGTATACTACATAGTCATATGCCTAGATGTATGCGTGCGTATTGTGTTGTTTGTCCGTCTCTAGGTCTGTCTGTTATGCTGTGGAGATCTTTTCTATCGGTGGAACGGGAGCTGATACGAGTCTGTCTGCTCACTTCCGTCCTCTATTCCCTGCTCCATTTGATTGGTCAGTTCCATCGGGGAAACATTTCCCATCGGGGAATTATGTTCACAAATAACACACAGATCAAACAAACCAAATGGAAAAGTGTAATACTATAAGAACAACGATACTATGACTAAATTGCTGACATATTAAGAGACTGATATTAAACGAATAAAGAGGTTGATATGAGAACATCGATCGATGCTCTCATGTACAAACCTGATACTAAGAGAAAGGATATTATGACTATTATAAAGTTGACGTGATAGGAAAACGATACTATGATTAAAAGGCTTATTTGCTAAGAAACTGATATTTTGTTAAGAAATATGGAAAGAAAAACCACCATGACAATAATTCAAATGAAATGCATATTAGAATTAAAAAAGCTAACGCGACAGAAATGTAGAACGGATTTGCATTTAGCTTGCATTACGACAGGGTGATCGAAATGCAACCATGATTAGAAGTAACATAAAATGGAGCAGGCTTATTATAGGATGTTTTGGAGGTTCGTTTTGTCTAATATGGCCTTCTTTGAGCTCAAAGCGGTACAAAGCCGCAATATATTACAAGGCAGGCAAGCAAGAAGGAACACGTGGGCAGAGACATAATAAGTAATGAGCATAATGAATTTTGTGCTCTGCGTAGCAAATAGTACAAAGACAGTCAGACAGAACGACTTAGGAACGGAGAAATAGGCGGATAATCTATAGACAGACATGGATTTAGGGAGGATCAGACGGAGGTTTGCTGACATGAGGTGTCATCAGGTCGTCCGTCATTAGATAATCCCAGATACAGCAGCTGAACAGTCGTTTATCTGCCATCTATAGAGGAAGAGCAGGCAAGGGAAGGAGGGCGAAGGGAACAGGCCTGTGGCTTTCACCTACTTCGAGCTAATAAAAGCCAGATTTCTGCAGATATGTTTTAACCATGAGTCGGAATATGGATTATCAGTCTCTGCGTCGCTGGTTCTAATAGGTCCATTAATGACTGCTGCAACTGGTCGTTGCGATGGTGATGGCGGTGGTGCTTGTGATTGAGATCACGAAGAGCTGGGAGACAGAGTTTAGTGTTCATCGGTCTATTTAACTCTTCCCCTCTTATTTGTCTGTCTGTCTCTGTCTGTCTCTCTCTCTGTCCGTCTCTTTTTATGTGTTTTAATCGATGCTGTATGTTTGTGTTTGACTGTGTGTCTGTTCGTTCGTCTGTCTGACCGCCTCACTACCTGCAACTCTTTCTGCTCTGCCTCTGCACCGGTCTCTGCTTCTGCACCGGTCTCTGCCTCTGCACCGGTCTCTGCTTCTGCACCGGTTTCTGCTTCTGCACCGGTCTCTGCTTCTGCACCGGTCTCTGCCTCTGCACCGGTCTCTGCTTCTGCACCGGTCTCTGCTTCTGCACCGGTCTCTGCTTCTGCACCGGTCTCTGCTTCTGCACCGGTTTCTGCCTCTGCACCAGTCTCTGCTTCTGCACCGGTCTCTGCCTCTGCACCGGTCTCTGCTTCTACACCGGTCTCTGCCTCTGCACCGGTCTCTGCTTCTGCACCGGTTTCTGCCTCTGCACCAGTCTCTGCTTCTGCACCGGTCTCTGCTTCTGCACCGGTCTCTGCCTCTGCACCGGTCTCTGCTTCTGCACCGGTTTCTGCTTCTGCACCGGTCTCTGCTTCTGCATCGGTCTCTGCTTCTGCACCGGTCTCTGCTTCTGCACCGGTCTCTGCTTCTGCACCGGTCTCTGCTTCTGCACCGGTCTCTGCCTCTGCACCAGTCTCTGCTTCTGCACCGGTCTCTGCTTCTGCACCAGTCTCTGCTTCTGCACCGGTCTCTGCTTCTGCATCGGTCTCTGCCTCTGCACCGGTCTCTGCTTCTGCATCGGTCTCTGCTTCTGAATCGCTCTTCTGCATCGGTCTCTGCTTCTGCCTATACATGCATCGTTGCCTGAGTATCTCAACATTTCATTGCATGTATGTCTTGATGTCCTGGCCTCTTGTTACTTTTCCAGATGCATCATTCTGTCTGCGATCAAATATATGCATTTCCGCAATTGCTTATAATTCGCTAAAGACTCGTTTTCTCTTTTACTGAATCCTAGCATTGCTCGCCTTCCTGTCCCTGTCACAGCAGCAACAGCAGCAGTCCAGATTGCTCAGGGATTTGTCCATCCATCAATTCGACTCTGATTGCGGGGAGAACGTGTGCAGTTGCAGTAGCCGACAGTGAAAGAGAGAGAAAGAAAGAGAGAGAGGCAGAGAGGGAAAGAGAGAGAGAGAAATAGTAAGTGAGTGGGTGAATGAGTGAGAGGAGAGACAGGGCGTCAGCGACACAGACACAAACAATCAATTCAAGCGGGCAGAGAAAAATAGCCTTCAACAGAAAAGATACAGAAACATAGGGGGCCTACAGACGCACCAGAAGACAGACAGAGACAAAGACAGACAGAGACAAAGACAGGCAGAGACAGTTAGAGGCACAAGAAGTGACAGATACAGTCCCATATCAAGCAAAACAGCGGCAGATTTAATAAAAGAGAAAAGTGAATACGAAGCTATACTGTATAATGGCATTAGCCTATGTATATACTCACAATGAATTCACAGATGCTGAGTTTCTCAGTCACACTCTGCAATCTTTGGTCGAAAATTTCTGAAAAATTCCTTAGACATTGTTTGGTAAAGCGAATCCAGTTTGGCCTTTGCGTCTGGATAAAAAGACTTTGAAATATGTGACCATTACACGGAACCTTCCGTTGAGAAAAACCTTCTTTGACGTCATGTATCGTTGGTTTTACATGCCGAAAGCATAACAACGAGAGGCTGTTGCCATAGTTACAGCTGCTGTTCCGATGGGGCTTGTCGATGTCATGACAACCATTCTTAAGATCGATGTTTATGTGACGTTGCGGGCAGCTGCTAATTGGAAGCTGTCATCGGAGTCTAGACGTCTGACGTCATGAACGTTTGATTGGCAGCTGCCAGCCGAACCTGCATGTCTGACGTCATGTGTATTGCTCTCAAGTGCGTCTTTGCCTAGGCAACGGGTGATCACTGGATGGCAGGAGACATCAATCTTAATTTCCTGCTGATGTTTTTCTTTAATCTCGTCGATCTATTCGCACAGGGCCCTGATTATTGACGAACCAGGACAAGGAGACTCGGTTAAGAAGAACCTTTGTTAAGTGTCAGTCCTTTCAGTCTGCCGTCCATTCTGTTTGCAAATGGAAAACCTCAGTCATTACGACTAAGATGATGACTCTGATCGAATGTTGATGATGATGGAAAACGCACTTCTTTAGACGAGTTAGATTGCCATTTTTGAGCTCTTCTGTGATATGCAAAAGGCGCTATATCAAGTACCTTTATGCACGCACATTACAAACATACATAATAGCGACGATGATGATGATGACAACGACGACGACGATGATGATAATGGTGGTGGTGGGGGTGAAATTGATGTTGATAGTAAAGGTGCTGATTTTGATAAAAATGAAACGATGGTGATAGTGTCGTTAATGATTATGATGAAGAAAACGATGATTAGGACGATTAAGACTATTTTGGTAGTATTGATAGCATTATTATAAAAATAAAAATAATGTCAAGAGGCGATAAGGATGATTATAACGATAATGATAACGAGAATGATGATGTATAATTATCTGGATGACATCAAATGATAAGTTTGTTGTTTTCAGTGTGCACAGTGAGTTGGTTGTGGTCGTCGTCATCGTCAGATGATCATTTCTTCGTCGCTGTGGTTGTCTTCTCTCTTGAATTTCTTCAGTTGATCGTCATGCTAATCTTCTTAGTCGTCTCCCTTTACTTCTACCGATCGACGACTAAATAATATCAGCGCTTCCTACGCCAACTCCCCCAGCCTCGTCAGTCCCAAACCAGACGACGAGCATGCAGCTGTTACATTGGAAACGATTTCGATTGTGAAGGAAAACAGATGCCTCGCTGCCAGATGCATCAGCAACCAAAAAGATGCGGACCCTATAACTCGGCCACATGAAAGCTAAAGAGGCACAGTCAATGGCCAAGGACAGCGAGAGGGGCACGTTGTGGGAGGGACAACCAGTAATGGGAAACTGAGAGGGACAAGTTGTGAGAGACAACCAGCACGGGAGAACTGAGAGGGACAGGTTATATGGAGGGAAACCACAATGGGGAATTACCAAGGCAGGTTGTGGAGAGGGATAACTAAGAGGAAGGGAAACTGGGAAAGACTTGTTTTGAGAGTGACAATTTATTTATTAAAGGACTTATTATTGATTCAGATTGACAAGTATTTATATAGGGACTTATAATGGAGAGGAAATACAATAGCGAGAGAGAGACCGTGTATGATATATATATATAATATATATATATATAATATATATATATTATATATAGGCTATGAGCGATGAATACGGTAAAGCTATGATAGTCGAAGAATTACAATCAGATAAGTATTTAGCGACACTCATGAAGGCGAGGCCATTGAGATGTACAAGCAATTCAGAGGAATAAGCCATGCACAGAAGACACTAGAAGAACACTTAGGAAGCAGAAAATAGTCTCTTTCTTCTGTCATCCAGTCTGCCTGCCTGCCTGCCTGCCTGTCTGTCTGTCTGTCTGTCTGTCTGTCTGTATGTATGTATGCATGCATCACCTCTTTTACTTGTTCTCGATCAGTTTTTAAAGACGCAAAATTAGGCCTTTTACTGACATCAGTCTGTTCCGTAACTGTCTATTTGTTTCAAACTTGGAAGAGTCGCAGCTTGCACCTGAAGACATAGAAAATTATTACTGCGTTCATTACTAAATTGTTCTGTATGTCTTTATGACATCCAGTGACCTGATTGACCTCTGTTTCATCCTGAAACTCATTCATCAAATTGAAATTAGACCTATCTGTATAAGACGACCCTCTCCAAGTATATACACACATCGTGTATATTATTACTTTAAATATTTTACTTAATACTATAAAATCAATTCATATATTATTATATATGAACTATGTTGTTATGTCGATAGCTGGACTTCTGGCGATAAATGCGGAGTTATGCCTAGCATTTATTTCTACCAAATTCTGGTGTCTAGCGATTGGTCCAAAAAGGTGTCGTAGATCACTCAAGTGAAATAGTTGGCCCTTATTTTGTGTGTTGTTGATGAGCTAAGATGCGATGTGGACAGCATAATGCGCAAATTCTATTCCCCTAGTAATGATTTTTCAGCAACCCTAATGTTTCACTGGAAATAAAGCAGATCAATTTGCAGCAGACACAGTCTCCCAGACTTACGTTGCAGTTCGGTTGCATTAAGTTTAACTCGTACTCAACTGAGTAATCTTGATGTGTGCTGGAACAATGTGTAATGCAAAGTGTTTGGATTTCATTTATGCGACTCTGTCAAAGTCTTTATTGCAGGTTTAGGAATTTCCACTTCATGTCTCTAAGACATGTTGCTATGCTAAAGCGTTCTGAATTCACGACAGCTTCATGCAACATCATTCTTATGCTGATTACGTTCGTGGATAGTTAGAGGAATGAGTCTAATTCTTTAGTTAATAGACTCGGTGTGTCTGTCATGGACAGTATGTATGCTATTAAACTGCATCTTTACCGAACTTTCGTCTCCAGTGGGAAGATATTCAGATTTATTTTGGTTTTTTGTGTTTTGGTGTCATTTTTCAGTCTACTCAGTGCAAAATAAAGTATATATTAATATGGTATAGGTATTTTATATATATATGTCTATGATACATGAGTATTATATAAGATACTGTGTATAATGTATCGTATATACATATATGATATGTTATATATGAATATGACATATTATATTATTATTCTATTCTATTCCATTCTAACTGCTTCTGTAGCGCCGTTTTTATAATGCCAAGGCATCAATCGATGGCCGCTTCAAATGAAATCGCAATCACAAGTCATAATCCGTTGGTCAAGCCATGTCGAATTCGGATATGTCAGGAACTAGAATTCAGGCTACAAGAGGGGTAAGCAAGTTGAAACAAATGAGTCTTAAGTTAAGAGCTGAAGGACATAAAGAATTTTTAGAACCAACTGAACTGGGCAGCGAATTCCAAAGTTTTAGATCTGCTACCGAAAACGCTTGAGAAGCCAACACTGTTCTGGTACAAGGCACAGGACGAGTTCAATGATCGAGTGCAATATTTATTGGTATGAAGGGTAAGCATGGAACATAGATAGGTTAGCCTACTCCAAGTGAAGTAGGCCTACTTTGCGGACTAAAAGGCAGATTTTAAACTGGATTCTCTGCTCAATGGGCAAACAGTGCAATAAATGCAATATTGGCATAATATGCTGACATTTTTGCCTCTTTGTTCTGGCTCTAACGAGAGTGTTTTGAATCATTTGTAGTTTGCGCAGATCTCTACCACTGACGCCACTGAGAAATGAGTTATAGCAGTAAAGTCTGCTAGAAATCAACGAATTAGCTAGTAGAATTAAGACAATTTGAATCAAAGAGATCTGATTCTACGAATATCTCGTAGGTGAAATTGAGTTGATCCGCATATAGTCTGAACATGGTTAGAAAGCTATATGGTGGAATAAAACTCCACGCCCAAACTGCCTGCGTATTCAGTGCGGTTAACAAGTAAGCCAGCCAACTGAACAGACGTACGGCAATCAAATTCATGGAGTTGTTGGCTTGTGTCTAGGGGAAGGAATTTGGTTTACGACGAATTCAGAGGAAGTTTATAACTAACCATCCAAGACTGAACATTATCAAAGACACAAGCAAGTAGTTTTATAGCAGGATTCGCGTGGAACTGTCAAACGAAACGAATAGCTGGGTTTCGTCGGCATTCAAGCAGTAGTCTAGAGATAAAAGAACTCAAGAGAGATAAGTAATAAATTCAGATCAGTAAATGACCAACACTTGGTGGTGGAATTACACACAGACAGCGTTGGCCACATCCGATTCGTTTCTCTTTAATACTAAACGAGAAAAACACTACTGCTACATCGTTATGGATCCTGCTACCACCGATACATCAAAAGACAGACTCAGGACATTGTCAAGGTCATTGCCATCGTCAATAGCTGTGCATTCGACGCATTTGATTCATTCTATCTACAATTAATAAATTTACAATCATCCTTATGAAAGTGACTAAATTCACTCACATAAATCGGAATGAATGATTTCTATAGCGCCAATGAATTATTAATGCTATAACAATAAACAATATATATATATAACACATAATACATCATGATATATGGTCTGTTTCCTTTCATAGATATCTCATGTGAGCGTAGCTGTGTCCGTAATAAGGTACGAAGCCTTCTTTTCCTGGTCTGCCTCCATCTAGTGTTCAGCCCCAAGCCTTATACTTCCACCTCTTATTCTACTATTCTGGTCACGTCACAGACAGTCACATTTATTGGCCCATAGCGGGCCGCTGTTGAACCACTGGTGACAACTGGTGGCCAGCCACGGGTCCACTATGGACCCAAATGAACGTGGCTGTCAGAGATAGTCTTGGTCCGGCATATCTCAGTCGTTGGGGATTTATTCACTGCAGCTATGTCTTATGGTCCTCCCTTCGGGGAACTATCAAAAACGCAATCTGCGTTCGCGGACGATGTCAATTCTTGCCATGACCTAGTTGCTGAGGGCAGGACATCTTCTAGAGAATCCGCCTCAGGCAGATCCTGTCAACACCACCCAATAACAGCTCTGAAGTAATATAAAAATGAGGAGTCACTCTGAAAAGTGACCGTTTTAAAGCTGGAGCTGTGACTGTGACTGGTTTCGTGACAATAGTTACTGGCTATGGCGATGTGACTGGCTGTGAATGACTCTGACTGATTCTGTGACTGACTCCGTGACTGGCTCTGTGCGTGTACGTGTTGATGTTGCTTTAAAATTTATTAGATAGCGGCGTTTGTAGCAGTAGGCATTTTCAACAGCCGGAGTCAAGGTGACGTACGTCATGGTCCGATTGCGTCGTCTACGTCAACCATGACGTTGTCTTTAGAAGCTGTCGTGACGACTCGTCATGTTCATCTGGCTGACTGAGGGGATGCTGCGCCAGTTGATGTTGCTGATGGTGCTGGTGGGGGATGCGGTGGTGGTCCGGCGATGCATGACGACTTGTATCGAAGATGGAAGGAGACATTTCACGCATCAGCGAATTTGCGTTCGGTGAAATCATCATCGGATCGATTCCTAGGCAGACAGCGTCACCGTTGCATCACCGTCATTGTCATCATCTTCATCATCATCAACATCGTCACTGTCTTGTACGTATGTATGAGTGCATGCGATTAGTTATATAGCGCCTTTCCATCACCTGTTAAAAGCGCTATAGCATGGCTATCAAACAGTTCAATAAAGTTGCGTCTTAAGTTTATTATCACCATCGTCGTTGTCTTCGTTGTCGTCACCATCATTATCTTTCCCGTTTAGATCGAAGTTAACGGTATCGTTTTCATCATTACGTCGATCACATTTATAGATCACATTTCTAACAGTTGTTATCGTTAATATCGCTGTAGTTATTATGATTCAGTCCCCATCTTTGTGATCGTTGACTTTCATCGTAACAGTGTATTACATCTTCATTGTTATAGAGACCTGGATTAGCATCTTGATCATGACCTGGATCCTGGTGATCAACCTACTTGTATAAGCACTTCCGTTGATGATCGCAGATCCGCCGAAGAGCTGCTGTGTCTTGGCTTCTTTTGCCTGATTGTCTTGGCAACGCAGCGCCTCTGGTGACTGCTCAGTGAACCAGAGACGGCCTCTGGCGGCAGCATCCGCCTGCTTCTGAGACCGTAGCATCTCCTTGTATTCGGAGATGCGTAGTCTCTTTCCATTGACCATGCACGTGCGCTTAGGACGAGGCCTACGCCAGCAACATTCAACTGGGATTAGATCGAATCAGATCAAATAGGATCAAATTCAATGAACATCAGATTGGATCAGATGTAAGGTCGTGTAAGGTAAGATTATATGAGTTAGGGTAGAGATTCATACAATGTGAGATGTATCATTCTTGACTTTGGATCAATTAAAGATATGACTATGGTGATGATGATGATAATGATGGTGATGATTGATGATGATGATGATAATGATGATGATGATGATGATGATGATGATGATGAGGTTCCCTACTCTCTACTTATTCAGAGACTCTATACCTGTATCTGTAGTCCGGATGTTTTTCCATGTGCAGCTTACTCAGTCTCGATTGTTCTTCGTAGTATGGCTGCTTCTCCACATTCGACATTGCTTTCCATTTCGCGCCTAAAGGTAAAAAATGTAAAATGTATAGGTTTTATATAGCGACCGTATGGTATCGACCCTGCTCATTTTTCAATGAATTTATCGAGTGAGGTCCTTCACCACCATTGATCTTTTGAATGGGCGCCACGCCTTTAAAGTCCCCGTGTACAGATCGTGCTAGTCCGATATTTAAAAAACTATCGGTACGCGAACCGGCATCCTCACGCTTGACGTACGCTTTAACCAATGTAGCTAGCCAGGCCAGTACTAAGAAGAAGCTGAACGCTCTTAAGTGAACCATGTAAATATCACCTCCGGCATCTTCGCCATTATGATGAGTAAAGTTACTTTGATGAAACCGAGTTCCGAATCACCACTCTCCTGACTTTGATCAGTAACTCCAGCAGAAAAAAAACTTAAGAATATATAACAGGATATGATGAATAAACATTATTCTATCTAATTTATTATACATTTTAATTTTCCTATTCGTACCGAGTATTTTGCTGATGTTTGAGTTGTGTAGGTCCGGACAGGCCTTGAGTATTTGTCGTCTTTCCTCTCTTGCCCAGACCATGAAGGCGTTCATCGGTCGCTTGATGTGACTGCGCGATGACCCTCCGCCAACCCCTGACGACTCGTCCCCCACTCCTCCAACGCCACCCTTGCCACACCGGATGATCTTAGCAGCCGCCATCTTCCCTGGATCAGACATGATCACACATCACCCTCACGCCACTTCCCGTCACCGCAATGCTATCTTAAGTAATGAAATGACGTCGTGGTGAAGCTCGTGATTAGTGTAAAGACCCTTGGTGATGCGTGAAGACTCTAAAATATGTTGCTCATACATATAGTTCGCTAAAGGCGCCGTATAAATAGGCAGATACATACAAATAGAATAGGCACGTGACGAAGACCTGAGTGGTTTACCAAGCAGTAACGTGTCATTAGAAGCAAGCTACTTGGACAAACAAGAGAATTGTAATAATAATTTCGAGATTTCTACAGCGCTCAAAGAAAGCCGCGCCGCGGGGACCAGCTTATTCACAGGTGCTCAGTCAAAACAAAATGGAGAGGCAAAAGGGTTCGGTTCCAGATCAAGATCCAAAAGTCAGACAGATAGCGTGGCAGCTATGGGTGGTGGTGTTTGGGGTTGGAGAGGAGAGAGAGAGAGAGAGAGAGAGATAAGAGGAAGAAGGGGTGTCAGGGTACGATCTGTGAAAGAGGAATGTTTTGAGTTTTGAGTGAGAGGCCGAAGCAGAAATTGCTGCGCTCATTCGGTTCGTCATCGTCGTCGCATTTAGCTGACTTGAGTGTCCTACCTGGGCTCTGTCTGTGCTGAGGAGGCATCGATGACTCCTTGTGATGCGCTCGATCTGGGGTCGGTAGCTTCATCGTTTGTATCCCTCCTCCCCCTCCTCCAGCGAGCGATGGGGCGTGAACTGCCGCAGCAGCCGCAGCAGCAGCGTACATATTCATGATGAGGCCGGCAGGAAAGATGCCGGCGCCTCCCAGCGGAAGAGGAAACCCAGGAGGAGGAAGAGGTGGTGGTGGTGGAGGCGGAGGAGGAGCCGGGAAACCAGATGCTAGTAATTCATGGCTGTAGCGCTGCTGATGATGCTGATGAAACAAAACGACAGAATCACACGTAAAAGTTGATGACAGATCATTCAGCCGATACCATTTATTCAAGCGATATCAATGCAAACGCACGCGGACAAACAGATGGATGGATGGACAGACAGACAGACAAACAGACATCGCCATCCGGGACATTAGAGACCCATCTCTTCTAGAAATCCACGAATTACCATCTTCGAGACATCCGGCGACTGTTATGGAAAACACTCGCATTACAGCTAAGCTCACAAAAACCCAGATTCTTAGGACAAGATCGCCACCCAGTCATAAAACGACGCATGCCAAGACGGGCATATACAATGCAAGAGGGAATTTCTGGCTTGTGTGTCGGATAGGACGAGATTTTCCATTTATGTCTCAGCATTCAGGCAGAGAAGCAATCAGACCAGCTGCCGAGATTTCGACTGTGAAAATGCCTGCAGCGCTAATAGATGGATCTGCTAGTTCGGGAAATTCGGGCGATTAGGAAGATTTTAATAATCTTTGTTGGGGCTTAGCATTTCCAAAGGAGGCGATTCTTCCACTGTAGCGTTCCAGAAAGGCGTGATTTCCACCTTCTTCTTTGTCAACAGTAGACCTAACACGCGACCCCGTGTTTAAATAAGTACCAAACATAATACTAATGGCAGTAGTTTTCGTTGTCTGAAAGGTTGTGTCTATCGGTGACAAGCTTGTAAGTTATGTCTAGCAATTTTGTTTATGAATAAATGAATTAAAATGAATTTTTCAATGATTCTATTTACAGTGCGTGTATAGTGTTTCTTTGTACAAAGGGTCGTCATTGGTCATAATTAACAACGACTGTTATACGGTCTTACACAAAACAAAAGCCACCAAAACAAACTCTTGCAGGACTCCATCCGTCGCTTTTTTGCTGCTTCGTTGATTCCTCTCACCCAGCGCAAGCAACCGCTCTCTACGGGACTTGTCTGGATCTGGATTTTCTCTATAAACGTCACAGGGAAGACAAATCCGGAAGACACGTGCAGTTCCACCTGTCCTCAAGTCTAAAACTCTGCCTCCAGTCCAAAAGCTCCTGTTCAACGCCAATTCATCGGGAAAGTCGAAGACTTGGAAGCTACTTGGAAGCTACTTGGAAGCTAAGTACTTCTTCGCTTCTGCAGCTTCCTCCAATTCAGTTTCAGCCTCTCTTTCCCACTCCGTCTAACCAAAACCAGCCTTCGAATTCCTCGAATTTTTCTTCAACTCGCTTTGTCACCCAAAGTCTGACTTAGCACCCTCTGTACAGTCAACCGCCTTGTTCCTTCGCCCTGCACAGCCGCCCATCTTTCATACCCGCCAGCCTGGTCAGGTATACCGTTCACCAGGTTAGGTCTTAGAATACAGCGCATTTTGTGACAATATGACTAGCCTCAAAGTCTTGTCATTCATTTTACAATATAGGGCTGTACTGTGCGAAAAGAAAAGGCCTGCCTGTTGTTGCTAATCTCTACATGTATGTAACATTTAATTACAAAACCTAGATCACAAAACTTAGATCCGCCAATGCCTTCCAACTATTGAGTCCTCGATCTTCTCTCTCTCATTTCGGGTTCGGCTAATACCCAGGGAGGACTGCTGTAAAGGAAAGGGAGAAGGGACTAGTCACTAGTTACACATTGATGTTTAAACCACGAAAACCCGAAGAAAGTCATCAGAATTTTCGGAGTCGAAGTTTAGTCAATGATTAAAAAAATCCTTCAAAACCTTTGGTGCCGTGAAGCGTAATCATCCTTACAGCTATTTGCCCCTCCACTCACAAAACTTAGATCCGCCAATGTCTCCCAACCTAAATCCGAGCCGACGCTCTGGGTTAGCACAAACCTATTCCATGTACGAGGTGAGTAAATCTATATGAAGGTCGCCTTGGGATATCACCTCGGGGAGCATTTAATTTTAATTTGAAGACAACAACGAGTTACCGAAACTGCACGATTCTCATAAGCCACCTATTACAACGGGGATTGCCTAAAACCTAAGTAGAAAAAGAAGAAATCCCTCAATTATCGCTGTCCCACTAAAACAAGTTCAGTATGCATCAGGAGGCACGTTTGAAGGAATTGTTCGTTTACCCGGTCTGCGAGAGCGATTCCAGCACAGATCTGCGTCCTGGCATCAGGTGATGAGGATGATATGTAGTTCATGTAGAGGTTGCTGATGTACTGTGACGGACCCGGAGGATGGAAGAGAGACTGCAGCCCCGGGGGCAGAACAGCTTGCAGGGAGGATGATGACTCCATCACACACTGGCCAAGCATCTTCTGGTTGGACGACATTCCCGGTGCATCCTGTGATGACGACGACGACGACGATGATGATGTTCCGATGAGTGAGCGAAAACGATGCGATGATGATGGTGGCGACAGCGACTCCGTTTCGTCTCTATAGATGACGCTGATTACGTCATCGGCCAGTCTCTTCAGCTTTGGCTTCGTCAGGTTCAGAGGACTTTCGAAAAGGATACGTCCTGAAGTGGGTGGAGCTTCAAAGGGGTCGCGGCCTGTGGTAGGCGGGTCTAAGAACTGTTGACGGCTGGTGGTGGGCGGAACTTCGAACGCGTCACGATTGAAAGTGGGCGTTGCTTCGAATATGACGCTTGTCATTGAGGGCGGGCTATTGGATAAGGCCCGCCTTTCTGGAATCGTTGAGTGTTGCAAAGGTCCTTTCTGCCCAGCCAAGGTCATTTCTCCCACTGGACGAATGGACATCGAAGACTCTGAAATAGACACAACGGATATGCAACAGAAATTCATAGTTTTCGCCAGTCCTTAATCTAAGACGCTTCTAATCTAATGACTTCTATAGCGCCGTTTTCATAATGTTCAAGGCGTCAGTCAATGGTCGCTTCAACATCTAGGAGTGAAGAGGATCCAGCTGAAGACGATGACCGTGGCTACAAGTTACGACGCAGTCTAATCTAATCTATTGACTATATAGCGTCAGTATCCGAATGCACAATGTAACAATCGACAGAGCCATCAAGTGAAACTATAATAGTCAAAAATCGTCATACGTTTGAGAAGTTCAGTTCAATTCCCATAGGTCAGAGGTCAGACTTCACACAGCGTTTAGTAATCACGCTGAAACGGCTTAAGTTTAGACCTGAATGACTTTAAAGAACTGACGCAGTTGGACTCTAGGTATCTTTAAAACGTTCGGCTCATGCAGAGGTAGAGTCCTTTCACGAAGGATCTCCTCCTCACGAAATGTAAATATAGTTACAGCAAGAAAACAATCGAATAATGCGCCTCTGTTTTACAAAATATTTTCAGGTTTTACATATTTGAACTCAAGGGCTCGAAAGGTGGACGCTTTTACGCTTTCTGCTTTTTTTAACGAAGTCAAATGACAAGATCTAGAGAATGATTCAATGCAAAACGAAGAACCGGAGTAGACATATTTGAGACTCGGGCACATATACAGCGTTGATAAATACTCTGGTTCAAAGCTCACGAACATTGATATTTACTGCTCACATGTCATTCGCATTTAGTAAAAGTTTGTTGCTATTGAGCTATGGTAAATAAAGACAAAATATACTTCATTTTCTAAGACGTTTCAACTCTAACAGTAATCTTTTCACTGGGAAAGGGAACATGAAATTGACTTTCTGGTTAGTTAGGAAGGAGACGAGAGAACTATAGTAAGTAAAAACGGTATGCCTCCAACGAATTAAACAACTAATCGGACCAAATTCAGAATTTTTCTGCAGCAAAGGACTGTTCAAGGAAGTGGTGACTCCAGGATTGCTTGCGCGGGGAGCCAAGAGCATTTTCAGAGGGCGCCACATTCTGGCAGTCCACCACGCACGGGTTTGATCTGAGGGACGCCAGCATATAACCAAGAGGGGCGGGGGAACCGACCCCCACGCCTATAGCTAAATCCGCCACTGGTTCAAAGGTCAACCGTGACGGTCATGGGCGGTATACGGTCGTGCGACATCAGTAGCCACTCCGGAGTTGAACCCAATCCTCATACGACATGTTCGTTTTGTCCTCCTTCTTTCCACGTCTTCTCCTGACCACTTTCAGTATATGTAGTCCGAGGTGCCATCCTCCACACAGAACGCATGTATAGGGAATGGATGGCGTCTTAGAAATCGTTGGTTGGGCTGTGTGTGTGTGCGTGAGTCCGCCACTGGTGACTATTCTAGTTATCTGTGCGCTGTTTCGCTTAGTGACGTACTTTCTGCTCTCAATGGCATTTAACATCATTTTAAGCTAGCGAAGCAGCGCTTTTGTGAGGTACTCAAAAGGCGCTATATGAAATGTCTAGATAACTAACTATGTGCATCATAGAAATGAACAAAATCGGTTCTTTAAAGGAACAAATGACTAAAGAGGTCTAGGCTTCAGCTATAAATGACTATGCCTGCCTAGAAGCTGACGTTAGAAGGCATGTCAGATAAGGCTACAGAAAAAGTAAGTAAAAACAAGGACAATGAGACAAATAAACGGGAATGAAGACAGACAGCCATGGCCAGCCACACAGGCAGGCACACAGGCAGGCACACAGACATACACAGGGATTAACCTAATAGGTTAGTGAGGCAACACGTTCCCTATATTCCCTCAAATTAGGCTTTGTCTGATTGTACTGCCGTCTAACGAGTGCGGAGATCAGAGAGCGCCGTCCACTGTAAGCGCTGGCTCAGTTTCTATATATATACATATATATACATACATATGTACTATATATAGCTAGCCAGCTAGGAGGAGTAGGAGGAGTACAAGGAGTAGGAGGAGGAGGGAGTGAGGAGGGCAAGGTTAATCAATAACATGGAGGTTGATATCATGGCACAAAAGGTCATTAGATGATGACGAAGAAGAAGAAAAAGGTGCTTTCGAGTCGAGATAGCATCCTCCTCCTCCTCCTTCACTTCCTCATCTTCTCTTCCTTCTCCTCCTACTCTTGATCCTTCTCGTTCTCCTCTTATTCCTCACGGTCACCATCCTCCTTCCTTATAATCCTCTACTTAGTTCTCGTCTTCTTGTTCTTCCTCCATCGCCTCCGTCGCTGTCTTCGTTTCTGTAGCGTTCTCCTCCTCTTGTCCTACCTGGCTGCTCTGCTCTCATCTACTTCCTCACCCGCCTCCTCCTAACTCTCCCCTCCATCCTCCTCCCTTCCTCTGTCGTCGCTGAAGACGTCTTTAAGTGAATAAAGACGGGAAGTCGGCGTCTTTTGATCTGCGACAACGGTGAATTAGTCGATTCGGTTGATGACAAAGACGTTTTAACGGAATCTTCATCTCTAATGGTGTCAGTCGGAGACCGCGGCTGCTGCTGCTGCTGCTGCAGGTGAGGGAGGGGAAGTCAGGCAAAGGGAGACGACCTTTATACAGATGCTAAGACAGTGCTTTGTATACATACTGGAAAGGTGGCTGAGAAAGAGCGACTGGCGATGGACAGCCAGACAGGTGTGGTGCTACAGGTGACCAGATGACACAGACACACGAACTCTATCACCGAAGTAATGTAATATATCGAGCAGTAACGTAAAGCTGTGTAGTGTAATGCGATTTGACGTGAATAGCATTAAATAACTGACAGAACGCAAGAATTGGGCCGTGAATTTCAAAACTTCGGACCGAAAGTGCCTGAGAAGCGAAAACTTTCCTGCTGGACGAAAGACACAAGAGTTAAAGTGTCCGATGATCGAGTGCAATATTTGTTGATGGTATTACCGGTGAGCAAAGGTGGGTCGGCTGGTAATACTTTATGAAGTATAAGACAGATTTTAAGCTGGATTCTTTGCTCATTTTGACGTCGACGATAAGAACGATGATGATGATGACGATGATGATGATGATGATGCTGATGCTGTTGATGCTGATGATGATGATGATGTTGCTGCTGCTGTTCATGATGATGCTGTTGACGATGATCGTCATCATCAAGATTTGAGATGATAGTTATGAGCGGGATGCTGTCGGATGTTGGTGATGGAGGAAGAGTCTAGAGCAGAATGTAAGAAATGTTCATTTAGGCCGTGTTTCGGATCTGGTCTTCCAAACTATGTTATCCGGTGGCTGCGACATAGATAGGCCTACGAAGGCTGAGAACACCAGGATAGGCCTAGCACGCATGAAACCGGATTTCTGATCACAAGGCCATAAATTCTAATTAGACAACTTCGTAGCGCCAGGTTTTCAATCACTGGTCAAAGTCACGTCTAATCAGGCATTTGCAAATCCATTAGATTTACAATGGATGACTCTTTCAAGGGCTGCGTATATTGGACGGATGGATGGATGGACGGACGGACGGACGGACGGACGGAGAGAGAAGAACACAGTCCACTTCTTGTCTTGTTTCAGTCCGAACTGACCAAGTCTTAGTCGTCGTCGGTTTAGTGGTCAGCGTCGGATTAAATAAACGATGGCAAAGTCCACAATGAAAGCGTTCCATTCGGCCCTGGCAGGTGACTACAAAGACCCGACTAGCGATCGGTCCCCGTAGACCATGCCCACCGCACCCCATTATTCAACGCACTACGCCATTATTGACGACGACGACGACGACGTGCATAGAGACACGCGGAGCCCTTCAATGTCCCTTTCAAACAGACGGACAGACGGAGGGACAAAGACATAGGCACACAGGCACAGGGGCCAGATACGTACACGGGCCAAAGACGACAACGGAAATCTGAAGGTGACGGGACGACGTGTGGCAAGGAAATCAGAGGCGCGTATGTTAAGCGTCCGATAAATCGCTGAGGCGGCGACGACAGGTATTAACGACGCCCATCCTTCACCCGACTGACCGACCGATCGACGGACGGACGGACGGACGCTTGGGTCGGCGGCGATTGTGTCGACGGCCGCCTCAGCCACCACCTTCATTCGTCCGAACAGAGTCAGGAACGGCAACAGCCTGGTCTCCTCAGCGGCTGGCTCCGCGAAGTCTAATTGAAATCCAAGAAGCTACTGGTCTGGCTCCTCAGCCGCTGTCTGTCTGATCCTGCAGCCGCTGCCGTCTCGTCCACTTTGTCTCGAAGCCGCTGTGAGTAGCCGCTGCCGCCGCCGGCGTTGGGTCAACCACCGTACGTTGCATTGGTGACGTGTTGTCGAAAGCCGAAGGCGCCATAAATCAATGCCCCCTTAGATTCCGACTGACACAAAGGAGACGCGGCCGCTTCCTATGGAGCGCCGTTGTTGCATTAAAGCGGATTTAGTCACTTAATTAGCCTTTTCTGTGTAGCTTCGCCCGTCCGACCTAAGCCGCGCCATTCCTCGTCGCCATTATTCACACCTTTATCCGTTGACATTTTAATGAGACTTTTCGCCCGGATTACGAGAGGCAACTCATTACGACAACAATTCCACTTTTACCCTGTTCTGCGATCACTGCCGCCTGCTCTCAACCCCTCTCCAAACTTGGACGGTGGCAGACGAATAGAATAGGCTGCCTTCAATCACTGCGAGCGAGAGAGAGGCACCATCTGCACATTCCAGTGCTAAGATCATCAGCTGCAGCAGCAGCTCTTCTATGAGGGAGACAGCAGCAGCAACATCATCTCGATATTCGCTGGGATATATGAACATCAGTGCTAATTCAGCCATCCATCTCCCGATCCTTAATCAGTTATCAGACACAAGTTTGGCTGAGCTGACCCTGACAGAGTCAATCGAAAGCCAATCGAAAGCGTCGAGGCTTTATTTAATGCGAGATCGTAGGTTACATACCGTAGGGTTTTTTACTGCATTGCAACTGTGAAATGAAGAAATTTTGTAGAATTAAGTAAGAAAGGAACACATTTGTTAATGCGCCACACGTTCGTCAGCTAAGCGAGGAATCGTAGGCGAAAATCAAGGATACGATGTGGTCAAACTAAAATTGGTTGAGCAGAGAATGTCATCTTTTCTGCCAAAATACCTTTCAAAAGATGTAAATGTCAGGCATACATCATTACTTCAACGTGCAAAGTGAACAGACAAGAACTACTGAGATGTAGAAAAACGCCGTTTTGAAATATGGATCGTCTTGCTCTGCGAGTGGACGGACCTTCAGATGGTAGGGAGTTGGGTGAAGTCTAACGCCAAAAGCATTTTGTGGTTCAAACGCTAAAAATCATCACATGCTACAAACGCTTAGACCTATGCAGCTCTTAGCTCATCATCATCATCATCATCATCATCATCATCATCATCATCATCATCATCATCATCATCATCATCATCATCATCTTTGGCGTGCTCCTTTCCGGAAGGTTGTCGTTTCCATTTCGCGCAACCAGCCGTCTCTGTTCTGAGCTCGTCTCCAGGATACCTTGGAAATAGTTTTTTAATTAGTTTGCGTGATAGCATCCCACTGTTTGTGCTAAAGTTTGTGAAATAGTTTGTAAAATAGCTGGTTGCATAGTTTGGAAGCTAGGTCACCCGAAATTCAGTGGGTGCAGCTTCCATCGTTCTTGTCCATGCGTGGCGAGGGGGTCCGACAGGTCTCTTCCAACCTCTTGGAGGACCGGAAATCATTGTTCGAAAGGCCCGGGCATCGTCCTGGTTACCTTCGCAGCGCGCGATGTGTCCAAGCAGCATAAGCTATAGCTCAGCATAAACTGTGTTGACCTATTTATATGACTTTGCACGTGACTTTGCACGTGACCTATTTAAATGACTGCACGGTCTCGGTCACCCGGTACTTGGTGATCATTTCTTTTAAAACATAATATGCGCTAACACAGCAGAAAAATTAGTTGATAAGATTTCAGATTCAGGTAATGTAATAATCGTTATCTACTTTGTGTATAACGGAATGTAATCGACTGGATGTGATGCAAACTCTGTCACTGACTGTGGCATAACTTCAAATTTCGGGTCCTTTGGTAAAATTTCGTACCTTGTCAAGCTTAGAGTGGGTTCCCTAGTTCCAGATACGGGCCTGGGTCCCTGCAGTTGAGGACCTTGCGGGCCCTTATTTACGCCACTAATCTCTGAATAGGTTACACAATCGTAATTGTATATTCTATACGAACTGCATAAGAATTGAAGTTCGAGAATAAATCGATTCAATGATTTTACCTTTTTCTCCTTCGGCATCATCGTCGTCTTCATCTTCAGAAGCATCGGATCTCTGAAACACCAGCTGACTCATTATGCATTGATCTCATCTGTTTTCTGTTTAACATTTGCAGATGAATTTTAATTAATTATACTGAATTTGTTAATCTGTGAACCATTTTCTCATGAAGGGCATATTGTTGTCACAGAAAACAATGCTTTCAGAGCGAACATACCCAGGAACGAAAAGGACGAAACCCACCATTTCAGTCATTTGAAATTGTTCACGAAAGAACCGTTCTTAGCGGTTGTCTAATACTGGAGCAGAATTTTCCCTCAACGGCTATGCTGATCGGATAGATTATGCGAAATAAAAGCTTATTAATTTGACCTTATACACTTGGTCAGAAAAAGCCCCGTCTCGTGACTAAAAACGAAAGATAGTGATAAAGACAAACAAGAGAGCCACATACATAGTTAGAAACAGAGGAACAGACGCAGACAAGTGCACAGACAGGGACATGTACACGCAGCCAGAAACAAAGGCAGAGACAGAGGAAGAGACAGAAAGAGAGATAAAGAGAGACAGAGACTGAGAGAGACAGAGATAGAGAGAGACAGATAGAGATAGAGACAGAGAGAAAGAGAGAGACAGAGACAGAGAGGAGAGAAAGAGGGAGACAGAAAGAGAGAGAGAGAGACAGAGAACGGCGTTAGGGAAGCGAAGATCTAAGGCCGAGAGTGAAAGCGGAAGAAATTCCTATGTTGATGGGGTTGCTGCTGCTGGGAGTTCTGATGCTGGCAAAGTGATGTAGCAGCGTGTGGCCAATTTGGACCGCGTGAGATCAGAAGGAAGCGGTAATCGCTCTGGCTCGACTAAACGCTGTGTCAATCGGTTTTTATCGGATCTGTGAGTCTGAGTCAATCTGAATGACCAGCAGCCGACGATGCTTCTATCAGGGAGTTGAAGTAAGTAAGTAGGATGTTGTAGAACATTACACTGCTTAAGTGCTGCCTCGGAATATAGCGGCCAGTTGCTCAGACTAGCCAGTGAAACATTAGGAACAGATGTTGCCTTGACCATTTCTGAGAAGAAACTTATAATCTTCAGAAGTCGGCCGCCGATACAGAAGGCCACGACTAGATACAGCGAACTAGGTTAGAAGGGCAGCCTAAGTAAAGATTCCACTCGAGCAGAAATCCACATGTAGCAACAGCAGCCGCAGTATGATAATAATTAGTAGTTGTGCTGCAGTAGCGAACAGGTACGGGTACCTCAGAATAGGTATCTCTGAGAAGCCTAGCGGCTTAATAGACACAGGCGAAAACTAGCCTAACGTGCAGGTCAGTAGGACAGGGACGACTAGCAGCACAGCCGCAATGCAGAAGGTCTGGAAAGAATTCTTATAAGCTTCTGCCAGACACGGACAAGAAGTCAGTCTGATGTCAGCAGTCAAGAGCAGAGGTCAGTCTGATGTCAGCAGTCAAGAGCAGAGGTCAGTCTGAAGTCAGCGGCCAGAGCAGTCGGTCAGAAGTTAGAAGTCAGTCTGTATTGCTGCATTCAGACACGCAGAACTGGCAAGATAGGCGACGAGTCGGTCGGACAATCGTTTAGAATAGACTGAGCTGAAAGTCCGGCAAGGCGAACATTCTCGTTCTGTGTAATGTAGCTCTATCAACCTAGAAAACGTTCGGAGGACAATCGCGTTGAGAAGACTTTCGTATCGTAAGGACATGCATATCCAGAGAGACAATAAAACTACAGAAGTTCCTCTCAGTCTAATGACACACACACACAAAGAAACTCTCTGAAGGAACTCTCTGACAGCTGGTGCGAGAACCTGGTTCGACGCCCTTGTACCTTCTTGTACCGTCTCCAGTGAGCCAAGCCTACACCGCCACAGTTCCCGTATGTCAACGCGAGTGACTCCGACGTGAGCTACAGAAACATTCAGCTCAGCAAACTTTTCAACTTGTCTATCTATGAACGATTCGTTTCATCTGACGTTCTGAAGACCGACATCATGAGAATCATCAGTCTTCCGCTCTACTGTGCTGTAATTTCAACTTTTCTTCGACGGCCAGTTACTCCAGACGGATTGGCATCTGTCAACATTCAGCCGCACTAGATCACAGATCCAAGATGTCTGTACCCGTCGTCACGATCCGATTCATCCAACTCCATCTCGTCGCCATCCACAGAACAGACGCTGTCTGCATGACGTCAAGGGCCCACGATCGCCATGCAGAGAAGTCGCCTATTCCACGAGTCGTCTACGAGATCAGAATGTTTTCTACTACATTACAATGGTAATACATTTGGTTCCAAATCATAATCTTCATTCACGGAATCGTTCACTATCATATAGCGTTGCGTTTTGTCATGATGTTTGTCATATTCGTCCTTCATCAACTTACTGTTAATTTCGCAACAGATTTCGTAAAGTAACTAAGCAAGTTTCGAACAGCGACTTTGTAACGCAACTTCCATCAGAAAGCAAGCTTATATACGAGTACGTTTAGTCAACATTCAAGCCCCAGTTATGAGAGTTTTCGAATTGATAACCGTGTTTATTTAAAAGAATTGTTTCTTGCTAATATATATATGTTTGGATTTAGAATTTACAGTCCGCATATTTTAATCGCTTATAGGCCTATTGAAGTGTGTACGCTAAGTTTATCATTTTACGCTCTCGTCTTTTAAAATTTGGTTTTATGCACTGTAAAAAAAGTACTTCGCATTATGCACTTATTTTGTAAATGGTCTAAGCCGAATCTTCATTTTGGTTCCAAGCAGGATCGTTTAAAGCTGACTTAATATGAAGACGCAGTTCAGCATTTACTAGATTGCATTATAAGCATAACGCTGCATTTAAGAACTGCATAATTCGGATAGCGGCTTGACTTTGGTGCACCATAGGTTGACGCATCGTAATTTAGCCACCGACGCGTGAGAAGTACTAATTATTACAAGCAGACCTTACAGATCTGCACGCTGAAAGTTTATGTGCAATGTTGGGTTTGAACACGAGATTTTTGCGAATATCATTGAAGTTTGATTGAACACGAAGTCTGTACGATATTAAGCTAACGTGAGTGAAGCCAGATTTATGTAGCGCAATGCAGGACGTGTAAATTCCCTGGTTGCCGAGGTTATGATGAGAGTCGAGTTGTCGTGCCAGAGAGACGCACACAAAGTAGTAGAGGTTCCGGTCAAGTGTTCTGACGAGTATATTTAAGTTTTTATTTGCATTTTTTTACGAGTCACTTATGTTGAGCTGCAGCAGAATGTTACGTCGGATAGTTCGTGGTAACAGTAAATGATCGTGCCAAAATTTAATTGCACATGACGTGTCAGCATGCTTATGCTAAGATAACGTTGTCATTGGCCTATTTCATCCAAGTAAAGTAATGAAGTAAGGAAGATCCATGACAGTCGCCAGTCAGCAAAAATCCAGTTATGTAAGCAGTTTAACGATTTTTCTGCAAGTAATCCAGTCAGATAACCAGAGATTTGAACCAGAGATGAGCTTCGAATCCTCATTGATGGTCGAGATCCAATTGCAAAGATCATTCAGCATTTCAGCTATAATATTCTCTTACGTTTTTGCTTTTAGTATGTGTTTAACTTTCAAGATTTGACGCATAATTCTATTTCTGTTAGTGCAATCAACTATATGTGTGTTTCTCTGCTATGTTTCATGTAACGCTATGATGGAATGACCGAATGAGCTGAGAACACAAGGCAGTCAAATGTCTTCGCCTTCGACGCTGTCACGTTACACAAGCACAGCGTATCATCTCAGGCAGGGTCACACCAGATCAGAACATTGTGAAGGACTCATTCAGAAAAACTCTGATCAGGAGCACTTTCAAGTCGCTCCAGAACTGATTCCAACTGATCTGACCATCATAGTTTATTTCATTTTAGCCTGTAGAATTGCTATTAGATCTTAGGTCTCGCATAACCTAATGAGACTAATTGAGCACTAAGACCCTTTAATTTCGTGGAGCAAGTGCACAGCTCCAGGGAAACTTTAGGACAATCTAGCTGCCCGTCATTCTCATTTGCATATCGTAGGCACGTAAAACTAGGTTCAACTCTTAGCTTTAGGGCTGCATGTTAAACGAACGAGGACGTTCGCCTTTTAGAAATCAGGACGGGATATCAGGGAGTTGAAGTAAGTAAGTAGGATGTTGTAGAACATTACACTGCTTAAGTGCTGCCTCGGAATATAGCGGCCAGTTGCTCAGACTAGCCAGTGAAACATTAGGAACAGATGTTGCCTTGACCATTTCTGAGAAGAAACTTATAATCTTCAGAAGTCGGCCGCCGATACAGAAGGCCACGACTAGATACAGCGAACTAGGTTAGAAGGGCAGCCTAAGTAAAGATTCCACTCGAGCAGAAATCCACATGTAGCAACAGCAGCCGCAGTATGATAATAATTAGTAGTTGTGCTGCAGTAGCGAACAGGTACGGGTACCTCAGAATAGGTATCTCTGAGAAGCCTAGCGGCTTAATAGACACAGGCGAAAACTAGCCTAACGTGCAGGTCAGTAGGACAGGGACGACTAGCAGCACAGCCGCAATGCAGAAGGTCTGGAAAGAATTCTTATAAGCTTCTGCCAGACACGGACAAGAAGTCAGTCTGATGTCAGCAGTCAAGAGCAGAGGTCAGTCTGATGTCAGCAGTCAAGAGCAGAGGTCAGTCTGAAGTCAGCGGCCAGAGCAGTCGGTCAGAAGTTAGAAGTCAGTCTGTATTGCTGCATTCAGACACGCAGAACTGGCAAGATAGGCGACGAGTCGGTCGGACAATCGTTTAGAATAGACTGAGCTGAAAGTCCGGCAAGGCGAACATTCTCGTTCTGTGTAATGTAGCTCTATCAACCTAGAAAACGTTCGGAGGACAATCGCGTTGAGAAGACTTTCGTATCGTAAGGACATGCATATCCAGAGAGACAATAAAACTACAGAAGTTCCTCTCAGTCTAATGACACACACACACAAAGGAACTCTCTGACACTTCTATAGGAGGGGCCCGTAACTGCTGCTGCTGCTGCTACTGCTGTGTAGCTGATGATGCCTGCCTGGAAGGATGCTTTCCGATGGGTTGGGGAGGAGGAAGGTCCGAGTCCATAACGCACCCTCCCTTCGGGGCGTCTTCAGAAGTGAAATCGCCAAAAGAATGTGTTCCATTCTGCCATTCACGCACCATTCACGCACTTCAATAGCCGCCGCGGAGAGTCAAGTAGAAATTGACGTATAATTGTCATTCTATACAACAGCCTCATCCTACCCCATCCTCCTTCCTCTTCCACCTTCCTCTTCCTTTCTCCTCTCTATTCCTTCTATTCGTCCGCCCATCTTCCTCCGCCTTCCCCTCCGCCACCTCTGCTTCCTTGTCGCCTCGTGTGTCGCTAAGTCGTTCCTAGTGGCGATGGAACAAATGCGCCAATAACCTTTAGCTCGCAGGCTGAGAACCAATTTAGCCGAGGACCTCCGTCCGTCGAATAGAAAATGCAATTCCGCCGTCACTATATATGCCCTCAGACGCCTCAGACGAACATAGTCCATCGGTCGGCGGTCGACCGAGCGCCCGCCCGCCCGCCCGCCCGCCCGACCGGCCGGCCGGCGAGGGGCAGCCGTCTTAGACACCCGCGGCATGTTCCCTCGTTCGCTAGACGTCAGAAGCAGCGACGTCTGCTCTCTAAACACAAAGGATTATGAGCGCACTCTATTACCGGCGACAGAATACACTTTCAAATGTGATTGGGCCTAATCAATTGACGGAGGTCTCGGACAATCGTCCGGGCGGCCCGTCCCCCGAGGCCAGAGAACCGGGAGCCGTAGAGTTCGTTTCTTCTTGATTTAACCTCCTTTCATAATCTTCTCTCTGTGATCAGGACGTTTTGCGACGATAAACACATTCTGCGGCGGCCGAGTGGAATCTGTCTGCGGGGCGTCGCTTTGAAGAGGTCTTCGGGGAACTCGCCGAAACAAGTGATTTTTCTCCGAGATTACACGACTTCCCTTTCGGAAGACGTCGGCCACAGAGAGAGCACGGAAAGACTGAAAATGAGTCCGTAGTCCACGCTCGTCTTCGTCGTAGTAGGACGATGATACAACCACAACAACGACGACGACGACAACGACGACGACGACTGGAGCCAGTCTAAATAAGATCGGTCAAAGCAGAATCTCTCCCTTTCCTTCCCACACTAGCTGCCCCACCCCGTTCGACCCATCACTCCCAGCATCCGCATCGAAGGCATTATCATCGTCGACATCAGCATCAGAAGCAGCAGCAGCAGCATCTCTATTAGAAGTCACTTCGGCGAGAAATCGGACAGATTTTTATTTGAATGAAGGGGAGGCGGTTCCCTATAGGGCTCTGTCAATAACGATCGAAGGCTCATCTGTTTTTGTAGGCCTATGTTTCAAAGTCAAACTCCTCTTTGCTTCACTACATGGTTTTCGCAAACAAATGGTTGAACCATTAATAAAACATTGGCTTTGTGAAGTGCTTAAAGGATCTATATAATCGTTCAGATAGATTTAAAAATCAGAAGATCGATCCTCAACAGCTAATACTTGCAAATAAGTATAACCAACGAGGCATATGCGATGCAGTAATGATATCACTGCTCTTCTAGGACCAACTCTGTGCTTCTGCCCTCTGACGCTCAAGAATGGCGATGGACACAAAAATTCGTTTATGGATGTTAAACAGCGCAAACGCCATTTGCAACAAAACAGAGAAGGGAAGGAAGGCGGTTCCTTAATTAAAACTGTATATAACGATAAGACCAGATTATCTTTTTTAATACGTCTTAGTATCTCATGATATCTCATGATCGAAATTCGTAATCGTAATTGTAAACTCGAAATTTTTAAAGCGCTACTTAAAAGCTAAGCGCCAGCACCAGCTTATTCACGAGCGCTGCCTCAAGTCAGTGGGGTTGATGCCATATCAAGAACCAAGTCCGGCTGCCAGAAGACCAGAGAGAGAAGGGGAGAGTAGACATTGTAGCAGGCGATCCATTTAGAGTCAATATTCTAACACAAGAGTAATTCGTAGCCGAAAGTAATGTAAGACTTGATCAAGTGTATTTTTAGCAGAGAAGATCCTTGACCCACATACCTCTGAGGAATACTTTTGTGAAGAAAACAATTGTGAAGAAAACAATTATAAGCGACTACTTCCTTTATTGCAGGCTAATGAAGATAGCATCTGCATACAGTTAAAAGTGGAAGTTAGGAGCACACACGTATGCCTTTAATCATTCGTTTTGCTTGTTAAATTTAACGAGTGACATCGTAACAAGACTCAGACAAGGAATCAATGTTCGTCGTTTCAGAGGCGCATACTCGCTTAAAGGTGAAATTCCAGTCATGTTCATTGGGACCATAGAGGGCCCGTTATGTGCCACTGGTGGCAATCGTTATCGTAATCGTAAACTTGAGATTTTACAGCGCCCAACGAAAACTAAGTCGCGGGAACCAGCTTATTCATAGGCGTTCAGTCAAAACAATATCGATAGGCAAGAAGGGCTCGGTTCCAAATCAAGATCCAAGAGTCAGGCAGGCAACCAGAAGACTACAGTGGGTGGTGTTTGGAATTGGATCTGCAGGATAGATACGGGGAAGAAGAGGAATCAGGATGGGATATACCGAAGAGGAGTAATTTTAGGTTTGAATGGTTGACAACTGGTGGTTCCAAAGAACTTGACTGTTAGGGAAATTGTTCGATAAAGTCATCACAGAGAAAGTTAAAAAAACAACCCGACTGTCCATCTTGGTCGAAACGACTTTTGGAGCGTGTATGAATCGTGCACGGATGACAGAATGAGTTTTAGTGTTCTTTCTGTTATTCCGACTTTAATGGAATCGAAGTTGGACAGAAGAAGAAGGAAAGCCGTGTGCTGTGTCTTGGCAAATGACGTCTCCTAGGGCAGCGACGAGGATGATGTATTGTTTCATTCATATCTGTGCAAAATACTCCCTATGCATGGTTAATTCTCGTCTTATAAAGCATACAGTTTGTTGTCTGGCTGTGCCTCTGTCTGTCTGCCTCTCTTGCTGTGTGTATGTCTACCTTACCATATGTTCTTCAGTCCGTTAGCATCTGTCGATCATTCGTTCAAGCTTTTGTCCGTTTGCCTGCTTCGCCGACTGTATGTGTGCGTCTGTCTGGCTGACAGTGGCGCCATCTTCTTCCGGTGGTTGGGCATTCGATGAGCACAATGCCCTGATTCGCCCAGACGCCTCTCCAATAGACGTCGACGTTGATCGCATCGTAGACGGAACGGCAGGGAAGGAAAGAGAGACAGTGAAAGACAAAGACAGAGGCAGACGGATAGAGAAACAGAAAGACAGAGAGGAACATAAAGAGAGGAAATGAAAGCGGGAAGAAGAAGGAAAAAGGAAGATAAGGAAAAAGGAAAATAATAAGATAGGAGGAGAGAGATATAAAGACAGACAGACAGACAGACAGACAGGAAAATAAAGAGAGGAAACAAAGCAGGAAGGAGGAAGAAGGAAGAAGATAAGGAAGAAGGAAATAATAAGATAAGAGAGAGATATAAAGACAGACAGACAGACAGTCAGACAGACAGTCAGACAGACAGACAGACAGACAAACAGACAGACAGAGAGGAACAAGCATAGACGAGCTCCATGTCTTTCTCTCTCTTTGTCAATCTGTCTCCATGTCTAGCTGACTGGTATCATATCGCCAATTCTTTCCTTCTTCATTATTCTAGCATCGGGCGTCAATTTAGTGTGAAATTAACGACGCTTTCCTGCGTGGTCGCCAGGGCGCTGACTGGTCTCCTCCTCTGATCTCTACCGACGCTCGGACGAACGGACCGACCAACGAACGGCTGGAGACGGAAGCCTTCATTATCCTGCTTCTCCGGCTCTGTAGCCTTTAGTCATCATCTTTATCAATAATATTATTCTCACTGATGCGGCTATTGTCGCTGGTCTGGATTAAGGTTACTTTGCCCCGGAGGACAGATCCTGATCGCGGATTTACGCAATGCATTTTGCGCGTCTGAATCCCGGGTCAAGACGTGGTGAGTCCGGGTCACTTAATCGCGCCATCTATCCGTTCAGTCACGAATCAAAACGTCACGATTACGCACTTCAGGACATAGTATACATGGGTGCAGCATGGGTAGCTATGTAAGCCAGTGAAGGGAGTCCGAGGAAGAAATTATTTACCAGAAATGGTTATGACTATTGAGCGTATATTTTCAGACGACCTTAAAACTCATTTATTTAGATCAATTACTTAGTTATGTGTGCATCGCTTTTGTGTGGTACCTAAAAGACGCTATATTAAATATCAAGAGGAAATTAAGACGAACATTAAGGCAAAATTTAGGGTGAATTTGAGACAAATTTAAGACAGAAATTCAGATAAAATTAAGAGGAAGTTAAGAAGAAAAACTAGCCAAAATTGGAAAAGTTTCATCGACGCTTTAAACTGGTGAATCCGCCCTTAAGTACAACGTTATCCCACTTGGTCTCTTTTTAAACTTGTCGATCTGCCTAATATACCCATGGCACCCGTCCCTTGGCTCCTCTTTCAAAAAAGCAAACTCTAAACACATGTGTTACCTTTATCTTTCAATCCTTCATACTATACATCATCCCGCAAATAATATAAACCCTTATAACTCACCACTGCCTTTAATCGGGTAGTGCCAATCCTAAGCCTGAATTAAAGAAGAGGGCGACGTCAACGGCCTTTGATGCCATAAGTCGTTAAACTGTGGAACTACTACTATATTGAGGCTTTACTAATACGCGTATGAAGGCAATTTCAAGTTCAGCTGACGCCAATGGGGCTTTTTGGCAAAACAATACAGAAATTTGATAATGCCTTAATTATAAAGTTCAGAAGTGCACAATAAAACCGGGCAATAGGATACATTAAGTACCATAAGCAGACTGGAAGGGCGAGTTTTCAGTTTAGAGCGAAAGATGGTCTCGGTTAGAGAAAAACGACTGAGGGTTTCAGATAAAGGGACCAGCAACAGTTGCGAATGAACGCCGGCCAAAGATAAGACTGCACCAGAAACAACATACTTTCCATGGCAGAAGATGTTGATCGAAGAGAAGAAAGGCCTTTAACTTAGCTACACGATGTAACCATGCACGGACGACAGTTAGGATGGTAGATTATTTGCAAATGCTTTGTACACGAGGAGTGCCAGCTTGACGATACAAGAAGCCTGTGTAGAGAACGAAGAGCAGTTAGGACTTCTTAGGAAAGTCCAAGGCACAGTCATGCATAGTGTTTCATGACTCTAGTTAGAGGAAGCAGTTTGCAGTCAGGGAACCATAGAATCTAGAGTTGCAGTAGTCGAGTCTTGAGCCAAGTGTATAAGGTCAAATTAATAAGCTTTTATTTCGCATAATCTATCCGATCAGCATACCCGTTGAGGGAAAATTCTGCTCAAGTATTAGACAACCGCTAAGAACGGTTCTTTCGTGAACAATTTCAAATGACTCAAATGGTGGGTTTCGTCCTTTTCGTTCCTGGGTATGTTCGCTCTGAAAGCATTTTTTCTTCCTCTTATCTCTCTCTCCTTTCATACCCCAAACACCACCACCCCCGTAGCTGCCACGCTGTCTCTCCGTCTGACTTTTGGATCTTGACCTGGAACCAAACCCTTTTGCCTACCGATTTTGTTTTGACTGAGCGTCTGTGAATAAGCTGGTCCCCGCGGCGCGGCTTTCGTTGGGCGCTGTAGAAATCTCGGAATTACGATTACGATTGTGTATCAGTGTTCTCGGTAATGCTGAATCTGGCTAGATCAGAGCAAAGATGTCGGATTCTTGCAAAGTGAAACAAGCACTTTCGAAATGTTGCAGGTGTTTGGGGTTTTAGAGAGAGTGTTGAGTCAAACACGACTCCAAAACCCGAACATAGAGAAATAGGACAGTAGAGAGGTGTAAGCAGAGGGTGAGAGGTCATTGCACTGTGAGAGTTTAGAGAATGGTCAAACCAGATGAGCTCGGATTTGTCAGGGTTAAGTTTGAAGCGCACAGACAGACATAGCCATGCAGTGAACACTGGTAACTGAGGGAGACTAAAATTCGGGGCAAGTGTTTGAGCTCTGGTTCTGTGGAATTTTGTGGAAAACAAATCAACACAAAACAATCATGACAAAGTAAAATGATCCCTTCAACTAGGCCAAGTTTATACTGCATGCACTGATGACGTTTACTCCACACACTTTCACCTCTATTCTTTACTCAAAGGCTTAAACTCTGTTACGTCTGTGTTAGACAGAAAGGCGAAGTAAAATCACCATTCCACAAACAAATGTGTCTCTGTTTTAAATCGTAATTCTGGTACACTTCAGTCTCATCTGGCCTGACCTAAAACCAAGTCTAGTCTGGTCTAATTTATCTTAGAGCCTCGACTGTGCCAATGCATTTCTCAATGGTCGGATTCAGCTTAGTCTACTCTATATATAGCCTAGCACAGTCTGGTCGAAGCTAGTCTTAGTTAATCTAAGAGGTTTAATTGTGCCAATGTAATGAACAAATTTAGACATTCGATCTATAATCGTATGTTAAGGTCTACGTTAAAAAATACTCACTGAACTCGGTTTATCAACGTTTTTGTTGGCCAGAAGGCTCTTCTGCATCCACTGCAATTCAGCTATCATCTCACTCAGCTTCCTCTGCTTCTCCTCGACGGTTCCAACGGACCTCATCGCTTCCACGACGTTCCTCATCAGACTTTCCTCGTCCCTTCTCGCCTGTACGTTCTCGAGACTGACCACTGGCGAACGGCCTGATGGGACTCTGTTGCTGGCTGGACTTAGACTGAAGCGCGGACTCGTTGGACCATATTCGAATATGTCTTTCAGCTGTTCCTCTTCTGCCACTCCTCTAAACTCAGTTGAGTCCCTGCCAGGACCTCGACGTGCGATTGAACCCTCTCCTTCTGGAGCGCCCTCTCCGCTGTCAGAGCTCGAGTCAATGACGTCATTATCCATTACTGTATCACTGCTGTATGACGTCTTACCGATGACGTCAATATCCCTCAGTGCCTCACCGGCATATAACATCTTTGTGTCGGTTACGTCATCGTAACGGCCTTGAGTGACGTCAGCGATCAAAAGCGCCGCAGATTCGATTGGCAAAACGTCTGCTGGTGACGTCATAGTCCTTTCTTTGTCCGGATCGGAAGGAAGAAATATCTTTGCAGCTTCTGCTCCATTTCTTCTGATCAGTGGATAATCTGAGCCGCTCAGATTGGAATCGTCGTCCACTTCGTTGTCATCTGAGTCCTCGAAAATCGTCGTCGGACCTTCATCGGTGTCTTTGAGCTGATTGCGGACGAGAAAGAACCTTTCGCCGACCGAAACTCGAGTCGGAGCCGCCTTCCTCTTCGATGGCATTTCGATGGCTTTGTCTGTGCATATAATAACAGATCATCTCATATAGTAGGCCTATTGCGTACATTTTAGCCCTGCACTATCTTCCGGTATCTATTCAGGAGACTGAAAGTGTTCAGTCTTTCAGAAAACAACTAAATTTCTCTCTCCTATTTAGCTTTCACCACTTTCTCTCTTTTGCGGCACGGTGGTCTATCAGTAACGCGTTTGGTTAATGATCATGCGGTTGCGGGTTCGATTCTGTGTAACAACCCTGGGCAAGTTGTCTGCGCACACGTTCCTCTGTCACCAAGCAGTAAGTTTTTATATTTTGGTACCGGCGTAAGCTGGGATGTAAACGGCAAGTCCTGCGATGCACTGGTCCCGTGTCCAGGACCTTGGAATTCGTCCATTGCCGACTCAAGAGCCTAAAGAAAAGGAAATGAGCGCTTCCGCTACGTTTCAATTGTGGTATATGGGATACTTAACTTATTTGCTCTGACAATTTACTTTACAAAGGATCATAGAAGTAGCTCGCTGTTTACGATGCTATAGAAATTGTCATGATCACAATTACAATTACAATTAGACTACTATGAATATACATTAACATTTGGTAAAGATCTGTGTGTATATTTCGCAAGAGGTTATATTTGTACAAGAGTCTTAAAATAGATCGTTCATAGACCGATTTAGAATCGTATACTTGTCAAACATGAAGATCCAATTAGTTCATTCGCCTGCTGCACCTGTTTGACTCGGATCGAGCCTCCCACGTCACCGCTGACGTAACACACGTGACTGTGGGGGAGGGGGCGAGTTCAGTAGACTACCAGCGGAAGAAACGAAGTCGAAGAAGAAAACAAAAGATCGAAAGATCAGGAAAATTAAAACAATTCTGTGTTGAACGGATTTAGGATAAACTGAAGCAGGTCTCGAAATTGTGCATCGTCATCGTAGGCTATTCATTAGACCACGCAACGGACACATTTGCGTCTATAACTAACACAAGCACGTAATGCCAGTTTAATTTTAAGTTGAAGGAGTGCTCAGTAAAGATAAACTCATTCAGAAATTCAGAAACTGTTTTTGTGGCACCAAAAGGAACAATCAAAACGATACGATCCTAAATGCAGTGAAACAAGAGTCGAATCAAGGGCGGATCCAGAATTCCAGCAAAAACGGAACCAAACCCCATGATCTGGGTTGTAGCCTCCAGCGGGGTTCAGGGGCAAAGCCACTGGCCAGGGTCAGAGGGGCAAATCTGAATCTCAGCGTTTTTTCTTATAAAATATGTAATCTCGGGTATTTTCTTTACATGAGTTTTAGGTTTTCATGTTGTATTCTTATCCGGATTTCACAGCTTGCCCAACCCAGCAAAATGATTACCGACAATGATGAAGCTGGTTTGGCAACAGCCAATGTACTAAGGGTCAGCATTATATGGTTAAAATCCACATTGGCTATCACTTTCACAGGTCTATTCTTTGCCTCCCTGGATCCGTCCATGAGTCGCATGAAAACTACTACCTTGAGCTGTATGAGGCTCATATTTCCAAGGCGTAGTAGTCAACTTCTACATATATGTGAAACAAACAAAAACTGAGGAATTGACATTCGAACCAATTTCCGGATATCAAAACTTATTGGCAAAGGTTTTATGCTTCTTGTTCTTTTTCTTGTTTAATCTGCATAACAATCGCGGGAGCATTTCTAGTCGTCTGAACCTTGCTCGCTTACAGATGATGGACTTTCTGATCTCTTAATGACATTTAGCATCATTCAGATTAGCGCAGAGAGCACCTCTGATTAGTTTCTCTTTATGCGGCTCTGTATAAATTCCTAAATACAATTGCAGTCACAAATCTTGTTGCGATTTCCTCCATTCTCTTGTAACCTTCTTTCTTCCTTCTTTTCCCACTCTTCTGCGTTCGGATGAGCGTTGTAGCCTATCACGTTACGCCATATCAAAGTTCATTTTCTGGCGAGTCTAAAAACAGCGTTTAGTTGACGTGTAATGTAGGCTATTCCACTGAGATTCATTATGTTAAACTTCGCTACAGCGTGTGTTTGACTGTCCTCTACCGTCGTCCACCTTCCGGCAGTCGTCTGTAAAATCATGGTGGCTTGTCTCGAGCGATTAGGAGTACTATTTCCCACGCTCCCATTATGAGGCGCGAGAATTACTACGTATACATCGCGATAGTTACGACTATGTGACACTAAGGACTGGGATTAATCAGAGCGACAGCGGCTCAATTAACACAGCGCACGCGACTGTTAACCGTCTTGTGCCTTGAGCGAATTTTTAGAGTTAGTAAGACGGCGCAAGGGGTTGCCGGTGAAACAGTCGTCATCATGAATTGAGCAATTATTGAATAAACCTCGCGACTAACAGTCGGTAGGGGTCGTCTTACGGTCTAATTTCCAGGCGTCGTGTAGGGAACTATATAATGGGACACGCGGAGTGATCTCCCTTGCGCTTCGGGCTGCTGCCATAGCTACAGAACGACGATGCACTGTTGCAAACGAACGCTTAATTCGAATACCTCGCGCGGATTTAGGCTCGTATTCGACTCGTATCACTGACTCAGCAGTTCAGGCTTTAACGCTTATCTGTAGAGTGATGTAGGAGGCTGATGACAGCCCCACAAACACAATCGTTGGACAAAGCGAGGTAGCGGAATGAGGATATTTACTGAAGGTGCAAAGACGAATAATAAATAGACTTTTTGCCTTGGGCTAGTGCAATGTGTTGTGCCTATAAGTATCTATCTACGTATGTATTTGTGTATGTATATATGTATGTGTGTATGTCTGTATGTATGTCTGTATGTATGTATGTATATTTATATGTTGTTGCAGGCGATCTAGGGATATGTTATAAGATATCAGATTTAGGTTAAAATGGTTTTATTTCCTAAGCTATTTGCATGGAAGACATGACTCACGTAGAGCAAAAGAGCGGTGGCTTCAGGTGGCAACAAAACCAGCGAAACACCTCACCAGTCACGAAGAGAGACAAAAACTTCGTTCACCAACAGAAGGTGACGGGTAACTGCTCGAACAGAACCAAAACGGCCCCAAAGAACCAAACAAGTCGTCCACTTAGAGAGACTAAGCACGACTAGTCGAGAGACTGGCAACAAAAACGGTCACGCAGGACCAACAACCAAAATCCAGTCTTGGCCAATGTTGAACACAACACCTTTGTATAGGGTCGACTTTCCCGCTAAAACGTACAAATATAGTCGTACAACGCACAATTGAACCTACTTGGTCAGAATCTATAAGCCGTATGTATAGATATGTATAAGTATGTTTGTTAATATGTATGTAATACTGTATATATGTAACTTGATAATTATGCAGCCCATTCTGAGTACCTCTCAAAATGAGTATTAGTTTTAGGGGTATACGTATTATTGGTTTCAATACAGCAAGACAATCCGTCGAAGAGTGTTCATAGCTACTATATATTTCCTTCCGTTGCTAGTTCACTGAGCTTACCCCAACTTCTCAAGGCAATTTTTGCCAGTAAGGGCTGTCAGACACCCTGTTTTATTCAAACAGAGAACCTGTCTTTGTTTGGAGTTGATACTGAAATCTGGATTCTTCTTCAGAGGTCGTCAAGTTTTTAAAAATAAGTCTGAAATGCCTCAGTTCGTCTGTTAATAGCTTGCGACTCTCATAAATTATAAAAGATCTTTCTGTTTCGTGAAAACGAACAGAAGGCAGGTGTCGCCAAAAGATTAATACATAACAATGCCTGGAAGGAATCTATAGACCTAGTATTGCTAGCTCTGTGGCTATTGCCGCTAGTTTAAGATTTAATATCTTTTATTAATACTAGACTAAATTTAAACTTTAAAGTGATGATCTTAGCTAATTATTTGGCGGAATAAATCAAAGAGAAAGCAAGACTGCTAAAAGTTATTAGCTATCTACAATCATATTCTTTCCTTTTGATAAAAGTGATTTGACTGATAACTGTTTTTGAATGTGAAACGTTGAAAATGGAACATCGGCCTTACGTTAAAATTTTATTATGGAAATAATACTGTTGACAAATTTGATTTTGCAGTTACCATATATGATCATGTTACAAACTATGTTTAATAATTTTTCGAAAGGCTACAGTAGTAGCCTATCATAATAATTTTGCCCTATGTGTCCTCCTTTGGGGCAAGGAGAATCTGGAAGCCCAACTACCAAGGTACGTCGGCCGATAGATAATATTATCTAAATGCCTATAAACAGCCGAAATGCAGCCTATATCTTCTGCAGCTATTACAGCCTATAGCCCTACTAGCAGCTGTAACATGTGACGGTTAATAAATAGACTTATATGCACAGAGGTGTCTAAATATAATGATATTATATTATATATAATATAACTCCGCCACTACATTTACTCGGATTGTGCCAGTCCCAAGCCTGGAAAAAGGAGGAGGGCGACGTCAACGGCCTTTGATGCTATAAGATGTCATTTAACATTAGAACTACTAACATATACTAAATATAATGACACATGCCCTTTCTTTTTGTTTCTGAATCTCTTCTCTCATCCTTGGGTGAATATTTGGTTATATTCCCAATGGTTCTAAATTCACATATATTTTCTCGCTTATCAATTCAGACATACATGTCCATATACTTAAGACAAATTCCCCAGTTCAAGACAGGTTTTCTTGGATGCCACTGACTTTGCACACAACAAAATAACTGCAAAAGTTGCTGAAGTTTCATAAAGTCGAGATTTAATGATGTCGAAAATGTGTTTCCGAGTACTGGATTCAAAGCATAGTTTGACACGACACGTACAGATTTATCGCATAACCTTAAAAAAGACTTTGAACTCTAACCTGCAAATGCGAGGAGGTGAATTACAGTCGATTTCTTTCTTCGCTTTTTATTCGACTCCGACTCCAATCGGTTTAAGGTCTGTCGTTTCTGCAAGCTCTGATGGTTATCAGTCAGCCGGTGTTCATTCAGAAGACTATAACAAGACAGATAAAAGTGTGATCTGCTGCTGCTGCTGCTGCTGGTGTTTCTAGTGATGAGGCCAGGTCATTTCTGATCGACAGCACATAGACGTGTCCATCAATTTTGTCGTTACGTCTCGTTGTCATCTGCTGCGACGACGACGACGGTGGCGGCGGCGGCGACAGTAGCATCAGCAACTAGCAGCTGCTGCAGCAGAGGTATCGCCTCTGTCGGTGGCGTTCCTCTTCTCTCCTCCCTTTGACATCGATTGATCGGCGGAGTGCGAATGCTGACGACACGCACTCACTGGCGACGACGATGAGAAGAAGGAAGAGGAGATGATCGCCAGCTGCGGAGACAGAGTCCATTCACTGCTGCTGCTGCTGCTGCGGAGGTTGATGCCATAGTCGCCGCTATTTATAACGACCACCTCTGACTGACTTTCCGTCACTGAGCCGACAGAGGGCTCCACCCGTTGCACCCTCTTGACAGTCGCCGTCACTGACGGAAGGACGCAGGGACGGGAACAGGTAATGAAGAAGACACAAAGAGGGAAGGACGGACGGACCGACGGACACACAGCGTGAGGGAAGGAAAAAGAGTGGGGAGGAACGGAAGGACGGATGAATTAAGGTAGCGGAACGAAGGAAAAGAAGACAGTTGAGAGAACTTATACAAAGAGCAGGTATTGTTCAATTGTTGAGCGGATGACTGCATCCGATATGGTTCAGTTGTTCCTCCTGCGACATAAAACGACTTTCAGTGTCCGTCGATTTCTATATCCCTCTTCATCTTAAGTTTACGCATGAGCAATCATTGCGCCATACAATCTGCGCATATTTAGATTGGAATTTAAGAAATTCACTGACGTTTTAAGATTTCAAGATTAGATCAGTCCATGTTATAAAATTGCTTACACTCTATGGACTGATTATCTATTCGCTGTAATTGTCTGCTTTGTCTCTGCTTCTGTCCCTGCCTTTGTCTCTGTCTCTGTCCCAGTCTGTGTCTTTCCTGTCACTTCTCACTCACA